>CM024756.1:7291831-7414746 GCA_014218235.1 Colocasia esculenta
TATTTGTGTATGTTTTCAGCCTATCGTACTAGTGTTGGGTAATGTCCCACTGAAGTGATACCTTTTATATCGCGTGGGTTGGTGGACCGTACCGATATGAGAGGGTCTTACAGGAGCTAAACCAGACAACTCATCTGGAAACACATCTGCAAATTCCCTAGCCACGGGAACTGCCTCAACTGACTTACTAGTTTCTATCAAACTTACAGAAGCTAAGTAAGCTACACACCCCGCATTAATCAATCTTCTAGCTCTAATTGCAGAAATTATAAACTTAGAAGCACAAAAAGGCATACCTTGATATTCAAATATAGAACCACTGGGGTGACAAAACCTGATCCTTTTCTTCCTGCAATCTAGCATAGCTCCATAGGCCTCAAGCCAATCCATACCAAAAATAATATCATAATCAGTCAATTGTAAAGCATATAATTGACCTGGCATCTGGTTCCCTTCAAACACAACTGGATCCTCATCTATATAACACGAGGTGAGCATAAACTCACCAGAGGGAACATCCACTACTAATTCACATGATTTTTCTTCTAAAGGATGAGCCATACTATCCCGGAATTCTTTAGAAATAAATGAATGCGAGGCACCTGAATCAAATAGAACTTTTGCTGAATATTCATAAATGGGATAGTACCTTCTATCATATTCGATGCCTCCGCCTGGGCACAGGTGATAGCCATAACCCAACCCCTACCTCTCTGCTGTGGTGCTCCTCTGCCACGACCTGACGGTGGCTGCTGAGACTGCTGCGGCTGCTGAACACCTCTACCATAACCATATTCCCTCGGATAGGGACAATTACAGATTAAATGCCCCGGCTGATTGCAGTTAAAACACCTATAGCCTGGTGGAAGGGTAGGCTGCCTGGTAGTACTTACTTACTGCGATTCCTCCACATCTGGCTTACCACAACCCTGCTGAACTTGCTGACGACCTCCCCATCCTCTTCCTTTACCTTTAAATGCCTGTTTTAATTTTTGGATCCACTTACCAAAGCCTGATGAGGAAGGTCCTGCTGATGCTTTACCCTTACTCACACGCACTAACTACTGGGGTAGCCGGAAACTACCCGAACTGACTCGCCCACCTGATGAGTCCGAACTGTTCTTTCCAGAGTAGCTGCTCTCTGGGCTGCTTCTTCAACTATTCTACACATTAATGGTATCACTACAGTCTATAATTCTGGCCTCAAACCACAGATAAAATATTCAACCATTATAGCATTATCCGTGACAACATAGGGTGCATACCTGCTCTCAATGCCATGAACCGCATTTGATACTCTAGGACCGAAGTCTCACCTTGCTGCAAGGTCCTGACTGCTGCTCTCTTTTTGCGTACTGCACTTGAAGAGGAAAGAATGTATCGTTAAATACTTCAAGAAATTCAGGCCAGGTATAGCACCCTCTATTCTACCTGCAAAGGTGGTCTGCATCCTCAGACGCCACCATTCCTGTACAAATCCCCTCAGCTGATAAGTAGCCAATAGAACTCTGTCTACTGCCAGACACCTCATGGTCATAAAAACCCTATCAATCTCATGAATCTAGTGCTCCGCTGTATCTGGATTCGGCCCTCCTATATAGTGGGCGGCTGCAACCTCAAAAAACCTTTCAACTTGCACCACTGGCTCCTCTGCCGCAATCACGGGTGATGATGGTGGTACTGGTGCCACAAAAGGTACATCCACTCCTGGCGGTGGTGGAACTGGGGCCACAGGTACCACCTCTTCGATCACTGGTGGTACTGGTGCCTACTGATCCATCCTCATTCGAATATCGGTGAGGCTCTCCCAAATCCTATCTATCATCCACTGAGTCGACTCCTCAGGGTCATCCCTCCACCACCCCATCTCTTCTATCGGCCATTACAACTACCTGCACACACAACAAGCCAACCATAGGCAAAACAACGAGTCATCACAAAACCAAGGCCAGCTACCAGTAGTGTATCTACAAGAAGTATGGCTATGTAACTTCTTAATTCTTTATATTCACACGGACCTTGCTCTGATACCAACTGTGACGGAACGCCTCGTCCAAGCCCGTTATACCAGTAACGTGCTTGACCCGAGTCCGTCTTCCGCAAACGGGCTAAAGCCTCGCAAGGATACCACACACTAGTCCGTGAAAAACACAAAGGAACACACCATTGCATTTGTAATATACAGGGTTTTACATAGCCAACTTCAAAAGAAATAAAGGAAAGTACACAAGCCTGGGCATACCCGAGGTACAACAGGTACAACTGAAGAAAGAAGCTACACTGCTGGAGGCGCTGGGCCAACACTACTACGTCGCGGCTCCGAACTGGACGACGGTAGAGAAACCTCCTCCTCTCCCTCTCCTGTGGGGAGTAGGGGTGAGCCTCGCTGGTCACTGGCTCGGTAGGGAACTCCCCCAAACTGAGCAAACCAAACACAAGTACCGAATACAGTAAACTATGCTAGCATTTATAGCACAACTAAACATGATATTAAAGCTATAAACAAACTCACCGCTAGCCGACTGCGTAAACAACTGTAATAAATAAACACAAAACTCCAACACGTGTACGAGCTACGGTAGAGACCGCCACACTCGAGCCACGTAGACTGGTTCGCGACACCAGCAACAGACTCGGACAAAATAACACAGGTCTACCTCTTAGTCTCGCAGCCACGGACGAAAGGTCCAGCTGCCGCTCCACGCGAAAAAGACAAGCAACTGTGGAGACCAACTAAACACCACCGCCTGCGACGTGCCTGCGGACCACACAGTCGCAGGCCCATGCCTGGCACCTCTAGAGACCCTGGCCTGGGCTCGCTAGAGTGAGGCACTGGAAAAGGACTAGTCGAGGACCAGTGTCGACAACTAGTGTCCGTACCCCCAACTAAGAGCGCGCTACAAGTGACTAGAAACAAACACAAGAGTCACTGTCCCACTGTCATCTTTCCCTCAGCCGGACGTACAACTCAAACTAAGGAGTGAGGGTGTCCGGTCAGACGACACAGACCTCAACGGTACCACCAAAGTACCGGGGCAAGCCCCGAGCTAACAGCCTAGCTCACAGAGAACCTGGGGCACCCACTGGAGAGGTAACCACGGTAGGCGTCTACTACCTGACACGTAAATAGAAACCACGTGCGCACCGCACAACCACCTGAAACCTCACGTAAATCTCGTGTACTGACGGTCCACAACACGTGAACACCACCTGCCTCGTGTGAACCCTAAGTCCACAGGCAAACTACTAGCTAGCTACATAACTGTGAGCTAGCCTTGTAACCACGAGCTTCCCAGAGCACCACAAGTGCCAATGCACTGCTCACTAACCCTGAGCATACCGATAACGATAATCGGATAGTCACATGCGTAAACCATGCACAAATAGGGCTTCTCGGGCCAAGTTGTGACAACTCATTGGATTGCCTTCAGAAGGCGTCGCCACGACATGTCGCCTTCAAATCCAGAACGCGACCTACTTACATGTCGCCTCCTGATCCTTAACGTGACACATCGTGGTGTCGCGTTCAGGATGCGACATAGGGACCCGTGGCCGTATCAGGCAGGAACCCTAATCCGGGCTCTCTCCATGAAAGCCCATTTCACACCATACAAACCACCCTTAATTCTTTGTTTTCATTCTTTTGTGAATACCTAAGCATGGTATCTAAGGTTAGAAACACATTAAACTATTGGAACCCTATCCCTTGTGATTTACACCCAAAAGATGGGAAGAGTTCACCTACCTTCGCGAAGAACGCGTTATGCAGCGATCTCCCGCATTTTTTCCTGCTTCGTCCGGACTCCCTGCAGCGAGGACACACCTAAGATGCCAAAACCAAGCAGAAATCGCCACAACTCCTCCACCTAGCCGAGCAGAACCCTTGTGCGTTCTGCTTGGCTGGGGTTATTTAAAAACCTGCAGCGGTTCGAAACGCGACACATTGTGGCATCGCGATTAGATCGTGACGGACTTGAGTGTCGCCTTCCCAACGCTCGCTGCCCTGAGCGCTACACTTGGCACACATGCAGATGCTCAACACTTCAAGACAGCCACATGAACGCGACGGCCACCTCTGTCGCGTTAAGAATGCGACACCCTTCTTATCGGGATGACAGGCTGAGGAATCTAGGGTACTGTAGGCTCAAACTGTCGGCCCAGTAAGCCCTAGAAACACCCACACACATGCACACAAGCCACATTGGCCTCACATTGGCCACCACAAGCGGTAAACACACGATCCACGAGGATCCGAAAAACATGCGACTTTACAAAGATCCTCCATTAGAAATGTCCAACAGTAAGAAGAACCACAAGAAGGACTACCTAGAGAACTAAGGTATCACCAAGATCATCCAAGGAAAACATCATAGGTAATCCTCAAGATAGGGTAAGACAAGAGGTATGCAAATTCCTTGTGATTTTTCTACTTTAGTTTCTCAAATTGAGCCTAGGACACGATGATGCACTGGGTGATGAATCTTGGATCCTTGCTATGCAAGAGGAACTTAATCAGTTCCAAGTAAGCCAAGTATGGACTCTTGTCCCTAGAGCTTCTAACCATCCAGTCATTAGAACCAGATGGGTTTTCATAAATAAAATGGATGAATCAGGAGCAATCATTAAGAACAAGCCAGACTTGTAGCTCAAGGTATTCCCAAGAGGAAGGATAGATTTTGATGAAACTTATGCCCCAGTAGCTGATTAGAGGCAATCAGAATTCTATTAGCCTATGCATGCTCCCCAACATCAACTTATTTCAGATGGATGTCAAGTGCTTTTCTGAATGGTTTCATAAAGAAGAAGTATATGTTGAGCAACCACCAGGCTTTGAAGATACTAATATCCAAATCATGTTTTCCATTTAAAGAAAGTACTATATGGTCTGAAACAAGCTCCAGAGCTTGGTATGAAAGATTAAGTGCTTATCTTATGTCACATGATTTTGTAAGAGGTAAAGTTGATAGCACACTATTTAAAAAGAAAATTTCAGATGGAATCTTAATTGTACAAATATATGTTTGATGACATTATTTTGGTTCTACTAATGAATCAATTTGCAAATTCTTTTGAAAATCTTATGCAAAGTGAGTTTGAAATGAGTATGATGGGTGAGCTTAATTATTTTCTTGGGTTGCAAATCAAGCAGACCAAGGAAGGAACTCACATTTGTCAAACTAAATACATTTTAGATTTACTGTCTAAGTATGGTTTTGACAAGTGTAAGCCATTAGGAACACCTATGAGCTCAGGAATTAAGTTAGATAGTGATCTTCTTGGTAAGAAGTAGATCCAAAGGTCTATAGAGGAATGATAGGATCATTACTCTATCTCACTGCTAGTAGGCCAGATATCATATTCAGTGTATGTTGTGTGTAAGATTTCAAGCTGATGCAAAAGAATCTCATGTTCATGTTGTTAAAAGAATTTTTAGATATCTTTAAATACAAGTAATTAGGATCATGGTATCCCAGATGTTCAGATTTCAAGTTAATGGATATAGTGATGCTGACTATGCTGGATGCAAAATAGATAGAAAGAGCAGTAGTGTACTTGTTAAATCCTTGCAGGGTTCTTGATTTCTTGTCCTCTAGGAAGCAGAATTCAACGGCATTAATCCACTACAGAAGTGAATACATTGCAGCTGGAAGTTGCTGTACTCAACTCTTGTGGATCAAACATCAATTAGAGGATTATGGTCACACACTTCAAGAAATTCCAATGCTATGTGACAACACAAACACAATAAACCTGACCAAAAATCCTATCCAGCACTCAAGGACAAAGCACATTGAGGTTAGACATCACTTCATCAGGAACCATGTAAGTAATGGTGATATTTTACTTAATTTTGTTTCTACAGAAAAATAGCTTGCTGATATTTTTACAAAACCTCTTCCTGAAGATAGATTTACATCTATTAAAGAGAAATAGGCATGTAGCAACCCGAAAAATTTAGTATTTTAAAAATTCAAAATAATAAATTTCTATAAAAATGGAATAATAGAAAATATACATACCATTATCGTATGTGCAAAAACACATCTAAGAATTCCGTAAAAATTATAAATCACCCCAATATTATCCTAAGTGTTCCACGAAGAAATTCGTGCAACGAAAAATCGATTGGCCAAGCGTATGTCACAACGTGACTAATTATCCAAATTTGGAAACTAAGTCAATAAACTATTAACACGGAAATATAAGGGCCCATAAATCAAATGAACATGTAAGAGAATATAATAAAAATCTAAAAATTCTATTATTCTCTAATTAAAAAGGGGAAATTCCCATAAGTTAAATTCTATTAAGTAATGGACTTTGTTAAATGGACCTTCTAGAATTTATTGGACCAAAATAAAGATTTTTAAAGGAAGAATAATATGAAAATACCTAAATTCGTAACTTAATATTATCTAAATAGAAAATGGTTTATTAAATAAGTAAAATAGCTAATTTGAGTTGTAATGGATTCCTAAACTACCCTAATGGGTTGGCCACAGATTTAGCTCCCATCCTAACCCAAATAGGAAGTGGAAAGCATAGAAGGTGGAATTAAATAAAGAAATCTCAGAATTAAATAGGAGTTAGAGTCCTATTAGGAAATAGAAACATACGAAGCATAAATACTATCCTAAATCCCCCATGGTCGGCCCTAGCTCGTTGCCAAGGGGTGCTGGACCTGGAGAAAAGGCTAAGGAGGAGGAGATCTCGTGGGGAGAAGACTCTCTCAAGCTCTCTCTCTCGTTCTTCAAGTTCTAGCCCTAGAAGGGAAAATGGCTAGCCCTAGGTAGGCATTCTCACAAGCTAAATCATAAAACTTCGTTTGTAGGTTGATCCAATCATCAGGATCAAAAGCCCTCTAATCTCTATTTTTCCATCGAGCCTATATTTTCTTCTTGATTTTTCATGTTCTGCAACTAGCGCGAGCCCGACCCTTCATCTTAAATCTTGTTCTCCTGTATACTCAACCCCATCCCACGAGATTTTTACTAGAGGAATTGATGCTTGTTAGGCATCTTTTGCCTCTGAAAGCCCTAATTTTCATCCGCCCTACATCGTGATTAATTCTTATAACCTAACTGTGTACTATTCAATGTTCTTGATGATTATCATGATTAAACCATGCTGAAACCATGTTTGTTTTCAAATTCCTATTTACCGTAAGTACCCTTGCATGTCTAGAGTCGTTTAAAATTTATTTCATGAGTTTTCATCGCTGTACAATTAGTTATTATTTTATGAATGACCCTATGTCAAAAGATAGAAAGTTGGCCTACAATTCGAGGCTCTGCCCTTTCCCTGTCGGACTCAGGCACAGGCCTGAGAACGCGACGGCCCGATAGGCCGCGTTCTCAGGGCTGTCGCGACAGCATCTCCTGTCGCGATCTGATCGCGCCAGGATACCCTGTCGCGATCTGCCTGCCCGATCTGATGAGCCTGTCACGACCCTAAAGCTACCCCGTCGCGATCTGCTTGCCCGAACAGACAAGGCCGTCATGATGTGTACAAGGCCATGTCGTGTTCCACTTTGACCCTATCGCGACCCTGATATGGGTATGGCGCGATATGGATTTTTGCATGAAACCCCTATTTCTGAAATTCTTGACTTTCTGTAATAACCCTTTTCTCTGTTAACTTGTCTTAAACTCAGTAAATGAAATTGTTAATCATGGACATGTAATTAGTTAATTAAAAGGCCTTTCACTTGATTATTTCATCTCCATGAATTCTCTACCACATGCACACACTTGAACCATCCAAATAGGCCCATTTGGCATGAAAATATTTCATAATATATCTGGTAATTTGTTTCAATAATGTATATTAAGTGCCCTATTTTAAATGAACTTGTCTACGTTTCTTGCGATGTTTTAGGAATAGTGTTACCGACGCTCCACTGTCTAGAATTCCTCTAGAACGTCGAGTACTTGTTTCTATATATACACTTTCTCTTGACTTGGAGAACTCTCCATCGGATACTCCTTCTTCCGGACTAGTGAATCCTTGTTCATGGCCTCCGTAAGTCTCCTCTGTCCATGGATTCCCACATGGTCGACGAGCTGGTTGTACTCTAACACCTATGATACCCTTTAGGGATCAACATGATCCAAACAACTATTAGAAGTTTGCTCTTATCTTGAATCACGTCGGACCTCTGGACCTGTGCGTAACATGGCCAGTGGAAGGGTAGTGAATTCCACCTGACTGCCAACACCAAATGCGTGTGTTATGCAACTATTGCTATCGCTCGTTACTCGACATCATGTGCAATGTCCACTAGCTCTCATCAATACTCTACTCGCTCATGTATTAACGTTCACTCTAATATCTCATCTGTCTCGTCTATTCAACTAGTAATCTCTTGGTACCTTTTGAGCTGTGTGGCTCCTACTATTTTGTACTGCTCATGACTGTCTAGCACTAACATGGGTCTTGTGACTCTACTGACTTGAATGCATACTGCTGAGCACGGAGAGTGTCCGAGGGGCTCCAATCTAGTCTTGGGGGCAGAGAGCCACCCGAAAATACCTGCAGGGATAATGACGGTGTTTGCATTTGCACCGGTTCTGACTGACTGTTCTAATTAGCTACACATCTGACTGTTATACTGTTACTGTTAGTCTGTTAGTTCAGACGTACTGCACTGTTACTGTACTGCCACTGACTGTTACTGAACTGCTACTATCCTGTTATTGAGCGACTCCTGTCATACTCTCTCCTTGCTCTGTTATTACTAGCTATCTTGAGTCATCACTTTCTATCGTGACATAATTGTGTTCAAAGTGCCATATTCTCTCATTCTCTATTGACAATAAAAGTGCTATATTTTCTCTCGGCTATCTACGGATAACCAAAGTGCCATTACTATTTCGATTAACGAAGGTTAATTAAAAGTGCTATACTATCTCAATTGATGAAAATCAGTCAAAGTGCAATTTACTCTTTATATGACCAACTACTATCTCTCTCCTTGCTATATATATCGCTTGCTATTTCTTGACAGTCGTTACTTGCTATTGCGTTGTTATCATTTTATATCGTGACTTGACTTTAATCATCGTGCTATACCTGATTCATCTGCTAATGGAACTATGTTACTTGTGCTATTACTTTCTCGACTTTACATTGATGATCAGTTCGTCCCCATATAATTTTATGAGTTATATATCTATTTAGGTGATTAACAAAACTTCAATAAAGTGTCATCTAACAAGTTTTCATGAAGCTTAGGCACAAGAAGTAATCAGGCGAAATCAAGAAAATATGTAAGTATTTCTTACTTTCTAGCTTTAAAAAATTACATAGTAGGAAATTTCTCTAAGTACACATCGACTCTCTATATGCTACAACGATTTCATTAGAATCATATTGATTTCATAAGGATTTGTAGTGTCATACGATTCCGGTCTCATGACGATTTCCTTACTTCTATCGATTTAATTTTCATAAGGATTTGATAATTGGGCATATCGATTTCGACCTCACAACGATTCGCTAGTGGGCGTAATGATTTCGATCTCACAAT
Source organism: Colocasia esculenta (assembly GCA_014218235.1). Taxonomy (NCBI): domain Eukaryota; kingdom Viridiplantae; phylum Streptophyta; class Magnoliopsida; order Alismatales; family Araceae; genus Colocasia; species Colocasia esculenta. The sequence continues at coordinate 7,301,361 of CM024756.1, forward strand.
GATTCGCTTAGTGGGCATTTGATTTAGACCTTACAACGATTCGCTTAGTGGGCATAACAATTTCGATCTCACAATGATTCGCTTAGTGGGCATATCGATTTTGACCTCACAACGATTAGCTTAGTAGAGTAACGATTTCGACCTCACAATGATTCGCTTAGTGGGCATATCAATTTGGACCTCACAACTATTCACTTAGTGGCGTAACGATTTCGACCTCACAACGATTCGCTTAGTGGGCGAAACGATTTCGACCTCACAACGATTCGCTTAGTGGGCGTAACAATTTCGACCTCACAACGATTCGCTTAGTAGGCATAACGATTTCAAGTTCACATTGATTTGATAAGTGAGAACAACGATTTGCTCTCACAACGATTTAGTTTCTACAACGATTTGATAGTGAGAACAATGATTTGGTTTTTATAATGATTCGATAAGTTCCACATCGATTGGTCTTCATAACAATTCGACAAGTTACAACAACGACTTGGTCATTATAACGACTCGATAAGTTACACAGCGATTTGCTTGTTGTAACGATTCGATGAGTCACAACAACGACTTGGTCTGTGTAACTATTCGATAAAACAAAACATTGATTTGATCACTACATCGACTCGATAAGTGAGACAACGATTTGGTTATAACGACTTGTTCATAACGATTTGCTTATACTCTCCTAACGATTTGTCTCTACAACGATTTGGTTATGATTGTATAACGATTTATGTTCGCATCGATTTACTTATACACGTGCAACGATTACATAAATAACGACTCATTCACTCAACAATTTCAAAGTCTACTCATAACGATTTCATGAGCTATAACAACTTGATATTTAAACATATTTCAAATATTTGAATGTCAAAGTCTTCCCTCGTGCTTCTCAATATCTATGCATTTAATGTGTCTGAACATCTCTCTACACGATGCATATTTGGATATCTTCCATTCCTTTACTTCTATAGAAAACATCTTTTAGAGTAGTAGAAAGGTACTTCCATTCTGGTGTATATTCCTACTGCTTGGTTTCAAACGATGACTGACAAGTCTAGAGATAGTCTAGCTGTCCATTGTTTGGTATTTATTACAGATCCTTGACAGCACCATTCTCTACAATGTTGGACAACAAGAAGCTATAGAATATCTGGAAGGATCCTTTCCTTGCGTGCATGGATCAGAAAAACATTAATGACTGGAGCATGTCTTGTCGTACACGTCAAACCATGCAGTCTAACGAGCATCCACCATAGAGACCACACACACGAACACTGACACATTTTCAAAGAAGATATATATAGAAGAGGTGTCTACGTGAAGGAGTGGATTGATCCATCGATCTATCTATCTCTCTCTTTGACAATTCGACATCCACAAGTACCATAGAGGAGCTCAAGTCTCTCTCCTAAGCTTTGCTGTAGCTTTTAGCTCTCTGCACCCATTGCTTAGCTTTGAGAGAGCTCTAGTGTACTGAGAGACTCCTTCATTGTAGATCTTTCTCTCTCAGTCTTGCTCCACATCAAGCATTGTTCTATGAGCTTGGTCTAAGGGCTAGTCTTCTCTCTAACACTTTGTTGTGTTGTTCCTCTTCTGGGTTGAAGAGGAGACCTGTGGTTGATAGGTGTTTGCGTTCCCTTCGTATAGAAGGAAGACCTAAGGTTCAGGGTGTATTGTACCTCTTCCGGTTGAGAAGAGAAGGCTAGCTATGGCTGGATGTGTAAGTGTCCTTGAGGGGGACTGTACCCTTCGGTAGTGATATCCTGAGTTGTTGCTCAGGGACTGGACTTAGGACTCTTGTGGAGAGGAGGTCCGAACCAGGATAAAAATCCTTGTGCAGTGTGTTTTCTTTCTGTGTGTTTGTTATTGTTTCTACGACTAACACTAACCTCCAATCGCAGTGTATTGTTTAAACCTTTTTGTTGACAGGTTAGATAATCAAATTTTAAAGAATCCCATTCACCCCCCCCCTCCGGGCTTGCTAGCTGGGCAACAAGTGGTATCAGAGCAAGTCTCTTCGATAAAGAAGATCCAACGATCTGAAGAGAAAAGATCAAATGGCAGCCCAAGGTCACTTCGAAGGTCAGTCAGTCAACAGGCCACCATTGTTCGATGGTGAAGACTACACTTACTGGAAAACAAGAATGGAGTTCTTCCTACAAGGGCTTGATTATCAGATTTGGTCGATTGTAGAAGAAGGAGACCTTCTAGTTATAAATGACAAAGACAAGTGGATTGAAGATGATAAGAAGAATATTTCTCTCAACTGCAAGGCCAAGAGTATACTATGTTGTGCTCTTAGCAAGAAGGAGTTCAACAGGATCTCTACCTGCAAATCCGCCATGGAAATGTGGGAGAAGCTAAGAATCACTTATGAAGGCACTGACAAAGTGAAAGAGACCAGAATAGATATTCTGGTAACACAATATGAAAGGTTCCAGATGCAGTTGGGAGAGTCAATAACCCAGATGTACAGTAGATTTACAGACATCACTAACAGGTTAGCTGGTCTTGGAAAGACACATGAAATGGGAGATATGGTCAGAAAAATCGTAAGATCCCTACCAGCTTCATGGACCCCCAAAGTGACAGCGATAGAAGAGGCCAATGACTTAATGAGAATGTCATTGGAGGAACTCATTGGGTCCCTAATGGCCCATGAGATCAACATGGAGAGATTGGGAGAGTCATCAAGCAGAAGGAAAAACTCCAATGCTCTCAAGGCAGAAGAAGTTACAATTGAAGAATCTTCAGATGATAATGTCAGCAATGAAGGCAGTGATGATGAAGAAGCACTTCTATCTAGAAGACTACAACCCATACTAGCCAAGAAAAAGAAATATCAGTCTAGAAGGAGGTATTTTAAGAAAGAAGAAGGCTTCAAGAAGCCTGAAGTCAGAGATGTAAGAAGAATGAACTTATCTGCTACAAATGCAAGAAGCCCGGACATATCAAAGCTGAATGTCCGAAACTAAAGAAAACCGAGCTGAAAAAGAAGGATAGTTCCAAGAAATTCAGAAGATATAAGAAGAAGGCCATGGCAGCAGCATGGATAACGACAACGACTCTGACAGTGAGTCGAGCTCAAGTGAAGAAGAAGAGGAAAAGGCGAGCTTGGCCTTCATGGCTAACATTGAAGAAAAGGTATCATGTGACTCATCTTTTTCTTCATGCAATGACTCTGAATCCGATAATTTAGAAGATGCTTTTAATAAACTTTACAGTAAATATAAAGATGTGTGTGAATTATTAAAACTTAGTAAGAAAAGTCATGCTTACTTGGAAAATACAAACTCAGATTTGAAATCTGAAAATGAGCAACTTGAAAAATAAATTACTGAGCTAAAAAGAAAAAACGATTTATTATGTGAGGATCTGAAAAATAAAAATGAACAAATAGAAAGATTAGAAAACCAAGAAACAGTAAATAAATTAAAACAGGAAATTAACACATTAACAATAGAAAATGAAAAATTATCAAGCACATTAGAAAAATTACAAATAGTAAAACAACATTGATACTGAAAGGTGCTAGAAGGTCAGGTAAAAGAAACATGGATTAGGTTATACTCCACCTGATAATGAAGAAGAAACAATAGTATACCCTAAAATATATCCAACACCTAAGTTCATAGCCGAACAAGATACTACATATAAGTCAAACTTTAAATATATTCCAAATGAAAAGGTAAGTTGTAGCAACCAGGATTTTTCAAAAAAAAAAAAAAATCTAAATAATATTAAACTTTGATAATTGGAAAATCAAATAAAAGAAAACTAATTAAATTAATTAGAAAATAAAAAAAAAGAGAATTAAATGAAACCCATCAAATGAAAATAAGTAATGGGCTTTATTAAATGGAACCATTAGAAATTAGTGGGCCAAATAAGAATTTTAAAAAGAAGAATAATGGGAAAACACCATAAATTCATAACTAAAATCTTACTTAAATAAAAGAAGGTATTTAATGTATTAAAATAAATGGTTTGAGTTGGATTGGAATCCTAAACCTACCCCAATTGCTTGGCCACGAAATCCCCTATCTCTCAACCCAATTAGGAGATCTCTTGCTTAAAAAGGGGGAGAGGAAAATAGGAAACTCGGAATTAAATGGGAATTAGACTTAAACTAGGAAATGAAATTAAGGGGAGCTTAAATACTTCTCTAAAACCCTCATGGCCGGCTCTAGCTCATGCCAAGAGGTTGTTAGACCAGAAGGAGAAGCCAAGAGGAGGCAAAATCGTGGAGAGGAAGATCTATCAAAGCTTCTTCCCAAGTTCTACATCTTTAAACCCTGGAAGAGGAAAAATGTGAAAGGTAGGCATTCTCATGAGAAAAAATCCTAAAATTTTGTTTGTAGGTTGCCCCAATCATATGGAACTATGCCTTCTAATTTCGTATTTTTCCATCAATACAATCTTTTGTTCTTGAATTTCAAAATTCTGCAGTTTACATGACCCTGAGCTCTCTTCATAATTCTTGTTCTCCATATACACTTGATATCTTGCCACAACAATTTTACTGGAGATACTGACGGCTGTTAGGGATCTTTAGCCCCTAAAAGCCCTAAATTTCATCCACCATGTCTTGCGAATTAAATCTTGCATCCCAACTATTTCCAGTATTCTATCCTCATTTTTTGATATGATTAAACCATGCTGAAACCATGATTGTTTACAAATTCCTACCTACGGGGTGTACTCTGCATGTCTAGAGTAGTTAAAATTGATTCCATGATTTTTCATCGACTGTACCTTTTATTCTCTATTTTGAATCACCCTATGTCGAAGAAAGGCAAGTCTGGACTGTAATCCAAGATATGTCTGTTCCCTGTTGGACACAGGCACAGACCCTGTGAACGCAATGGCCCGATAGTCCCCGTTTAGTGGTCTCATCACGACAGCATCACCCGTCACATTTTGAACGTGACTGGCAATGCCGCCGCGATCTCAATGCCTGTTCTGAACAACCTGTCGCGTTCAGTGCAAGCCCTTGTCGCAATCTGTCCTGACCCCGTCGCTACCCTCACGGGGTTGCATCGCGATCTGGGTCTTTTACAGAAAAACCCTTGATTCTTCATACTCGAACTCTTTACAGTGTCTGTACTGCTGTTAATAGTCATCACCGCAGTAAATAAACTGTATAATCTTACTTGGTATAATTTCTTAAAAGACATACACTTGATTCTTGTCATGTCTATGATTTCTCTTACACAAAGCGCACACTTTGAACCATCCATATATGGCTTAATTGACATGAACATGATACATAACATATCTAGTAATTTAGGTAATTAAATTTCCCTATTTTAAATGAACTTGTCTTCGTTCTCTCGCGATGTTTTGGAAATACCGATCTCGACGCTCCACTGTTCTAGAATTCCTCTAGAACGTCGAGTACTTGTTCTCTCTACACACTTGTTTCTTGACTTGGATGAACTCTCTGTCGGATACTCCTTCTGTTGGACTGGTGAATCCTTGTTCAAGGCCTCCGAAAGTCTCCTCTGTCCATGGATTCCCACATGGTCGACGAGCCGTTGTACCCTAATACCTATGATACCCTTAGGGATCAACATGTTCCAAATGGCTATTAGAAGTTTGCTCTTATCTTGAATCACGCTGGACCTCTGGACTTGTGCTTAACATGGTCAGTGGTAGAGTCGTGAGTTCCACCTGACTACCAACACCATATGCGCGTGTTGTGCAACTGTTACTATCGCCTATTTACTCGACGTGTTACGTACAATGTCCAATGGCTCTCATCTATACTCCACTCGCTCATCTTTTCACATTCACTCTACTGTCTCGTCTATTCATCTAGTGCTCTCATCTTATTCTTGGCACTCTATATTGGCCTTGACTGATTGTCTAAAGATAAACAATATAACCAATGCTTGGCAATATATAAAGGGCCCGATCTGGTCCTGGGATATGCGCCCGAAAGTGCTAGTGCCCATGGGAGTTAAATGATCAGAGTGTTTGGCATTACCCTCGAGTGCTATCTATCTCGACTTTCTAAATGATAATCAAAAAGTTATATGTTCTCCTCGTCGTTGTCTATTGACAAAAGTGCTATACTATATGGGTTGTGCTCTTGCTATACTTTGTGCTATGGCCATCTTGCTATTTTATGCTATACTCGACACTCTTGCTAATTGGGAAGTTGTGCTATTTAATTCACGTGCTATCCTGCTATCTTTTACCTTGACTCTCTCTCGCTCTATCATTAGTTACTCTACCTTTAATGCATTCATTATTTAATTCCTGCTTGAGCCTGAGATTTAAGTCGTACTAGGCGTTATTGCTAACCTTGCGTTATTTGTCGTTGTGTTCTTAGGTGAGACCGAGGATGAACCATACACTCAAGAGGATGGGAACGACCATGAGTGATGTCATGAGTACCCTAGCGTCCTAGCAATATGTTAGAGTCTTAGTCAGTCTTTTGCTTTATTTCAATGTAATTGGGCCCTATAGAATGGCTCTGACATTAGTGGTTGTAACTAGACATTTGAAAGATTTTTAATGAAATGAATTTGCCTTAGTATTTATTATTGTCCAATGGTTTGATGTCTACTACTCGCTCTATACACCGTTCACTTGCAACTACCTCGTGTTCCGATATTCCGCATCGGGGCGTGACAGTTTTGTGGTATCAGAGCCTAGGTTGTTCTAAGTATAGGATGATCTAGTTAGACCTACCTTGACTAGAGTCAATTACCCTACCTATGTGAGATGTGGTTAGAACTAGGGGTAATTAGCTAAAATGAACTCACACACGCACGAATTAAATTTCACATCAATATCATGAAAAATAAGATTATTTTTGTAGGAACTAAGCAATCGAGATGGCTGCTGAACGTGCTCAAATGAGGGGCTTGCAACAGACCATTCAAGAACTGACTCATGCAATCATGCAAGCTACCGAAGTGGCGAAAACCGTGGCGGTGCAAACGAGCTGCACTCGTAACTTTAGGAGTCTGAACCCACCTAGGTTCAGTGGATCCACGGATCCGGATGAAGCCGAGCACTGGCTGAAGTAAATGGAAAGAATTTTGCGTGTTATGCAATGTGCAGCAGGGGATAAGCTACTACTAGCTACGTTCCAACTGGAGAAGGATGCTCGCGCTTGGTGGGAGTCAATGGAAGCTACTAGGGAGAACGGTCAATTCACTGGACCGAATTCAAGGAAGCATTTAACACCAAGTACTTCTCCGAGCGTGTCCAAGAAAGGAAGGTTGCGGAATTCGCTGCTCTTAAACAGAGGACCTGCTATGGAAGGTGCATGGTAGAAGGTACCCTTCAAGCTTTCTCATTACAGCATTAGTTTTATTTGATACTGGAGCCACTCATTCATTTATATCTCAAAACTTTTCTGATACTGTGAATGCTAAACCTATATCCATGGGTTGTGAATTTTCTATCGCAACACCATTGGGAGAGAAGGAGAAACTAAACAAATACTTTCCATCTACCGATGTAATCTTCGGAGACCATAACCTAAAAGCCGACCTGGTATGTATGCCCATGGAGGCTATGATGTAATCTTGGGAGCCGACTGGTTGTCTGTTTATGAGAAAATGTTGAATGTAAAAGGGAAGTTACCTTTAGTGAATTCCCTAAGTTGTCTTTCACTGGAATCAGACATAAGAGACGGATGTCTCTAGTCTCTGCCATAAAAGCCTATAACATGATAAGGAAAGGTTGCATTGCTTTTCTTGCGGCCGTGGTAGTTGAAAAGAAGGGTTCCAAAATAGAGGACATCCACATAGTCCAGGATTTTCCCGATGTGTTCCCCGAAGACCTGCTCGGAATTCCTCCTAAACGTGATGTCAACTTTGCCATTGAGTTGACCCCTAGAGCCGCACCAGTATCACATCAACTGTACTAGATGTCACCTGCCGAGCTAAAGGAAATGAAGGCACAACTGATGGAGCTATTAGAGAAGGGGTTCATTAGACTGAGTACTTCCCCATTGGGAGCACCTGTACTATTCGTCAAGAAGAAAGATGGATCGATGAGGCTATCGACTATCGTCAACTCAATCAGCTCACCATGAAGAACAAATACCCATTGCCCAGGGTCGATGAACTGTTCGACCAAATATCCAGAGCTCAATATTTCTCCAAGATCGATGTTTGATCTGGCTATCACCAAATGAGGATCAAGGATGACGATATCCTCAAAACGGCTTTCAGGAGCAGGTATGAACAATATGATTCGTCGTTATGCCTTTTGGTCTAACCAATGCTCCTGTAGCCTTTATGCAACTCATGAACAACATATATCGGCCATACCTTGACAAGTTCGTGGTCGTCTTCATCGATGATATCCTCATATATTCGAAGACCAAGGAAGAGCATGAAGAACACCTGAAGATTTCACTACAAGTCCTGCGAGACAACAAACTGTACGCAAAGCTTAGAAAGTGTGAATTCTGGCTTGAAAAAGTGTCCTTCTTGGCCATGTCATCTCGAAGGACGGCATCTCCATTGATCCCTCCAAAGTCGAAGTTGTACTCAATTGGGAGAGACCAACCAATGTCACAGAAATCAGAAGCTTCTTGGGGCTGACTGGCTACTACAGGCGGTTCATCAAGGACTTCTCCCAGATCATCGTTCCTCTCATACGACTGACACGAAAGGAGAATCCTACTCCTGGAGTAATGATAGTGAGAAAAGTTTTGACTCTTAAAGATTGCCGGACCTCTGCACCTGTTCTCGCTCTGCCAATAGAGGGAGAAGGTTTCTCTGTCTACACTGATGCCTTAGGGATTGGGCTAGGGTGTGTACTGATGCAAAAGGAGAAAGTCATCGCCTACTCTTCTCGACAACTGAAGACTCATGAAGTCAACTACCCCGTGCATGATCTTGAGTTGGCTGCCGTGGTCTTCGCCTTGAAAATCTGGAGAAATTACCTCTACGAAGAAAAGTTCACTGTCTACTCAGACCATAAAAGTCTGAAGTATTTTTTCTCCGAAAGAACTCAACATGAGACAGAGAAGATGGCTAGAATATCTGAAGGATTTTTACTTCAACATCCAATACCATCCAGGCAAGGGTAACGCCATGGCTGATGCTCTTAGTAGAAAGCCGATGGCTTCTGTTTCAAGTCTAGTCCTTGGTGAGATGCAACTACTGGAACAATTCGTAAAGTTAGACTTAAATATTGAACATAGAGATGATCGAGTCTTTGTTGCCAACATCAAGATTCAATCTGATCTGTTGGAGGAGATGAAAGCTCACCAAGATGATGATCCATTCTTAGTTCGCGTTAAGGAAACTCTAGCCAAAAGATTAGACTTGGCTATGACCGAAGATGGAAGGTTTGTCTTTCAAGGAAGGACATGCATTGCCGACTGGCATTGCCACCGGATTTTGCATGTGTACACATGTGTTCCATGTTTCCATGCTCAAGAAATATGTGTATGATCATATGCATATCATTCGTCATAAGAAGCTGGTTTTGAATAGGGACACGAAGTATGATGAAAAGGCAGTCAAGATATTAGAACAGAAAGTGCAACAACTCAGAAACTGTCCCATCCACGTGGTTAAGGTTCTGTGGAATAACCGCAGAGTGGAAGAAGCTATATGGGAACCGGAAGGAATCATCAGACAGAACTACCCCGATCTTTTCGGTAAGACATTATCTCCTATATGATCATATGAATTTGGGGACAAAATTCTTTTAAGAGGGGGAGGATGTAGCAACCTAGACTTTTTCGAAAAATAAAAATCTAAATAATATTAAAATTTTGATAATTGGAAAATCAAATAAAAGAAAACTAATTAATTAATTAGAAAATCAAAGAAAGAGAGTCCATCAAATGAAAATAAGTAATGGGCTTTATTAAATGGACCCATTAGAAATTAGTGCACCAAAATAAGAATTTTAAAAAGAAGAATAATGGGAAAACACCATAATTCGTAACTAAAATCTTACTTAAATAAAAAGAGGGTATTTAATGCATTAAATAAGTGGTTTGAGTTGGATTTGGAATCCTAAACCTACCCCATTGCTTGGCCACAAAATCCCCTCTCTCTCAACCCAATTAGGAGATCTCTTGCTTAAAAATGGGGAGAGGAAAATAGGAAACTCAGAATTAAATGGAATTAGACTTAAACTATGAAATGGAATTAAGGGAAGCTTAGATACTTCTCTAAACCCTCATGGCCAGCTCTAGCTCATGCCAAGAGGTTGTTAGACCAGAAGGAGAAGCCTAGAGGAGGGAAATCATGGAGAGGAAGATCTATCAAAGCTTCTTCCCGAGTTCTTCATCTTCAAATCCTAGAAGAGGAAAAACATGAAAGGTAGGAATTATCATGAGCAAAAATCCTAAAATTTTGTCTGTAGTTGTCCCAATCATATGGAAGTATGCCTTCTGATTTCGTATTTTTCCATCAATGCAATCTTTGTTCTTGAATTTTGATGTTCTGCAGTTTACATGACCCCGAGCTCTCTTCATAATTCTTGTTCTCCATGTACACTTGATATCTTGCCACAACAATTTTACTGGAGATACTGACGGCTGTTAGGAATCTTTAGCCCCTAAAAGCCCTAAATTCCATCTACCATGTCTTGCGAATTAAATCTTGCATCCCAACTGTTTCCAGTATTATATCCTCTATGTTTGATCTGATTAAACCATGCCGAAACCATGATTGTTTACAAATTCCTATTTACGGGGAGTACTCTTGCATGTCTAGAGTAGTTTAAAATTGATTCCATGATTTTTCATCGACTGTATCATTTGTTCTCTACTTTTTAATTACCCTATGTCAAAGAAAGGCAAGTCCGGACCGTAATCCAAGACATGTCTGTTCCCTGTCGAACACAGACGCAGACCCTGTGAACGCGACGGCCCGATTGGCCGCATTCAGTGGTCTCGTTACGACAGCATCACCCGTCGCATTCTGAACACGATAGGCAATGCCGCCGCGATCTCAACGCCTGTTCTAAACAACCTGTCGCGTTCAGTGCAAGCCCTAGTCGCGATCTGCCCCGACCCCATCGCTACCCTCACGGAGGTGCGTCGCGATCTGGGTCTTTTAACCGAAAAACCCTTGATTCTTCATAGTCGAACTCTTTACAATGTCTATAACTGTTGTTAATAGTCATCACCGCAGTAAATAAACTGTTATAATCTTACTTGGTATAATTGCTTAAAAGACATACACTTGATTCTTGTCATGTCTATGATTTCTCTTACACAAAGCACACACTTTGAACCATCCATATATGGCTTAATTGACATGAACATGATACATAACAAATTTGGTAATTTAGGTAATTAATTGCCCTATTTTAAATGAAATTTTCTTTGTTTTCTTGCGATGTTTTGGAAATACCGATCTCGACGCTCCACTGTTCTAGAATTTCTCTAGAACGTCGAGCACTTGTTCTCTCTACACACGTTTTCTTGATTTGGACGAACTCTCTGTCGGATACTCCTTCTACCGGACTAGTGAATCCTTGTTCAAGGCCACCGTAAGTCTCCTCTGTCCATGGATTCCCACATGGTCGATGAGCCGGTTGTATCCTAATACCTATGATACCCTTAAGGATCAACATGATCCAAACGTATATTAGAAGTTGCTCTTATCTTGAATCCCGCCGGACCTCTGGACCTGTGCTTAACATGGCCAGTGGTAGATTCGTGAGTTCTACCTGACTACCAACACCACGTGTGCATGTTGTGCAACTGTTACTATCGCCTGTTTACTCGACGTGTTACGTACAATGTCCACTAGCTCTCATCTATACTCCACTCGCTCATCTTTTCACGTTCACTCTACTGCTCATCTATTCATCTAGTGCTCTCATCTTCTTCTTGGTACTCTATATTGGCCATTGACTGATTGTCTAAGAATAAACAATATAACCAATGCTTGGCAATATGAAAGGGCCCGATCTGGTCCTGGGATATGCGCCCGAAAGTGCTAGTGCCCATGGGAGTAAATGATCAGAGTGTTTGGCATTACCCTCGAGTGTCTATCTCGACTTTCTAAATGATAATCAAAAAGTTATATGTTCTCTCGTTGTCTATTGACAAAAGTGCATACTACTATGGGTTGTGCTCTTGCTATACTTTGTGCTATGGGGCCATCTTGCTATTTTATGCTATACTCGACACTCTTGCTATATTGGGAAGTTGTGATATTAATTCACGTGCTATCCTGCTATCTTTTACTTGACTCTCTCTCGCTCTATCTTAGTTACTCTACCTTTAATGCATTCATTATTTAATTCTGCTTGAGCTGAGATTAAGTCGTACTAGGCGTTATTGCTAACCTTGCGTTATTGTCGTTGTGTTCTTAGGTGAGACCGAGGATGAACCATACACTCAAGAGGATGGGAACGACCATGAGTGATGTCATGAGTACCCTAGCGTCCTAGCAATATGTTAGAGTCTAGTCAGTCTTTTGCTTTATTTCAATGTATTGGGCCCTATAGAATGGCTCTGACATTAGGGGTTGTAACTAGACATTTGAAAGATTTTAATGAAATGAATTTGCCTTAGTATTTATTATTGTCCAATGGTTTGATGTCTACTACTCGCTCTATACCGTTCACTTGCAACTACCTCGTGTTCCGATATTCCGCATCGGGGCGTGACAGTTTTGTGGTATCAGAGCCTAGGTTGTTCTAAGTATAGGATGATCTAGTTAGACCTACCTGACTAGAGTCAATTACCCTACCTATGTGAGATGTGGTTAGAACTAGGGGAATTAGCTAAAATGAACTCACACACGCACGAATTAAATTTACATCAATATCATGAAAAATAAGATTATTTTTGTAGGAACTAAGCAATCGAGATGGCTGCTGAACGTGCTCAAATGAGGGGCTTGCAACAGACCATTCAAGAACTGACTCATGCAATCATGCAAGCTACCGAAGGTGGCGAAAACCGTGGCGGTGCAAACGAGCTGCATCGTAACTTTAGGAGTCTGAACCCACCTAGGTTCAGTGGATCCACGGATCCGGATGAAGCCGAGCACTGGCTGAAGTAAATGGAAAGAATTTTGCGTGTTATGCAATGTGCAGCAGGGGATAAGCTACTACTAGCTACGTTCCAACGGAGAAGGATGCTCGCGCTTGGTGGGAGTCAATGGAAGCTACTAGGGAGAACGGTCAATTCACCTGGACCGAATTCAAGGAAGCATTTAACACCAAGTACTTCTCCGAGCGTGTCCAAGAAAGGAAGGTTGCGGAATTCGCTGCTCTTAAACAGAGGAACCTGCTATGGAAGGTGGCATGGTAGAAGGTACCCTTCAAGCTTCTCATTATCAGCATTAGTTTTATTTGATACTGGAGCCACTCATTCATTTATATCTCAAAACTTTTCTGATACTGTGAATGCTAAACCTATATCCATGGGTTGTGAATTTTCTATCGCAACACCATTGGGAGAGAAGGAGAAACTAAACAAATACTTTCCATCTACCGATGTAATCTTCGGAGACCATAACCTAAAAGCCGACCTGGTATGTATGCCCATGGAAGGCTATGATGTAATCTTGGGAGCCGACTGGTTGTCTGTTTATGAAGAAAATGTTGAATGTAAGAAAGGGAAAGTTACCTTTAGTGAATTCCCTAAGTTGTCTTTCACTGGAATCAGACATAAGAGACGGATGTCTCTAGTCTCTGCCATAAAAGCCTATAACATGATAAGGAAAGGTTGCATTGCTTTTCTTGCGGCCGTGGTAGTTGAAAAGAAGGGTTCCAAAATAGAGGACATCCACATAGTCCAGGATTTTCCGATGTGTTCCCCGAAGACCTGCTCGGAATTCCTCCTAAACGTGATGTCAACTTTGCCATTGAGTTGACCCCTAGAGCCGCACCAGTATCACATCAACTGTACTAGATGTCACCTGCCGAGCTAAAGGAAATGAAGGCACAATGATGGAGGGGTTCATTAGACTGAGTACTTCCCCATTGGGAGCACCTGTACTATTCGTCAAGAAGAAAGATGGATCGATGAGGCTATCGACTATCGTCAACTCAATCAGTCACCATGAAGAACAAATACCCATTGCCCAGGGTCGATGAAATGTTCGACCAAATATCCAGAGCTCAATATTTCTCCAAGATCGATGTTTGATCTGGCTATCACCAAATGAGGATCAAGGATGACGATATCCTCAAAACGGCTTTCAGGAGCAGGTATGAACAATATGAATTCGTCGTTATGCCTTTTGGTCTAACCAATGCTCCTGTAGCCTTTATGCAACTCATGAACAACATATATCGGCCATACCTTGACAAGTTCGTGGTCGTCTTCATCGATGATATCCTCATATATTCGAAGACCAAGGAAGAGCATGAAGAACACCTGAAGATTTCACTACAAGTCCTGCGAGACAACAAACTGTACGCAAAGCTTAGAAAGTGTGAATTCTGGCTTGAAAAAGTGTCCTTCTTGGGCCATGTCATCTCGAAGGACGGCATCTCCATTGATCCCTCCAAAGTCGAAGTTGTACTCAATTGGGAGAGACCAACCAATGTCACAGAAATCAGAAGCTTCTTGGGGCTGACTGGCTACTACAGGCGGTTCATCAAGGACTTCTCCCAGATCATCGTTCCTCTCATACGACTGACACGAAAGGAGAATCCATACTCCTGGAGTAATGATAGTGAAAAAGTTTTTAGACTCTTAAAGATTGCCGGACCTCTGCACCTGTTCTCGCTCTGCCAATAGAGGGAGAAGGTTTCTCTGTCTACACTGATGCCTTAGGGATGGGCTAGGGTGTGTACTGATGCAAAAGGAGAAAGTCATCGCCTACTCTTCTCGACAACTGAAGACTCATGAAGTCAACTACCCCGTGCATGATCTTGAGTTGGCTGCCGTGGTCTTCGCCTTGAAAATCTGGAGAAATTACCTCTACGAAGAAAAGTTCACTGTCTACTCAGACCATAAAAGTCTGAAGTATTTTTTCTCCCAGAAAGAAATCAACATGAGACAGAGAAGATGGCTAGAATATCTGAAGGATTTTTACTTCAACATCCAATACCATCCAGGCAAGGGTAACGCCATGGCTGATGATCTTAGTAGAAAGCCGATGGCTTCTGTTTCAAGTCTAGTCCTTGGTGAGATGCAAACCTGGAACAATTCGTAAAGTTAGACTTAAATATTGAACATAGAGATGATCGAGTCTTTGTTGCCAACATCAAGATTCAATCTGATCTGTTGGAGGAGATGAAAGCTCAACAAGATGATGATCCATTCTTAGTTCGCGTTAAGGAAACTCTAGCCAAAAGATTAGACTTTGCTATGACCGACGATGGAAGGTTTGTCTTTCAAGGAAGGACATGCATTGCCGACTGGCATTGCCACCGGATTTTGCATGTGTACACAATGTGTTCCATGTTCCATGCTCAAGAAATATGTGTATGATCATATGCATATCATTCGTCATAAGAAGCTGGTTTTGAATAGGGACACGAAGTATGATGAAAAGCAGTCAAGATATTAGAACAGAAAGTGCAACAACTCAGAAACTGTCCCATCCACGTGGGTAAGGTTCTGTGGAATAACCGCGCAGAGTGGAAGAAGTATATGGGAACCGGAAGGAATCATCAGACAGAACTACCCCGATCTTTTCGGTAAGACATTATCTCCTATATGATCATATGAATTTGGGGACAAAATTCTTTTAAGAGGGGGAGGATGTAGCAACCTAGACTTTTTCGAAAAATAAAAATCTAAATAATATTAAAATTTTGATAATGGAAAATCAAATAAAAGAAAACTAATTAAATTAATTAGAAAATCAAAGAAAGAGAGTCCATCAAATGAAAATAAGTAATGGGCTTTATTAAATGGACCCATTAGAAATTAGTGCACCAAAATAAGAATTTTAAAAAGAAGAATAATGGGAAAACACCATAAATTCGTAACTAAAATCTTACTTAAATAAAAAGAGGGTATTTAATGCATTAAAAAAGTGGTTTGAGTTGGATTTGAAATCCTAAACCTACCCCAATTGCTTGCCACAAAATCCCCTCTCTCTCAACCCATTAGGAGATCTCTTGCTTAAAAATGGGGAGAGGAAAATAGGAAACTCAGAATTAAATGGGAATTAGACTTAAACTATGAAATGGAATTAAGGGAAGCTTAGATACTTCTCTAAACCCTCATGGCCAGCTCTAGCTCATGCCAAGAGGTTGTTAGACCAGAAGGAGAAGCCTAGAGGAGGAGAAATCATGGAGAGGAAGATCTATCAAAGCTTCTTCCCGAGTTCTTCATCTTCAAATCTAGAAGAGGAAAAACATGAAAGGTAGGAATTATCATGAGCAAAAATCCTAAAATTTTGTCTGTAGGTTGTCCAATCATATGGAAGTATGCCTTCTGATTTCGTATTTTTCCATCAATGCAATCTTTGTTCTTGAATTTTGATGTTCTGCAGTTTACATGACCCCGAGCTCTCTTCAATTCTTGTTCTCCATGTACACTTGATATCTTGCCACAACAATTTTACTGGAGATACTGACGGCTGTTAGGAATCTTTAGCCCCTAAAAGCCTAAATTCCATCTACATGTCTTGCGAATAAATCTTGCATCCCAAGGTTTCCAGTATTATCTCCCTATGTTTGATCTGATTAAACCATGCGAAACCATGATTGTTTACAAATTCCTATTTACGGGGAGTACTCTTGCATGTCTAGAGTAGTTTAAAATTGATCCATGATTTTTCATCGACTGTATCATTTGTTCTCTACTTTTTAATTACCCTATGTCAAAGAAAGGCAAGTCCGGACCGTAATCCAAGACATGTTGTTCCCTGTCGAACACAGACGCAGACCCTGTGAACGCGACGGCCCGATTGGCCGCATTCAGTGGTCTCGTTACGACAGCATCACCCGTCGCATTCTGAACACGATAGGCAATGCCGCCGCGATCTCAACGCTGTCTAAACAACCTGTCGCGTTCAGTGCAAGCCCTAGTCGCGATCTGCCCCGACCCCATCGCTACCCTCACGGAGGTGCGTCGCGATCTGGGTCTTTACCGAAAAACCCTGATTCTTCATAGTCGAACTCTTTACAATGTCTATACTGTTGTAATAGTCATCACCGCAGTAAATAAACTGTTATAATCTTACTTGGTATAATTGCTTAAAAGACATACACTTGATTCTTGTCATGTCTATGATTTCTCTTACACAAAGCACACACTTTGAACCATCCATATATGGCTTATTGACATGAACATGATACATAACAAATTTGGTAATTTAGGTAATTAAATTGCCCTATTTTAAATGAAATTTTCTTTGTTTTCTTGCGATGTTTTGGAAATACCGATCTCGACGCTCACTGTTCTAGAATTTCTCTAGAACGTCGAGCACTTGTTCTCTCTACACACGTGTTTCTTGATTTGGACGAACTCTCTGTCGGATACTCCTTCTACCGGACTAGTGAATCCTTGTTCAAGGCCACCGTAAGTCTCCTCTGTCCATGGATTCCCACATGGCGATGAGCCGGTTGTATCTAATACCTATGATACCCTAAGGATCAACATGATCCAAACGGATATTAGAAGTTTGCTCTTATCTTGAATCCCGCGGACCTCTGGACCTGTGCTTAACATGGCCAGTGGTAGATCGTGCGTGTTTACCTGACTACCAACACCACGTGTGCATGTTGTGCAACTGTACTACGCATGTTACTCGACGTGTACTACAATGTCCACTAGCTCTCATCTATACTCCACTCGCTCATCTTTTCACGTTCACCTACTGTCTCATCTATTCATCTAGTGCTCTCATCTTCTTCTTGGTACTCTATATTGGCATTGAGTGATTGTCTAAAGATACACAATATAACCATGCCTGGCAATATATAAAGGGCCTGATCTGGTTCTGGGATGTGCGCCCGAAAGTGCTAGTTCCCATGGGAGTTAAATGATCAGAGTGTTTGACATTACACTCGGTGCTATCTACTCTCGACTATCTAATGACAATCAAAAAGTGCTATGTTCTCTCGTTGTCTATTAACAAAAGTGATATACTATACGTGTTGTGCTCTTGCTATACTTTGTGCATTTGTACTATGGTCATCTTGCTATTTTGTGCTATACTCGACACTCTTGCTTATTGGGAAGTTGTGCTATTCGTTCGCGGTGCTATCCTACTATCTTTTACGTGACTCTCTCTCGCTCTATCATTAGTTACTCTACCTTTATGCATTAATTATTTAAAGCCTTCTTGAGCCTGAGATTTAAGTCATATTGGGCGTTATCACTCACCCTGCTTATATTTGTCATGTGTTTCTTAGGTGAGACCGAGGATGAACCATACACTCAGAGGACGGGAACGACCACGAGTGATGTCATGAGTACCCTAGCGTCCTAGCAATATGTTAGAGTCTTAGTCAGTCTTTTGCTTTATCAATGTAATTGGGCCCTATAGAATGGCTCTGACATTAGTGGTTGTAACTAGACATTTGAAAGATTTTAATGAAATGAATTTGCCTTAGTATTTATGCTTGTCCAATGGTTTGATGTCTAGTACTCGCTCTATATCGTTCACTTGCAACTGTCTCGCGTTCCGATATTCCTCGTTGGGGCGTGACATAAGTAAAATATCGTACTATAGTCACTGCAACAAAGTAGGTCATGTTAAAATAACCTGCCCAACTAAACATGGAGGATGGATAATTAAGAGGAAAATTGATGATACTAACCCATCAGGACCCAAAAGAACATGGGTACCTAAAGCTTAGTGTTTTCATTGCAGGGAAGCCTTCGAGCATCTAAATGGTACCTGGATAGTGGGTGCTCAAGGCATATGTCTGGTAACAGGAAGCTGTTCTCTCACCTTGATGTTGAAGAAGGTACAGTGACATATAGAGATAATGGTAAAGGGACAATTATAGATGTGAATTTGTTGGCAGTAAAGGAAAACACTCATTGAAGAAGTACTTGTGTAAAAGGACTCAAACACATCTTATCAGCATCAGCCAGCTGTGTGACAAAGAACATCAGATCAATTTCAGGAATGAAAGTGTAGTATCATGGAGGATGGTACAGTCATGTTTGAAGCCTACAGGGAAAAGAACTTATATGTACTTCATCTAGAAGACTTGAAAGATCAAGATGTCTGTCTAGCAGCAAACAAAGAGCAATCAACTGAACTTTGGCACCGATGATTGGTCATTGTAGCTTGGATGGCATAAGTATGTTAATCAAGACAAACTTGGTGGAAAGCCTACCCAAGGTAAGCACAAGAATGGATAGTGTATGTGGGCCGTGTGCAAAAGGAAAGCACACTAAGGCATCCTTCAAGTCAAAGACGTGGTAACAACTTCAAAACCTTTGGATTCTACACATGGATTTGTTTGGAGCAATGAGGACCACAAGTCTTGGAGGAAAGAACTTTGGATTGTCATAGTGGATGATTACTCCGGATTCACTTGGGTATCCTTCCTGGAGTATAAGGATGACACGTTTGACAGTTTTGTAAGTTTCAGTAGGAAGGTTCAGAAGGACAAAAAGTATAGCATCATCAGCATCCATCAGATCATGGAGGAGAGTTTAAAAATGAAAGATTTGCTAAGTTCTGTGATGATCAAGGGATAGAGCACAACTTCTCAGCACAAGGACACCACAACAAATGGAGTTGCTGAGAGAAGAATCGAACTTTCTTGGACATGGCTAGAACAATGCTGTCAGAGTATGATTTACCAAGATATTTTTGGGCCAAAGCCATCAACACAACGTGCTATATTATCAACAGAGTAATGATCAGGCCATCTTGAAAAGACTGCATACAAGCTCTACAAGCAGAAGAAGCCAAAGATCAGCCACTTCAGAATCTTGGATGTCCGTGTTCATCCACAACAACGGAAAAAACGGACATTGGTAAGCTAGATTCAAAATTAGATGAAGGTATATTCATGGGGTATGCTCCTAAACCCAAAGGATATAGAGTATTTAATAAGCATAGTTATTAATTGAACAAACATTGCATGTTATTTTTGATGAAACTAACCCCTCCTTGAGAAGGAAGTAGACAGTGATGTTGATGATGCAGATGAACTATCCAAGAAGTTAAAGAATAAATCCATTAGGACAGAAGATCCACCCTTGGAAGATCTACAATAAAAAGATATTCACATGATAATCTTCCAATGGAATGAAGCTACAAGAAAGATCATCCGTTGGATAACTTATTGGAGATCCATCGGTTGGGATAAGAACTAGAGGTAACGTAATCCCATGTGATTATTTAGCATTTGTATCTCAAATAGAGCCTAAGATAGTCAATGAAGCATGTCTGATGAATCTTGGATATTAGCCATGCAGATGAACTTAAATAGTTCAAGAGAAACCAAGTATGGTCCCTTGTCCGAGACCATCAGATCATCCTGTGATTGCACCAAATGGGTGTTCAGGAACAAAATGGATGAAGCTGGTGTGATCACTATAACAAGGCCAGATTGGTAGCTCAAAGCTATTCTCAAGAGGAAGGCATAGATTTCCATGAAACCTATACACTAGTAGCTAGACTTGAGGCAATTAGAATTTTACTTGCTAATGCATCTGCATTGGATTTAAACTTTTTCAGATGGATGCAAAATCGGCTTTTCTAAATGGTTACATAAAGGAGGAAGTTTTGTAGAACACCCTCCCGGTTTTGATGATATCGATTTTTCAAATCATGTATTTAAATTGCACAAGGCTTTATATGGTTTGAAACAAGCACCTAGAGCATGGTATGAATGATTAAGTGCATTTTTGTTAAATCATGGATTTATTAGAGGAAAAGTAGATAGCACATATTCATAAGTCCAAAGTTAAAAATGTGTTACTTGTTCAAATCTATGTTGATGATATAATATTTGGTTCTACTGATGAATCTCTTTGCAAGTACTTTGAAAAACTTATGCAAGGAGAATTTGAAATGAACATGATGGGGGAACTTAATTATTTCCTAGGATTGCAAATCAAGCAAGGAAAAGAAGGCTCCTACATTTGTCAAGCCAAGTACACCAAAGAGCTACTAATGAAATTTGGTTTTGAAAACGCCAAGCCACTGTCAACACCAATGAGCACATCTACAAGGCTAGACTGTAACACCCTCCTCCGACTTCACACACACATATATATACCACACATCACATAGCTCTCCATCGAAGAGGGGTTACTCTGATAATATCGTTATGGGTAGATACATCCGTGCAATGCGCAAAATTGGCAAACCTTTTCACAAAGTCCCCTTTACAAGTGTTATACAACAAAGGATAAACTGATAACAACACTATTAATTACATAAAGCCAAGCCATCTTTCTCTAAAGTTTTATTTGTACAACAAAATCTCAAAAGAAGTCATTAAACTATGCTAATCTTCTTCATTTCTTCATCATCCGCAGCGGAACTAGGATTCATATGTAGCTGAGATTATACACATCTTCAATCTGAAAGGGTGGAGGAAAGAAAAGCATGAGTCGAAAGGACTCAGTAGGTGTAAGTAAGCATAGAGTAGGAGTTTCAATTTTAGAACTAGTATAGTATTCAACAAATGTGTATATGGATCAAAATATATTTGCTCATGAATTTCATACTTAACATAACATATAGCCCAATGTTAACTTCATAACGGGCTCAGACGAACTTCAGAACAAAAGTCATACTTGTCTTTCAGAATTCATATCATACTTGATTTCAGAACAATTCGACAGGCATCACTACTCTCAAGAGGTTACTATATAGTTATCCTCAATGCCTAGGCGATTCCAGCACCTTGGATCTTATTCATTGCGCAAGACGGGGTTTATTACCCACCATCGTCAGTCCATTGACTTGTATTTACCTACAAACTGTCGCCCTCAGCTGATCACAAGTGACTGGTGCTACCACAAGTGATCCTAAACCCTCTTTTGAGGAGAACACTGTCTTCATATCATAAATTTCTTTTCATGAGCATAACAGAGATTGGAAATCCAAAGGTAGTTTTGATTGAGAATTAATACAGATATCTTGTGACAAAGCTGCTCGGAGTTCAATAATATAAGAAAGGCAATTGGTTGAGACAGGGTTATGACTTAAAGCCAATAACTTCGGAAGATTTAATAACATAAGAACCCAAGAAATGAAGGTCCATATTTTTCGTCACAAATTATTCATATCTCATGAGTGTTCAAACATATGAACTCTCAAGTGGTCAAGTTTTATAAACTCAGTTACTGAATACTGGAGAATAGACTCAATCAGAGTACTATTCATAATTGCCAACTTTAAGAAAACTTAAGGGAGGTTAAGGTACATAACGAGGGTAAACTTTGCAATAGTATGACAGTAAATACCAAGGTAATGAGAGGGTAACTTTCTTGGCTTTTAGGGTGAAGTTTTAGCATGGAGTCAGTCAAAAAAGTGCAGAAATTCAGATCAGAATGGTAGCTGTCGACAGCTAGGAAGGGGCGGTCGACAGATAGCAGTAGACAGAGCTCAGGTTGCTGGTTCAGTTTGTATCTGTCGACAGCTACAAGATGACTATCGACAGCTAGCTATAGTGCCAGTACTTCTTGAGTTCAGAAAGGCTAGCCTGTCGACAGCGAAGGCATTTTTTATATCAAATAGAAGTCTAATTTTAGATCTCACAGTGGTTTATAAGCTAAACAAGAGAGATGGAACAAGAGACTTGCAATTCGAACTTGTCTAGCTAGAAGCTAACATAGTATAGTGTTGGAAGTGTGGTCTTGATAGCAATGGTTATTGGAAGATTCCTACAGGATAAATACTAAACTCAAAGTGTTTCATGGATCTAAATCAAGGCATTAAATACCAAACATTTGAACAGAAATTAGTCACATGTTCTAATGGTATTGTGACTTCTAACAAAATTCTATAACATATACAAGGATCAAGGGTGGAAGAAGAAGTTAGGAACCTATTTGATCTGTAAAGGGAGTGAAGATGCTCTTTGGTAAATACATGATTCCAAAGGTAATTAGGAAAAATTAAATAAAAGAATTGTGGTTACAATCTTGTATACAAACTTAACCGAGACTGGTTAGCAGGCTCAAAAGCAACTTATATGAGGCTAACTTCTTTCAACATGAATAGAGAATAGAAGTTCAAGGAAAGGATTAGAACCTACTTGACTGGAAGAGAACAAAAAGTTCTTATTATTCTTCTTCTTAACGTAGAGATCAACACAGCAACAATAGGGGCAGCATGATGGGGATGATAGCTTTTAGCAGCTGCACCCACCGTAGGATCAATAGAAATAGTGGTTCCAGCAGCAATCGCCCAACAGCAGCAGTAGCAGAAGAATGTAAGAACAAGAACTGAAGGGTGCAAGGGCATATCTGGAAAAAGTGCACCCGATGGGTGTTGGGGGTTTTTATAGCCCAGCACCTTACCATGCACGATGACACCTCTCTCGCCTAGGTGTAACAGTAAAAATGATTTAGTTTTACTGCTACACATGGCTCATGCAACCTTTCTCATGACTACACATAAGCCACCTACGTATGAGATGTTTAACCCTTGATGACATGAGCTTACATACCATGTTACGTAAGCATAGAATAATCCCAGGAAGAAATTATTGTAAATGGCCCGTAATTCAGCTAGCCCAATTATTCTTATATAAATGCATCAAATGATGTCTGTTTAAGTTGAAATTTCAACCACAAAGTATTAAGAAGGTTTTACAAATTGTCGTGATTTTAGTTTAATTTTTAGAATTTATTTTTTTAGTTGAAAAATGCCCGAAAAATAGTTACGTCAGCTAAATCTCAAAATCCGGTCGTCAAAATTCTGGATAATTACATATTTGATATCACCTCATTTTTCTAAGAATTATGGTGTTCTCAGATTTCATTTTCGTTACAGTTTTTTGGTGTCGCCCTGTCGGGGTGCGCACGACCGAAAATGATACCTGGGCATGATAAATTGTCTTAAACACTCACTAATCCTAAATATCTCAATGTAATTCTAATCAGTTTGCATAAACATGAATTTATAAGTAAATACGATATTTAAAATTCGACGGTTACATTTCTCCCCTGTTAAAATAAATTTCGTCCTCGAAATTGGTAAAATTTACTTACCGAATAGTTATGGATACTTTTCTTTCATTTCCTACTCTAATTCCCACGTTTCTTCCTCCACGAGTGCATTTCTCCATAAGAACTTTACCATAGAAACTGCTTTGTTTCTGAGAACTCGTTCTTTCCGGTCCAATATTTTCACTGGTTCCTCTTGTACGGTTAAATCAGACTGTATTTCCACATCTTCATGGCTGATCACTTGAGAGGGGTCCATTATGTATTTCCTCAACATAGATATGTGAAATACATTATGAATATGCGACCAAGGGGGCGGTAGAGCTAACTGATATGCTACTTCCCCTATTCTTTGTAATATCTCAAAAGGTCCTACATATCTTGGACTGAGTTTTCCTTTCTTACCAAATCTCATGATACCTTTAGTTGGAGAGATCTTTAGAAATACATGATCACCTATGTTAAACTCTAGTGGCCTTCTTCTCCTATCCGCATACTTCTTCTGCCTGTCTTGAGCTATTAGTAATCTCTTCCTGATTAATTTAATCTTCTCTGAGCAGTTTTGAATAATTCTGGCCCAATGAGACTCTTTTCTCCCACTTCTACCAACAGAGGGTGATCTACAGGGTCTACCATAATGCTTCATATGGTGCCATCCCAATACTTGTATGGTAACTATTATTGTATGCAAACTCAATAAGGATAGGTAATCATCCCATTACACGCCAATCCAAACTGTAGGCTCTTAGCATATCCTCGAGTGTTCTAATAGTTCTTTCAGATTGACCATCTGTTTGTGGGTGATATGCTGAACTAAATTTTAATTGTGTACCCATGGCTGCCTGCAAACTTTTCCAAAATCTAGCAGTGAACCTTGGATCTCTATCCGAAATTATTGACAAAGGAATTCGATGAAGTCTCACTATTTCCATGATATACAATTGAGCCAAATCTTCTAATGGTTGAGTCTTCGTGATTGCTAGAAAATGAGACGATTTAGTTATCCTATCGACAATTACCCAAACACATCATGCTTCTTCCTTGTCTTTGGCAAACCCATCACAAAATTATCCAATAAGGCTGAAATACCCTGTTCATCAAATCCATAAATACAGCAGGTGCATTAGTCAATCCAAAGGGGAGTACTAAAAACTCATAATGTCCATATCTGGTTCTAAATGTAGTCTTAGAAATATCATCTTCTTTAACTCTCAATTGATGGTACCCTGACCTTAAATCGATCTTAGATAATACTGTAGCAGACCGGAGTTGATCAACAAGTCATCAATTCTAGGTAATGGATATTGTTTTTGATTGTGACTTGATTCACTTTCTATAATCAATGCATAATCTGAGGGATCCATCTTTCTTTCTCACAAACAATATCGGTGCTCCCCATGGTGACACACTGGGTTATAAAACCTTTGTCTAATAAGTCTTGCAACTGCTTCTTAATTCTGTCAACTCAGCTAGTGCCATTCTATAAGGAGCTATGGATATAGGCAAAGTTCCAGGTAAAAGTTCAATGGTAAAGTCAATTTCTCTAATTGGAAGTAATCTAGATAAATCATTAGGAAAGACACCTGGAATTCTTTTACAACATCATATCTTGAACTGATACCTGTTTATGCTCATTTGATATGGCCATCACACTTACCAGATAACCTTGACAATCATTTCTCAGCCATTTCATGGCTTTAAGTGCTGATATAGTCTTCTTGTTTGCATTATTCTTTGGACATGTATAGCTGAAATCTGCTAATCCTGGCCTTTTAAATGTTAAAACTTTCTTATAGCAATCTAATACTACATGATTTTCTGCTAACCAATCCATTCCTAGTATAATGTCAAAATCGTGAATATTATCCAGTACATATACATATGCAGTAAGTTCATGCTCTCCTATTTTCAGAGTTACTTCAGGGATAATAGAGGTAAGTGTAGCTATTTGACCAGTAGGACAGTCAAGTACCATACTTCCTACTAATTTCTCTGGTTTCCGAGATATAGAATTAACAAATACTCAAGAAATAAAAGAGTGTGTAGCTCCATGGTCAAATAACACTCTAGCATACATATTTTCGATCAGGAGAATACCTTCAGCTACAGTAGGGGTGTCCTGCGCTTCCTCCTTTGTCAAAGCAAAGACTCTAGATAGTCCTTTGGGTGGTTGTCTTGGGGCTTGCTGAAAGTAGGGTTGTGGCTTTTGCGCTTTTGACTGGTCTGCATTGTGTGGACAGTCCTTAATCATATGCCCTTTCTGACCACATCCATAGCATTTTCCTGCTACTTTCCAGCACTCATCACCGGGGTGTCTTCCTCCACATTCAGCACACACGGGCCAACTCTTTTTCTGTTCTCCCTGCTGCTTGGTTGAATCAACCTTTCGCTTCTGACCTTTCGTTTCCTTGGTATACACAATTTTCTTCTTACCCCCATTGATTTCTTTGTTTTTCATATACTCCATAAATTCAGATTCCACTATAAATGCAGTCTTTAGTGTCACTGCCATGCTCTGGGGATCTAGTGGAGCTACCCTGCTCCTCACACTGGGTTTCAATCCTCTCACAAACTTCTATACCCTTCTGAGTTCATTATCACAAATATGAGGTGCATACTTTTCCAGCTCAGTGAATTTTGTTTCATATTCTGCCACCGTCATGTCTTTTGTTCCAATTGCAAAAATTCCACTTCTTTCCAATCCTTGACATGTGGTGGAGTGTATTTTTCATACAACTCTCTCAAGAATTCTTCCCAACTATGTTATCTCCTCTATTTCTGAATGCATTCTCATGGCAGATTGCCACCATTCATCAGCTCTATCCTGAAGCATATAGTCGCCAATGTGACTTTGTCATCTTCTTCACATCTAATTGCCTTAAATATCTTTTCCATTTCTCTAACCCATCCTTCTACAATTTCAGGTTGGCTACTTCCTTTGAAGTTGGAGGTCCCATCTTCTTAAATTTCTCTAACAACGATGCTCTAGAAATTCTTTCTCCACCCACATCTTGTTGGTTCTTCATTAGTGTTTGCACCATTCCCTGAATGACTACATAAAAGTAGCAAAATCAGGAGTCCTAGTACTTCCTTCTTGAGAGTTTATAGCCAATGGAACATTGGGAACTTCCTCTGTAGAACCTTCTTCAATTTCCTCATGTCTATCCTCACTGGATGTGTCGATAGCTTTCCCTTTGTTTGCCATTTCCTAGAACACCATCAAACACATCCAATTAATTCATACTAGCCACTTACATTTTAAGAACCAAATGATCTTTAGAGATTCTAGAATACACACCAATATTTATTTATTTCCTTTATGAAAATGGTCACAGAGATATCTATCACCCATAACCTTGCTCTGATACCACCTCTGTAACACCCCCTCCGACTTCACACACACATACATATACCACACATCACATAGCTCTCCATCGGAAGAGGGGTTACTCTGATAAATATCGTTATGGGTAGATACATACGTGCAATGCGCAAAATTGGCAAACCTTTTCACAAAGTCACCTTTACAAGTGTTATACAACAAGGATAAACTGATAACAACACTATTAATTACATAAAGCCAAGCCATCTTTCTCTAAAGTTATATTTGTACAACAAAATCTCAAAAGAAGTCATTAAACTATGCTAATCTTCTTCATTTCTTCATCATCTGCAGTGGAATTAGGATTCATATGTAGCTGAGATATACACATCTTCAATCTAAAAGGGTTGGAGGAAGAAAAGCATGAGTCGAAAGGACTCAGTAGGTGTAAATAAGCATAGAGTAGGAGTTTCAATTTTAGAACTGAGTAAGTAATCAAAAAAATACGTATATGGATCAAAATATATTTGCTCATGAATTTCATACTTAACATAAACATATAGGCCAATGTTAACTTCATAACGGGCTCAGACGAACTTTAGAACAAAAGTCACACTTGTCTTTCAGAATTCATATCATACTTGATTTCAGAACAATTCGACAGGCATCACTGCTCTCAAGGGGTTACTATATAGACGTAAATATATCCTCAGTGCCTAGGCGATTCCAGCACCTTGGATCTTGTTCATTGTGCAAGAACGGGGTTCATTACCCACCATCGTCAGTCCATTGACTTGTATTTACCTACAAACTGTCGCCCTCAGCTGATCACAAGTGATCGGTGCTACCACAAGTGATCCTAAACCGTCTTTTGAAGAGAACACTGTCTTCATATCATAAATTTCTTTTCATGAGCATAACAGAGATTGGAAATCCAAAGGTAGTTTTGATTGAGAATTAATACAAATATCTTGGTGACAAAGTTGCTCGGAGTTCAATAATATATGAAAGGCAATTGGTTGAGATAGGGTTATGACTTAAAGCCAATAACTTCAGAAGATTTAAATCACATAAGAACCCAAGAAAATGAAGGTCCACATTATCGTCACAAATTATTCATATCTCATGAGGTGTTCAAACATATGAACTCTCAAGTGGTCAAGTTTTATAAACTCAGTTACCGAATACTGGAGAATAGACTCAATGGAGTACTATTAATAATTGCCAACTTTAAGAATAACTTAAGGGAGGTTAAGGTACATAATGTGGGTAAACTTTGCAATAGTATGACAGTAAATACCAAGGTAAATGAGAGGGTAACTTTCTTGGCTTTTAGGGTGAAGTTTTAGCATGGAGTTAGACATGAAAAAGTGCAGAAATTCATATCAGAATGGTAGCTGTCGATAGCTAGGAAGGGGCTATCGACAGATAGCAGCAGACAGAGCTCAGGTTGCTGGTTCTGTTTGTATCTGTCGACAGCTACAAGATGGCTGTCGACAGCTAGCTATAGTGTCAGTACTTCTTGAGTTCAGAAAGGCTGGCCTGTCGATAGCTATGAGCTGCCTGTCGACAACCACCAATTTTTCTCGCATAAGGGACTTTGTATTCATTCTAAAAACTCTAAGCATGGAACTTATAAATCAAGACATGATTTATATCAAATAGAAGAGTCTAATTGTAGATCTCACAGTGGTTTATAAGCTAAACAAGAGAGATGGAACAAGAGGCTTGCAATTCGAACTTGTCTAGCTAGAAGCTAACATAGTATAGTGTTGGAAGTGTGGTCTTGATAGAAATGGTTTATTGGAAGATTCCTACAAGATAAATACTAAACTCAAAGTGTTTCATGGATCTAAATCAAGGCATAAATACCAAACATCTGAACAGAAATTAGTCACATGTTCTAATGGTATTGTGACTTCTAACAAAATTCTATAACATATACAAGGATCAAGGGTGGAAGAAGAAGTTAGGAACCTATTTGATCTGTAAAGGGAGTGAAGATGTTCCTTGGTAACTACATGATTCCAAAGGTAATTAGGAAAAATGAAATAAAAGAATCTATGGTTACAATCTTGTACACAAACTTAACCGAGACTGGTAGCAGGCTCAAAAGCAACTGTATGAGGCTAAATTCTTTCAACATGAATAGAGAATAGAAGTTCAAGGAAAGGATAAGAACCTACTTGACTGGAAGAGAACAAAAAGTTCTTATTATTCTTCTTCTTAACGTAGAGATCAACACAACAACAACAGGGGCAGCAAGATGGGGATGATAGCTTTTAGCAGCTGCACCCACCGTAGGATCAATAGAAACAGTGGTTCCAGCAGCAATCGCCTAGGAGCAGCAGTAGCAGAAGAATGTAAGAACAAGAACTGAAGGGTGCAAAGGCATGATCTGGAAAAAGTGCACCCGATGGGTGTTGGGGGTTTTTATAGCCCAGCACCTTACCATGCACGATGACACCTCTCTCGCCTAGGTGTAACAGTAAAAACAATTTGGTTTTTACTGCTACACATGGCTCATGCAACCTTTCTCATGACTACACATAAGCCACCTACGTGTGAGATGTTTAACCCTTGATGACATGAGCTTACATAACCCATGTTACGTAAGCATAGAATAATTCCCAGGAAATCATTACCATAAATGGCCTGTAATACAGCTAGCCCAATAATTCTTATATAAATACATTTAAATGATAACTATTAGGAAGGTTTTACAAATTGTCGTGATTTTAGTTTAATTTTTAGAATTTATTTTCCACTGGGTGAAAAATTGCCCGAAAAAATAGTTACGTCAGCTAAATCTCAAAATTCGGTCGTCAAAAATTCTGGATAATTACATATTTGATATCACCATATTTTTCTAAGAATTATGGTGTTCTCAGATTTCATTTTCGTTACAATTTTCGGTGTCACCCTGTCGGGGTGCGCACGACCGAAAATGATACCTGGGTATGATAAAGTGTCTTAAACACTCCCTAAATCCTAAATATCTCAATGTAATTCTGATCAGTTTGCATAAACATGTATTTATAAGTAAATTACAATATTTAAAATCGAGGGTATTACATAGACAGTGACAAGGATGGTAAGAAAGTAGACTAAAAGCTCTACAGAGGTTTGATAGGTTCATTACTTTATTTGACAGCAAGTAGACCTGATATATTGTTTAGTGTATGTATGTGTGCTAGGTATCAGGCAGACCCTAAAGAGTCTCATTTAATTAGTGTCAAATGTACCTTTAGATACTTAGAAAGAACTCATGATATAGGATTGTGGTATCCAAAATCATGTAAAATAAATTTAGTAGGATACTCTGATGCTGATTACGCTGGATGCAAGATAAATAGGAAAAGCACCAATGGATGTTGTCAATTTCTTGCAAGTTGTTGATTTCATGGTCCTCAAAGAAGCAAAATTCAGTAGCACTGTCAATAGCTGAAGCTGAGTACGTGGCTGCTGGAAGCTACTGTACACAACTCCTATGGATCAAGCAACAACTTGAGGATTATGGGCTACACATCAAGACAATTCCCTTGCTGTGCGACAATACCAGTGCGAAAATCTTACCAAGAATCCAGTTCAGTACTCAAGGACAAAGCATATAGAGGTTAGATATCATTTATTCGTGATCATGTAGCCAATGGTAATATAGATATTTCCTTTATAGATATGCAAAATCAGTTAGCAGATATATTCACAAAAGCCTTACCTGAGAGAGATTTACGTCTCTTAGAAGGGAATTAGGCATGTGTAATTTGTGATAGAGTTGTCTGCAAAGAACTGAAATAATAATTATTTCAGAATTTCAATTACTCTCTCTCCTAAAATGAAGCTAAATCCATAAAGATCACTTGCATCATAAAAATCTTTGACAGTTCATTATTTTAAAGGTATTTATTCATCTCGAACTTGTCTCTGTTTTGTCGTTTTCCGCATTTATGGTGCCATCCTCTCAAAAGTCACCTTATCTTTATCTGATAAAACCCGAAATCTATGTCACAACGATTCACCTCCCGCTCTATCTCTTTCAACTTGCCTAAGACGATAAACCCCATCGACTTCGTGCGATTTCAAAGCTTCCACTCTTTCCCGCGAGAAATTTCTTGGGGGTTTCTAGTCCAATCTTCCTTCCAACCATCCACAACCTTTTCCCACTCAAAACCATGGCCGCTTTTGAAGTTTCCGGCATCGTTGGGGGCTATGGAGCTGTGTTCCTCACCACCGAGCAGCAGGAAATGTTTACAACAGTGAAGACCAAGTTGTGCGGGAACAAAGCAGTAGACACTACAGATTTGGAGAAGAATGGAATGCACAACATTGTAGCAGCTATGGAAAGAATGGAATGGACGAAGATGACAACACTATCAGAGGTGAGTTATCCAGACCTGGTCAAAGCGTTTTATGTATATTTGAAGTCTGAAGAGGATGGGTCTTTGACATCCGCTGTCAGGGAAACCCAGATTAGGATCACATATGATCTATTGGCATCATTGTTGGGTGTTTGTACCAACGGTCATAGGGAGTATACATTGTTGACATTCAGGCGAAAGGCTTGGGGATTGTCGGTTCTGAGTTCAAACTAAAGGACGGGAAAATAGATATTAATCAGTTGAACACTTTCAACTGCATACTGCATTTTGTAGTTTGTCAGATATTGGTTCCTAGGAGTGCCACCTTTTCTACATGTACCAAGGCGGACTTCGATATGATGTTCTGGGCTATCCAGAACCAGAGCATAAACATGGCAGAGGTGATTTTGGAAAGGATGAAGTTTGCATCTACTCAGGTTTGGGACAAGAAGAGTAAGTTGAATGTGTCCCTTCCCTATGCCCACTTGTTAACCAAGATTTTCCAGCACTTCGGGATAAATCTAAGTGGGGCAGTTTCAGAGAAGATGGGCCAAGCTATCCAGTCCAGGAATCTTAAGAAAAGTGGATTCTCTCTTGTTGATGGTGTGTGGACCAAGACCTCAGCAGCAGAGGGCGAGGCCATTATTGGTGAAGTCCCTGAGGTCCAAGAAGAGGTAGCAGCAACAGAAGTTCAAGTTGAGCAAGAGATTTCTAGGCCAGAAGTGCCAATGGTCCAAGTGCAGCAGGAAGAAATCAGGGCTGAAACTTCAGTAGTCCAAGAAGACCAAGCAGCAGCAGCAGCAGTTGATCAAGCAAATGCAGAAGAAGTAGTCTTCAAGAGCCAGCGGTCTCTGAAAGCAGAATTGAGGACATTCCTTCAGAGAAAATTGAGCTGTAGTGCAAATTGTAGAGGATGTGCCTCCTTCATCCCGTATAGCTTCAATACTTAGGGATGTACTGGACTCCATTCCCAGCACTCAGGGGGAGCCAGTTATCAGTGGTGATCAAGAAGCTGAAGTTGTGGCACCAGGCCACATTCAAAATGTTGTTATGGAGGATGCTCCTATTGAGGGGGAGCAGTCAATTACGAAGGAAGCTACACCTCAGGTGGAGCACACTTGCAGTGTCCCCATTGATGATCTCTTCAGAGAAGGAGTTGTGGAAAGCGCCTCAGATGAAGAGGTTAATGTTGATAGTGTGGAGCCCATTGCTAGGGCTAGTGACAAGGGAAAAGAAGTGGCTTCTGAAATTCCCCTCCTTACCAGGAAGCCACATCAGAAGCTGAAGAAGAAGAGAAGTTGAAGATCATCATGAAGCCTATATTGAAAGATTGGATGAACAAGGGAAGATCTTATGCTCTATGCAATCCGATATTGCATCTATCTTATAAGCTAGAGTACTTCAGCTAAGGAGATGGGCATGGTCAGAAATGCAATTAGATGGGTGAGAAGTGGGCTAATAAGCATTAAGGAGTCTGTAGCTGCACTTACAGATTTAGTGAGGGCGTAGTCCACAAATGCTACTCCTACTCATCCTGTAGCAACCTGAATTTTTGAACAAAAATAAAAATTTACATAATAAAAATTTGATAAAAAATCAATTAAAATAAAAAAATGACCTAGGAAATTAATGGAAAGGGATTAAATGAAAGGAAGTAATGGGCTTGTTAAATGGACCCATTAGAATTTAGTGGGCCAAAATATGGATTTTTAAAAGGGGAATAATGGGAAATTACTCTAAATCGTAACTAAAATAATGCTTAATTATAAAAGAAGCATTTAATGCATTAAAAGGAAGTTGAGTTGGAATGGGATTCTTAAATCTACCCTAATGGGTTGCCCACGAAATTAGCTCCCATCCTAACCCAATTACGAGATCTCTTGCTTAAAAGACGAGAGGAAAATATGAAATTCAGAATTTAATAGGAGTTAGACTTAAACTAGGAAGGGAATAGGGAGAAGCTTAAATACTTCTCTTAAACCTCATGGCTAGCCCTAGCTCGTGCCAAGAGGTTCCTGGACCAGGAGGAGAGGCCCAAGAGAAGAGAATTCGTGGAGAAGAGGGATCTCCCAAGTTCTTCCCCGAGTTCTTCAAGTTCTTAACCCTAGAAGAGGAAAACGATCACAGGTAGGCATTCTCACGAGCATAAACCATGAAACTTTTTCTGTAGGATGTCTCGTCTATCAGGAACAAAAGCCCTTTGGTTTCATATTTTTCCATCGAGCAAATCTTTAGTTCTCAATTTTCCAAGTTATGTGAACTCCATGACCCCGACCCTTCATCTTTAATCTTGTTCATCATGTGTACTTAATGCTAGGCCACAAATTTTACTGGATGTTCGGATGCATGTACCTTTCTTTTGCCCCTGAAAGTCCTAATTTCCGTCATCCTATCATGTGGAATTAATTCGTTGATCCCCTCTATGTACCATTCTATGTGCTTCACGATTACCTGATTAAACCATGTTGAAACCTTTGTTGTTTGTGAATTCTAATTATTGGAAGTACCCTTGCATGTCGGAGATGACTGAAATTGGTTTCATGATTTTTCATCGACTGTGCTAATTGCTCTGATTTTCTAAAGTTTCTTGTGTCAAAACACTTAGTTTGGCCCGCAATCCAAAGTCATGTCTGAATCCTGTCGGACTCGGGTACAGACCACCAGAACGCGATGGCCCGATAGGTCGCGATCTAGTGTTTGATTGCGACAGACTGTCAGTCACATTCTGAAAGCGACAGGCATCGCCGTCGCGATCACTGTGTCTGGCCTAACAGACCCGTCGCGATCCTCTAAACACCTGTCGCGATCCGCCCTGTACCGTCGCGACCCTTACTGCAGTGCGACGCGTTCACAGGTTTTTGCAGAAAACCCCTGCTTTGCAAATACTCAAATTGTTACTGTGCTTATACCCTTAATTCTCAGATATACCGCATTAAATACACTTAATATAAATTGAACTTTTATATGTGATTTAAAATACATACACACGGCTAATTTCCATCTATGATTTCTATGACACAAGCACACACTTTGAACATCCAAATATGGCTTAATTGGCACGAATATGATACATCACCCATCGGGTAATTATTGAAAATTTTAAATCAATTTGCTCTCGTTTCTCGCGTTGATTTGGAACACCGATCTCGATGCTCCACTGTTCTAGACATCCTCTAGAAGTCGAGCCTTGTCTCTATATTTACACCGCTTCACTTGGACCAAACTCTCTATCGGATACTCCTTCTGTTGGACTAGTGAATCCTTATTCAAGGCCTCTGTAAGTCTCCTCTGTCCATGGATTCCCACATGGTCGACGAGCTGGTTGTACCCTAACACCTATGTTACCCTTTAGGGATCAATATGATCCAAACAGCTATTAGAAGTTCACTCTCGTCTTGAATTCACCCGAACCTCGGGATTGTGCTAATATGGCCAGCGGAAGGGTTGTGAGTTCCACCTGACTGCCAACACAACGTATGCGTGTTGTGCAACTGTTACTATCGCCTGTTTACTCGACGTGTTACGTGCAATGTCCCCTAGTTCTCATCTATACTCAACTCGCTCATCTATTCACGTTCACTCTACTATCTCGTCTATTCATCTAGTGCTCTCATCTACTTCTGGTACTCTATATTGGCCATTAACTGATTGTCTAACGATAAACAATATACCAATGCTGGCAATATATAAAGGCCCGATCTAGTCCTGGGATGTGCGCCCGAAAGTGCTAGTGCCCGTGGGAGTAAATGATCAGAGTGTTTGGCATTACACTCAAGTGCTATCTATCTCGACTATCTAAATGACAATCAAAAGTGCTATCTATCTAGACTATCTAAATGACAATCAAAAGTGCTATTTATCTCGACTATCTAAATGACAATCGAAAAGTGCTATGTTCTCTCGTTGTCTATTGACAAAAGTGTTATGTTCTCTCGTTGTCCATTGACAACAAAGTGCTATGCAATACTCGTTGTGCTATTACTATACTTGTGCTATTGTGCTATGACCATCCTGCTATTCTGTGCTATTCTCGACACTTGTGCTATTTTTGGAAATTCTATATTTGGAAAGTCTTACTATCGTTCACATGCTATCCTACTATCTTTTGCAATACATGACTCTCTTGCTCTTCGTTAGTTACTCTGCCTTTAAAGCATTAATTACTAAAGCATGCTTGAGCCTGAGATTTAAGTCTACTGGGCGATGTTTGCTCACCCTGCGTATTTGTCGTTGTGTTCTCAGGTGAGACCGAGGATGAACCATACACTCAAGAGGACGGGAACGACCTGGAGTGATGTCATGAGTACCCTAGCGTCCTAGACCTATGCTTAGCGTTGTAGTAACTATGTTTAGTCTTTGCTTTATTTCACTGTAATTGGGCCCTATAGATTGGCTCTGATATTATTGGTTGTAACTAGGCATTGGAAAGTATTAAGGATATGAATTTGCTTAGTATTATCATTGCGAAATGGTTTGATGTCTAGTATCGCTCTATACCCTTACTTGCAACGCCTCGCGTTCCGATATCCTCGTCGGGGCGTGACAGTTCTGTGGTATCAGAGCCTAGGTTATTCTTAAGTATGGGATGATCTAGGTTAACTTGCCTCGATTAGAGTCAATTATCCTACCTATGTGAGAGGTGGTTAGAGCCAAGGGTAACTAGCTAAAATAAACTCACGCATGCACAATTAAATCTCACATCGATATCATGACAATAAATATTCTTTTCTAGGAACTAAGCAATCAAGATGAATGCTGAACGTGCTCAAATGAGGGGCATGCAACAAACCATCCAAGAGTTGACTCGTGCCATCATGAAAGCTACCCAAGCGGGGGGTAATCGTGTCAGTGCAAGCGATCTGCATCGTAACTTCAGAAGTCTGAACCCGCCGAGGTTCAGTGGATCCACAGATCGGATGAAGCCGAGCACTTGCTGAAGGAAACAGAAAGAATTTTTCATGTAATGCAATGTGCAGTAGGAGATAAGTGCTACTGGTCACATTCCAACTGGAGAAGGATGCCGCGCCTGGTGGGAGTCATTGGAAGCTACTAGGGAGAATGGGTAATTCACCTGGAACAAGTTTAAAGAATCTTTCAACTCCAAATACTTCTCCGACCGTGTCCAAGAAAGGAAGGCTGCAGAATTCGCTGCTCTGAAACAACGGAGCTTGACTATGGCCGAATATGAAGAACAGTTCTCAAGACTGGCAAGGTATGCTGAGCACTGGTGAACACCGAGAGAATGAAGGCTAAGTGTTTCTTCAATGGCCTTAACTCTCAATACATTACCCAACTGACACCTCTCGACATCCAGACCTACGTCGAGATGGTGAAGAAGGCTCAGTTACTGGAAGATGCTACGGACTTCACTGACCGTATCAAAGGAAAGTTCGTGAAAAAGGAATGACCTCTGGTCAATCATCTACTATGCCTAACAATGGCAAGAAGCGTCCATTCAACATCACGGAGGGATCCAGCCAAGAGAGGAAACCGAAGGTCATTGTACCCAACACTCCAGCCAAGAGCAACTGCAAGCATTGTGACAAGCCAAGTCACACCGCTGAAGAGTGCTAGAGGAAAGTCGGTGTGTGTCTGCATGCGGAAGTCGTGAGCACTGCATCCCCGAATGCCCGCTACTGAAGAGAATGAGAGGCGCCCTAATGCACCTAAGAAACAGGGCCGACTGCAAGCCCTGCATGATGAGGAACCTGCTATGGAAGGTGGCGTGGTAGAAGGTACCCTTCAATTTTTCTTATTATCAGCATTTGTTTTATTTGATACTGGAGCCACTCATTCATTTATATCTCAAAACTTTGCTGATACTGTGAATGCTAAACCTATATCCATGGGTTGTGAGTTCTCTGTCACAACGCCACTAAGGGAAAAGGAGAAATTGAACAAATACTTTCCCTCTGCCGATGAAATGATCGAAAACCATAACCTAAAGGCCGACCTGGTATGTATGCCCATGGAAGGCTATGATGTAATTTTGGGAGCCGACTGGTTATCTGCATATGGGGCAAGTGTCGACTGTAAGAAAGGGAAGGTTACCTTTAGTGACTTTCCTAAATTGGCATTCTCTGGGATTCGACATAAGAGACGGATGTCTCTAGTCTCCGCCTAAAATCCCACACATGATGAGGAAAGGTTGTATTGCTTTCCTAGCAGCCGTAGTTGTGGAAAAGACGGGTGCTAAGGTAGAAGACATTCACATAGTTCAGAATTACCCGATGTGTTTCCGGAAGATCTGCCAGGGATTCCCCCATAACGTGATGTCAACTTCGCCATAGAGTTGATCCCTGGAGCTGCCCCGGTATCGCATCAACTGTACCGGATGTCACCTGTCGAGCTAAAGGAGTTGAAGATGCAACTGATGGAGCTATTAGAAAAGGGGTTCATCAGACCAAGTACTTCCTCATGGGGAGCACCTGGGCTGTTCATCAAGAAGAAGGATCGATCGATGAGGCTCTGCATCGACTATCGACAACTCAACTAGCTCACCATCAAGAACAAATACCCACTGCCTAGAGTCGATGAACTATTCGACCAAATATCTGGAGTTCAATACTTCTCTAAGATCGATCGATCTGGCTATCATCAAATGAGGATCAAGGATGACGATATCATTAAGATGGCTTTCAGGAGCAGGTACGGGCACTATGAATTCGTTGTTATGCCTTTTGGTCTAACCAATGCTCTGTAGCCTTTATGCAACTCATGAACAACATATATTAGACATACCTTAACAAGTTCGTGGTCGTCTTCATCGACGACATCCTCATTTATTCAAAGACAAAAGAAGAGCATGAAGAACACCTGAAGACTTCACTACAAGTCTTGTGAGACAACAGACTATATGCAAAGCTTAGCAAGTGTGAATTCTGGCTCGAAGAAGTATCCTTCTTGGCCATGTCATCTCTAAAGATGGCATCTCCGTTGATTCCTCCAAAGTCGAAGCTGTACTCAACTGGGAGAGACCAACTAATGTCACAGAAATCAGAAGTTTCTTCGGGCTGGCGGCTATTACATGCGGTTCATCAAGGACTTCTCAAAGATCACCGTTCCTCTCATGCGTCTGACACAAAAGGAGAATCCATACTCCTGGAGTAAAGAGTGTGAGAAAAGTTTCCAAACTTCCAAGGACTGCCTTACCTCAGCACCTGTTCTTGCTCTGCCAATAGAGGGAGAAGGGTTCTCTATCTACACCGATGCCTCAGGAATCAGGCTAGTTGTGTACTAATGCAAAAGGAGAAAGTCATCGCCTACTTTCTCGACAACTAAAGACTCATGAAGTCAACTACCTTGTGCATGATCTTGAGTTGGCTACCGTGGTCTTCGCCTTGAAAATCTAGAGACATTACCTCTACGGAAGAAAGTTCACTGTCTACTCAGACCATAAAGTCTGAAGTATTTATTCTCCCAGAAAGAACTCAACATGAGACAGAGAAGATGGCTAGAATATCTGAAGGATTTCAACTTCAACATCCAATACCACCTAGGCAAGGGTAATTCCGTGGCTAATGCTCTTAGTAGAAAGCCGATGGCATCTGTTTCGAGTCTAGTCCTTGGCGAGATGCTACTAGAACAATTCGCAAGGTTAGACTTAACCATTGAACATAGTGATGATCGAGTCTTGGTTGCTAATATCTAGATTCAATCCACATGCTGGAAGAGATCAAAGCTCAACAAGATGATGATCCATTCTTAGTTCACGTCAAGGAAACTCTAGTCGAAAGATTGGACTTTGCTATGACCGAAGATGGAAGGCTTGTCTTTCAAGGAAGGGCATGCGTTCTCGACAATGAAGAATTAAGAGGAAGCTAATGGATGAAGCCCACAAGACCAAAGTGCACTATTCATCTGGAGGTAACCAAAATGTATCAAGACATGAAAAGAACGTTTTGGTGGCCAAACATGAGAGAGAGGTAGCGGAACATGCCACTCATTGCCTTACTTGCCAACAAGTAAAAGGTAGACATCTGTGCCCTGCTGGTGTACTCAGACCACTAGATATTCCGGATTGGAAATGGGAAAGCATGGCATGGATTTCATCATGGGTTTACCCAAGACTCGTGGGGACTCGATGCCATATAGGTTATTATATACCGACTAACCAAATTTGCCCACTTCCTAGCCATAAAGAGTAAGTGGTCAGTGGAGGTACTAGCTGCCTTATATGTCAAGGATATAGTAAGACTGCATGGAGTTCTATCATCTATTGTCTCGGATCGAGATCCGAGATTTACATCTCATTTTTGGAAAGGTCTGCAAGGTGCCTGGGTACTAAACGTGTAACGACCCTCCTCATACCGGTACGATTATACCAATCCCCATCGGTATAAAGGGCGTCATTACAGTGGGATAAAACCAACACTAGCCGATAGGTTGAAAAGTACGTAGATAGCAATTGATTTCAGCGGAATAAATACAACAATTTAACTTAGTTCATCACCATCCCATATTCCACAATCTATATAGTGCAAAAATAGAACGACAATGTCCACATTATTACATGATGAAGAGCTACATTGTCCAAATAACATTTTTATTCAACTATAAAAGGAAAATACAACTACTACTTGCTCCTCAATAGCCTCTCCTCCAAGATAGCGTCTCTCCCTCTAGCACGGGATACCTGTCAACCTGTACGCCGAAGCAAGGGTGAGTCCAAAGACTCAGCAAGTAAAGCAAAGACTTAATCTTAAACATATCACATTCACATTTAGCTATTAAACACTCATGAATACATACTATCATTTAAACTCCTAACACATAGAACATACTTTAGCTATCAACACATTTTAATCACCTAGACATGCTTCATTCTCTCATATGTTTATTCTAAATCATGG
Source organism: Colocasia esculenta (assembly GCA_014218235.1). Classification (NCBI taxonomy): domain Eukaryota; kingdom Viridiplantae; phylum Streptophyta; class Magnoliopsida; order Alismatales; family Araceae; genus Colocasia; species Colocasia esculenta. Next base: position 7,341,909 of record CM024756.1, read on the forward strand.
ATACTATTATTATACACTTGTACATATCTCTACACTTAACACATAACATGATTCCTTCATTCCACATTAATTCATTTCATGACATATTTCTCCAACTAGAACATAGAATTAGACATAAAGGAATGAAGAAACTAATATGATGACTTTTCACTTTTCACATGCACTTTTCATATTTAATTTCACATTTTGCTTGCTGTTTTAAATGTACATACATCTCATACACATGGTTTCATATTTTATAACATAAATTGAGAAGTTAGAACATGGTCAAATTGGTTGGCAACAATAAGTACTAAAGCATGAAACTTTGTACTAAGCAAACATCACATCTAGCATGGAATCTAATTAATATTACATACATTTATCACCTTCATAACTACACTTTACATGCTGTTTTGACATGAATTACATTCAATTACATGGATTTACATTTGTTCATATGTTATCTTATTCATTCACAATTCTACATGTTTATCTTTCATGTTGCATAATTGACGTGGTTACTCATGTTTATTCACATACACTATTACATGAAGAACAAAGCTACATGACATAATGATAAGCATTATATCGCAAATGAGGTAATTAATGCATGGAAACATGAACATTATGCATTACTACATCGGTTTTCACATGCAAGCACACTCTCAATAACATTAACTGTCTCTTACATATCTTTTCACATATTCTTCATATCATTTACTCTTAGGTTTTCATTTATCACATGTCATATCATTTGCACTCATCATGTGCCACATTCGCATATAATCTTACACTTTATACTTATTCCAATTACTTAAAATGCCATGACACATAGTCCTAACTACCTTTTAGAGGACACAAACAAATATCTCATACTCATAATCATCACATCTCATAGCACATAACTCATAACACAACTCATATCACATAACTCATATCACATACCCACCACCTAGGCAATGAAGTGGTGAATCTTGGTAACTGCGCAGACCGGGAGAAGCTCTCTCCACCCTATCCAATGGTACTTGTCCACTCCGGGTTTTTCCTAATGCCTCTAGGACAAACTTATACAATGTAGAGCCTTCCATAGGGACTTTTCTATGTACAGCTCTCGATGCCTCTAGGGTAGCAATGTCATTCTTGGCCCAATTATCACACATTTATTATTCACATTTTCTCACCCTATTCACATATTTTACATATAATACTTAATCACTTTACACATCTTAATTATCGATTTCACATGTCTTAGTTAACCAATCATGGTACTACTGTTTTCAAAATTAAAATCTTACCTTACAGTCCTAAACATGATGTATATTTACTGAATTGCATAAGATTGAATTCAATATCTAACATGAACAATTTCCATGGTTCAACTAATAACTGTACTTGCTGTCATCATTTGATTTAAATTTTTATCACAGGTCATTAGCAGTAGTAAGTGTCACATATGCAATTTTTCAGATTTTTCGAACAGTAACATAATTTCTACAATTAAATCTAGAATTCAGACATATTTATCGAAATATCATTAAGCATGAGACATATCAATATGTTAGGCACTAACAGAATAGAAACCTAATACCAACATCCAATCTGTCATGGAAAATTTATGAAAATAATTCACAACAAAATCCATTTATACTAGATTTAAACATGTTCATTTCATGCTCATTACTCAGTCATGAATTTTAATAATTAACATGGTTCATAGAAAATTTAGGCAACCTCATGATATGACCTACTAACAGTATACAATCACCCATAACAATTTCAGAGTATACCCATGTCCAGAAATCATTTAAACAGCAAAAGAAGATCAAAAAGCACACTTTCAGGTCCTGAAGAAGTAGACGTCAAGGGATGTTGCCGTCAACTTCTTCTGAAGAACTTGACTGCAACCTATGTTGCCTTCTACTTGCTCCCAGCAGCACATACATACGAATTTTCATACAACGGTGAATTCAGGGTTCCAGGACGCGAGGAAAAATTCCGTAAAAATACCTAGGACTTAGGGGACATGTATAGGATCAAGATCTAGGTTTACTTGCCTCTTAAAAAAATCTACAAAGATCAGAATCGTCGGTGAAGCCCTTTTCGGCCCTGTCAAAAAGGTGCTTGGAAACGTCTTAGATCTTCTTCTCCTGTCGATGTAGATGGCTCCTCGGAGTTGGGATCTCTTCCTCTATGTATAGACTACCTCCAGATGTAGTAGCTTTCGGGAAACACCTCCAGTTGATGGATCCGGCCTCCTAAAGATCAGCTTTTCACCATCTCGGAGCTAGGGTTTTCACCAAAGTTGAAAGCCTTTTCCTCATCCAAGAGTGGGTACTTTATAGGTTCAAGGGTCGGGGTACGCATTAGGGTAGGTTACCAAAGGTTTAGGAAGGGTTCCTAATCTGAAACTAGCCAAAACACGGACATTAACAATTCTGGAACTGTTACGCAGCAGGATATTAACGTCAACATCGGTTGTAGTCAACTGACAGGTTGACGTCAAGGTTTGGCCGCCAGAATGGGGTGGCGTCCAGGGGGTGGCCACCCACTGGGTCTTGGCGTCCAGGTCTGGCCGCCAACAGTGCCTTGGCGTCTAGGTCCTGGCCGCCAGCAGCACTGTGCAGCCGAAACTCCAGAAAACCTAAATTTAATGTATAAAAGCACTAAAATAATTTAGTATATGCAAAAATAATTTCATATATCATTACCACATAAAATACTTGCATTATGTAATATTTAATTAATTACAACTTACACTAATATAATTAAGAACAATATGCATCAATACATACATATATGCACACATACGTACACATTGCATAATTACATACATTACGCATGAACTTATGATTAAAATGTGTCCATTATTAGTTAAATATTGTATGCACATTATCATCCAAGTACTTTACATACCCTAATTAATTTAACACGCTTAAAGTAGATAAATATTATTTAAACAAGGATAACACATGTATGTATACATACGCACATCCATAGCACTAACTACATGCATTAAAATAATTAAATACAATAGGCACCTCAATAATTAGATAATTCACACACGTTTAATTATATATATTGCATGCTCAGAAATAAACTCATGATTATTTACAAAGTGCATGATAATAATTTCTTACTATGTGTACAACACGCACCATACGCATGAGATTTACATACATTGATAACTAGATAATGCATGCACAATTATGTATGTTTTATACTTGTATGAAAATAGCATACATATACTTACATGGTCCGTAGAAAATTATCTATTACATGGACAATATTATCTAAGAATAATTATACAACAAAAGAAATCCTTGCATGCACATGCTTGAATTATCATATGCATAAATATATAGGTATTTACAACATAATTATATACATTATGCATGAAATAGATAAACATAACATGCACATCGGTAATTAGATTAGCATGCATAGTATTACTTAAGTATTAAGCCTAGTATTTTAGTATACACAATATACATCAATTTAGCTAAATGCCTATTCTCACGAAAAATATTATATATACATGCATGAGTTCATAAGGAATATAGAAATTATAATACGCCCAATTGAATACACACACTATACACACAATCAAATAATTATACATGCATATGTTCGTGAGAAACATAAAATTTATAGTAAGCATAGTGAAATACACATTCTATGCACTCAACAAGTAAATATCCACACATAATATAAAAGAATAAAAAAAAATTCGGGTATCACAAAACTCAACTTAGTACCGCATTCCATCCACAAACTGATGGGCAAATGAAAGAACCAACCAAATAGTGGAAGATATGTTGAGAGCTTGCACTATCGACTTCCAAGGATATTGGAATGAGCATCTATCCCTTATTGAGTTCGCCTACAACAACAATTACCAGGTGAGCATCAAGATGGCACCGTTCAAAGCACTCTACGGAACGAATTATAGATCTCCTGCATGCTGGAATGAGGTTGGGGAACAGCAATGGCTAGGCCCAGACATGGTGCAACGTACCACAAAGGACATACAGGTAATCAGAGACCGACTCAAGATTTTTCAATCCAGATAGAAGAGCTATGCCGACAAAAGAAGGTGAGATCTGGAATTTCAAGTGGGTGATCATGTATTCTTAAAAGTGCCACCTACTCGTGGCATTCAAAGATTTGGTGTAAAGGGAAAGCTCAGCCCTAGATTCATCGGTCCTTTTGAAGTACTCGAAAGGATTGGTGAAGTTGCATACCAACTGGCATTGCCACCGGATCTGTCATGTGTACACAATGTGTTCATGTTTCCATACTTAGGAAATATGTGTACGACCCCACGCACATCATTCGCCACGAGAAGTTGGTGTTGAACAAGGATGTGACATACGAAGAGAAGCCAGTCAAGATACTGGAACGGAAGATACAATAACTCAGGAACCGTCCCATCCATGTGGTTAAAGTCCTATGGAATAACCGTGGAGTGGAAGAAGCAACTTGGGAACCAGAAGGAATCATCAGACGCAACTACCCCGATCTTTTTGGTAAGACATTTCCCCTTATGATCATATGAATTTGGGGACCAAATTCTTTTAAGAGGGGGAGGATGTAGCAACCTGAATTTTTGAACAAATTTTTTTTACATAATATTAAAATTTGTTAAAAAATCAATTAAAATAAAATAAATGATCTAGGAAATAATGGAAAGGGATTAAACGAAAAGAAGTAATGTGCTTTATTAAATGGACCCATTAGAATTTAGTGGTCCAAAATATGGATTTTTAAAAGGGGAATAATGGGAAATTACTCTAAATTCGTAACTAAAATAATGCTTAATTATAAAAGAAGCATTTAATGCATTAAAAAGGAAGTTTGAGTTGGAATGAGATTCCTAAACCTACCCTAATGGGTTGCCCACGAAATTAGCTCCCATCCTAACCCAATTAGGAGATCTCTTGCTTAAAAGGGGGAGAGGAAAATAGGAAATTCAGAATTTAATAGGAGTTAGACTTAAACTAGGAAAGGGAATAGGGAGAAGCTTAAAAATATTCTCATAAACCCTCATGGCCGGCCCTAGCTTGTGCCAAGAGGTTCCTGGACTAGGAGGAGAGACCAAGAGGAGGAGAATTCATGGAGAAGAGGAATCTCCCAAGTTCTTCCCCGAGTTCTTCAAGTTCTTAACCCTAGAAGAGGAAAATGATCACAAGTAGGCATTCTCACGAGCATAAACCATGAAACTTTTTCTGTAAGATGTCTCGTCTATCAGGAACAAAAGTCCTTTGGCTTCATATTTTTCCATCGAGCAAATCTTTAGTTCTCAATTTTCCAAGTTCTGTGAACCATGACCCCGACCCTTCATCTTTAATCTTGTTCTTCATGTGTACTTAATGCTAGGCCACAAAATTTTTACTGGATGTTCGGATGCATGTTACCTTTCTTTTGCCATTGAAAGTCCTAATTTTGTCCATCCTATCATGTGAATTAATCCGTTGATCCCCTCTATGTACCGTTCTATGTGCTTCACAATTACCTTGATTAAACCTTCGTTGTTTGCAAATTCCTAATTATTGGAAGTACCCTTGCATGTCGGAGATGATTGAAATAGTTTCATGATTTTTCATCGACTGTGCTAATTGCTCTTATTTTCTAAAGTTTCTGTATCAAATACACTCAGTTTGGCCCACAATCCAAAGTCATGTCTGAATCCTGTCGGACTCGGGTACAGACCACCAGAACGCGACGGCCCGATAGGTCATGATCTGGTGTCTAGTTGTGATAGACTGTCAGTCGCGTTCTGAAGGCGACAGGCATTGCCGTCGCGATCACTGTGCCTGGCCTGAAAGACCTGTCACGATCCGTCTAAACACCTGTCGATCCGCCCTGTACCCATCGCGACCCTACTGGGGTGCGTCGCGTTCACAGGTTTTTGCAGAAAACCCCTGTTTTGCAAATACTCAAATTTCTACTGAGCTTTTACCCTTAATTCTCAGTTATACCGCAGTAAATACACTTAATATTAATTGAACTTTTATATGTGATTTAAAATACATACACACGGCTAATTTCCATCTATGATTTCTATGACACAAGCACACACTTTGAACCATCCAAATATGGCTTAATTGGCATGAATATGATACATCACCCATCGGGTAATTATTGAAATTTTTAAATCAATTTGCTCTCGTTTCTCGCTTTGATTTGGAACACTAATCTCGACGCTCCACTATTCTAGAATTCCTCTAGAACATCGAGCCTTGTCTCTATATTTACACCTCTTGACTTGGACGAACTCTCTGTCAGAGACCTTCCGTTGGACTAGTGAATCCTTGTTCAAGGACTCCGTATGTCTCCTCTGTCCATGGATTCCCACATGGTCGACGTGCCGATTGTACCCTAAAACCTATGTTACCCTTTAGGGATCAATATGATCTAAATGGCTATTAGAAGTTCACTCTCGTCTTGAATCACGCCGGACCTCTGGGTTGTGCTTAACATGGCCAGCAGAAGGGTTGTGAGTTCCACTTGACTGCCAACACACGTGCGCGTGTTGTGCAACTGTTACGATCGCCTGTGTACTCGACGTGTTACGTGCAATGTCCCCTAGTTCTCATCCATACTCTACTCGCTTATCTATTCATGTAACTCCCCTATCTCGTCTATTCATCTAGTGCTCTCATCTACTTCTTGGTACTCTATATTGGCCATTGACTGATTGTCTAACGATAAACAATATAACCAATGCCTGGCAATATATAAAGGGCCCGATCTGGACCTGGGATGTGCGCCCGAAAGTGCTAGTGCCCATGGGAGTTAAATGATCAGAGTGTTTGGCATTACACTCAAGTGCTATCTATCTCAACTATCTAAATGACAATCAAAAGTGCTATCTATCTCGACTATCTAAATGACATCAAAAGTGCTATCTATCTCGACTATCTAAATGACAATCGAAAAGTGCTATGGTCTCTCGTTGTCTATTGACAAAAGTGCTATGTTCTCTCGTTGTCCATTGACAACATAGTGCTATGCAATACTCGTTGTGCTATTACTATACTTGTGCTATTGTGCTATGACCATCCTGCTATTCTGTGCTATTCTCGACACCTGTGCTATTTTTGGAAAGTCTATATTTGGAAAGTCTTACTATTCGTTCACGTGCTATCCTACTATCTTTTGCAATACATGACTCTCTTGCTCTATTGTTAGTTACTCTACCTTTAAAGTATTAATTACTTAAAGCCTGCTTGAGCCTAAGATTTAAGTCCTACTGGGCGATGTTCGCTCACCCTGTGTTATTTTTCGTTGTGTTCTCAGGTGAGACCGAGGATGAACCGTACACTCAAGAGGACAGGAACGACCTGGAGTGATGTCATGAGTCCCCTAGCGTCCTAGCCCTATGCTTAGCGTTATAGTAACTAAGTTTAGTCTTTTGCTTTATTTCAATGTAATTGGGCCCTATAGATTGGCTCTGATATTAGTGGTTGTAACTAGGCATTGGAAAGTATTAATGAAATGAAATTGCTTTACTATTATTCATTGAGAAATGGTTTGATGTCTAGTATTCTCTCTATACCCTTTACTTGCAACTGCCTCGCGTTCCGATATTCCACGTCGGGGCGTGACACATCCTCCTGCAGCACCTGTTAGCAGCTCAGGGCCATCTTGGCCAAGTCAAAATAATGTTGGGCCTTTAGGGCCATCGGTGTCATCAGGGAAAATGCCTGAAGAACCAGCAGAGCCATCAGGGCCAAGAACTGTTGAAGAAGTGGCAGCAGCAGGGTTAGCTGAGGCTGTGGAGTCTGGGCCATCAGGGCCAGTTGGGGATATCCCTGTGTCATTAGGGCAAATGGATTCAATGGCTGAGCCTGCCAGAGAAGAAGAGAAGATGTAGCTCTAGAGCCCCTGCCCTTCTCCTCTTCCAACTCCAGCCCCTCCTTCTCCACCATCACCTTCCACAGCACCACCAGCACCTCCCACCTTCAACAACCCATTCCCAGAACCATTTCCTCTCCTACACCCTTTCCTTCCCAGTCCTCCTCATCTCCTGTTTCTTACACTCACATTCCTCCACCTCCTCCTTCTTTTGAGGTTCCTCTAGCCTCCTCTTCAGCTGGGGCTTCCTCTTCTGGTCCTTCCTCCTATGGACCAACTGATGTTCCTCCTACTACCACTCACTCCTTCCTTCATCCTCCTACTCCTCTCTCCTTTATCTCTATTATTCCGGAGAGTGCTCAATTGATGCCCCCTTCCTCAGGGCCATCAAGATGAATTTGAAGAAGCTATCCTTTGTTCAGTCTTGAAGGTTAGTACTCATGTTCATAGGACAGGCTCTTCTAGCCCTGTCCCCAAGAAAAAGAAGACTAACCTCCACTCATTCTATTTCTTCTGAACCTTGTTATCCACCCCTTTGGTTTTCTCTTACAGTAGTTCATAAAAACAAACCGCTGTATAGAGAATTCTTCAGAAGGTCACTTTTGCCACCATTATTGGTCTTCCACATCTCAACCTTTCGAATCATCTCACCCTCATTCTTCCTCTCACCTCTCTATCCAAGGCTGAACAGTCAAAAATCTTCTCCATGACTGAAGCCAAATCTGAAGAGCAGTGGGCTCGGGGTAACAAGACCTTGTACAATAAATTACTTCTCGCCAAGTCAGCCAGGTTCCCTCCGCGGGATCACCCCTTGTCGCTATCTGAGTGGTTCCAGATTCTTCACAAGGACACCAGGGCTCCATTTGTTCAGAAAGAGATAAAAATGATCATACATTTTCAGATGTTCAACAACTATCGCTATCTCAATCATCTCCCTGAAGTTCAGCTTGGTCAATTTCGGCAAGCTATTCGTACTCTTGGGTCTAATAATGCTCATACCGACTCCATTCAAGTGGACTTTGCCACTTTGGAGATACCTGATGTAGTACTCCTTCCTCCTCTTCATTCTCTTATCATGGACTCCGATGTTGGCATCATCTTTGAGCGTTTTGCAAGAGTCATGGGGAGAATTCATGTGCAAAAGGACATCTAGTTGCTTTTAATAGATTTTTGTTTAAAGAATACATTCAGGGCCATATTAGTTCAGACGTTCTTGCCCCTCTCTTGTCTTAATGCGAGAGGTTATCTCAAGCCAGAGAGCATAAACCTTTGTTTCCACGGTTGATTTCCTGGACATGAACTCCATTGACTTGTTCGCGATCCATTTACTATTTGGGTTGAGAGATACAAAGTTTTGTTGCCATGAGACTTGAATTGAAGCAGAAGTAGAAGCAGCTCTTCTATCCTATTTCAATTGATCAGTTCCTTCAACATGCCAGTTTTGGCACCATTTCCCTCCTCAAAATGTCTCTTGGCCAGAATGCATATGGTCCCTTCCTTTCAGATCAGAGGCAACTGTACATCTAGAGGATGGTTCCTGTCATGGACCTTCCTATTCTATTGAGTTGGGGCCTTCCAAGCTCACTTTGACGAGCATGAATGCCAGGCTTGGCCAATTATAACCCGCCATGCCTCTCTTGTGTCCTGCTTACTATCTCCCTGTACCCCCTCAAGATTAATGCAAATCCTCTTCTTTGCTCTCTTATTTCTCTTTCTCTCTTTCTTTGTCTCATTATGGTATCTTTTTTCTTAATGACAAAAAGGGGGAGAAAAATCTGTGTTTCTGAAATACCTTTCTAACTTCATTTCAAGAAATTCACTTAGATTTATTTGAAGTCATCTATGCTTTTGTGTTATGTTTTGTCATCACTAAAAGGGGGAGATTGATGATCAGTTCATCCCCATATAATTTTATGAGTTATATATCTATTTTGGTGATTAAAAAACTTCAATAAAGTGTCATCTAACAAGTTTTCATGAATCTTAGGCACAAGAAGTAAATCAGGCGAAATCAAGAAAATATGTAAGTATTTCTTACTTTCTAGCTTTTAAAAATTACAGAGCAGGAAATTTCTCTAAGTACACATCGACACTCTATATGCTACAATGATTTCATTAGAATCATATTGATTTCATAAGGATTTTTAGTGTCATATCGATTTCGGTCTCATAACGATTTCCGTACTTCTATCGATTTAATTTTCATAAGGATTTGATAAGTGGGCATATCGATTTCGACCTCACAACGATTCGCTTAGTGGGCGTAACGATTTCTATCTCACAATGATTCGCTTAGTGGGCATATCGATTTCGACCTTACAATGATTCGCTTAGTGGGCGTAACGATTTCGATCTCACAACGATTCGCTTAGTGGGCATATCGATTTTGACCTCACAATGATTCGCTTAGTGAGCGTAACGATTTCGACCTCACAACGATTCGCTTAGTGGGCATATCGATTTGGACCTCACAACGATTCACTTAGTGGGTGTAATGATTTCGACCTCACAACGATTCACTTAGTGGGCGTAACGATTTCGACCTCACAACGATTCGCTTAGTAGGCATAACGATTTCGACTTCACATCGATTTGATAAGTGAGAACAATGATTTGCTCTAACATTGATTCAGTTTCAACAACATTTTGATAAGTGAGAACAACGATTTGGTTTTTATAACGATTCGATAAGTTCCACATCGATTTGGTCTTCATAATGATTTGAAAAGTTACAACAACGACTTGGTCATTATAATGACTCGATAAGTTACACAACGATTTGCTTGCTGTAACGATTCAATGAGTCACAACAACGAATTGGTCTATGTAACGATTCGATAAAATAAAACATTGATTTGATCACTACATCGACTCGATAAGTGAGACAACGATTTGGTTATAACGACTTGTTCAAATGATTGATTATACTCTCATAACGATTTGTCTCTAAAATGATTGGTTATGATTGTATAACGATTTATATTCGCATTGATTTACTCATACACATGCAACGATTTACATAAACAACGACTCATTCACTCAACGATTTCATAAGTGATACTCATAACGATTTCATGGGCTATAACGACTTGATATTTAAACATATTTCAAATATTTTGAATGTCAAAGCCTTCCCTCGTGCTTCTCAATATCTATGCATTTAATGTGTCTGAACATCTCTCTGCACGATGCATATTTGGATAATTCTATTCCTTTGCTTCTATAGAAAACATCTTTTTAGAGTAGCAGAAAGGTACTTCCATTCTGGTGTATATCTTACTGCTTGGTTTCAAACGAGACTAACAAGTCTAGAGACAGTCTAGCTGTCCATTGTTTGGTATTTATTGCAGATCTTTGACATCACCATTCTCTACAACGTTGGACAACAAGAAGCTGCAGAATATCTGGAAGGATCCTTTCCTTGCATGCATGGATCAGAAAAACATTAAATGACTGGAAGCACCTGTCGTACACGTCAAACCATGCAGTCTAACGAGCATCCACCACAGAGACAACGGATACTTCGAGGACTACATTTTTCAAAGAAGATATAATTATAAGACAGGTGTCTACGTGAAGGAGTGAGATCGATCCATTGATCTATCTCTCTCTCTCTTTGACAATTCGACATCCGCAAGCACCATAGAAGAGCTCAAGTCTCTCTCCTAAGCTTTGCTGTAGCTCTTAGCTCTCTGCATCCATTGCTTAGCTTTGAGAGAGCTCTAGTGTACTGAGAGATTCCTTCATTGCAGATCTTTCTCTCTCAGTCTTGCTCCAGATCAAGCATTGTTCTATGAGCGTGTCTAAGGGCTTGTCTTCTCTCTGACACTTTGTTGTGTTGTTCCTCTCTGGGTTGAAGAGGAGACCTGTGGTTGACAGGTGTTTGCGTTCCCTTCGTATAGAAGGAAGACCTGAGGTTCAGGGTGTATTGTACCTCGTCCGGTTGAGAAGAGAAGGCCAGCTGTGGCTGGATGTGTAAGCGTCCTTGAGGGGGACTGTACCCTTGAGTAGTGATATCCTGAGTTGTTACTCAGGACTGGATGTAGGACTCCTGTGGAGAGGAGGTCTGAACTAGGATAAAAATCCTTGTGAAGTGTGTTTGCTTTCTGTGTGTTTGTTATTGTTTCTACGACTAACACTAACCACCAATCGCAGGTATTGTTTAAACCTTTTTGTTGACAGGTTTAGATAATCGAATTTTAAAGAATCCCATTCACCCCCCATCTGGGCTTGCTAGCTGGGCAACATACATGACTCTCTCTATCATTAGTTACTTGCCATTTAAAGCATTAATTATTAAAGCCTACTTGACTATTGAGATTTAAGTCCTATGGGCGTTATCGCTCCCCTTTGTTATTTGTTATTGTGTCTCACGTAAGTCAGACAATGATGTTACACACATCAATGGGACAGGACCAGAGTGATGAGCGACCTGGAGTCAGTTGATGAAGTTACCCTAGTGCCATGGAGTCTAATAGTTATTGCTCTAGATTTCATTTCAATGTAATGAGGTCATTGAGCCCTATGTATTGGCTCCGAATTAATGGTTGCAATAGTCTTAGTGATTTTATAATGAAATCAAGAGTTTATTTCAATTATTGTTCATTAGATGCTCTGATGATTGCGTCTGTATGTGTAATTTACGTTATCATACTCGTTGCTCACGTTTACCACCGATTTATTCCACTGCTAAATTGGAGGGGCGTGACAGTTGGTATCAGAGCCTAGGATGTCCTTATTAGGATATTTAAGTCTAGGGATGTTCTAAGTGAACTGCCATGACCGTGTCTAGGTCAACCACCATACCTATGTGAGAGATTGGGTAAAGATTGGGGTTATGCTAAGAGTTTAACTATACGTATAATCACCCTAAGTATAAGAAGAAATTAATAAAGTATTATTGCTCACAGAAGACTAGAGGAGATGGCTAGTGAGCATGCACAAATGCACGAATTACAACAGACTGTACAGGGGTTAACTCAAGCCCTTAACAACGTGATCCAAGCAGGAGCAAGAAATGGGGCAGGAGACTTATATGGGAACTTTCAACGAATAAATCCCCCTAGGTTTAATGGAACTCTGGATCCCGACGAAGCTGGAAATTAGGTGAAGGCGATGGAATAAATCTTTATAGTTATGCAATGTTCAGAGCAGGAGAAAGTCCTTCTGGCAACCTTCCAGTTGGACCGCGATGCTAGAGCCTGGTGGGAAGCTGCCAGTCGACAATTACCCAAATTCAACATAGAGTGGGATGAATTTTTAGAACTCTTCAACACCAATATTTTTCCGAGAGGATTCGTGAGAAGAAGGCAAATCAATTCGCTAATTTAAAACAACGAATGATGTCTGTAGCCGAATATGAAGCACAATTTTAAAGACTATCACAATATGCACCACATTTGGTGAGTACGTAAAAGATGAAGGCAAAGAGATTCTTAGAAGGGTTGAGACTGTGTATTGGGAAAAGTTGGCTCCACTAGACATGAAGTATATTCAGTCATGGTATTGAGAGCTCATTGGTAGAGGACACCATGGAACTTCTTGAAAAGATCTATAAGAAGAAGGTGTTGAAAAGGGAACGTGCTACTCATTCCAATGATAATAAAGGAAGAAATACAGTAGATAGCAAGAGAATGAAAGGGGATGTGAAGCAGAAGGAAGTCTGCGAATTTTGTGAAAAGCCAGGGCATTAGGTTGATAACTTGGAAAAGACTAGACAGATGCTTGCGATGTGGAAGTCAACAACATCGAGTCATCGATTGTCCAACAAAGAAGAACCAAACTCCACGCCAAGGACGATTACAAGCCCTTGTGGATATGAATCATGCCAATAAAGGTGGACAAGGTATTATCACTGCACCCTTAGTATAATTCATATTTTTCACGATAGCAAAGCCCTAAGTGGGGGAGATGATGGATTGAAATACTTAGAATAAATTGTAGTTGTATCATATCATATAAATATGGGGACCAAATTCTTTTAAGTGGGGGAGGATGTAGCAACCCAAAAAATTCAGTATTTTAAATTTCAAAATAATAAATTTCTATAAAAATAGAATAATAGAAAACATACATACCATTATCGTATATGCAAAAAACATCTACAAATTTTGTAAAAATTATAAATCACCCAAAATATTATCCCTAAGTGTTCCACGAAGAAATTCGTACAACGAAAAATCCGATTTGTCAATCGTACGTCACAACGTGACTAATTATCCAAATTTGGAAACTAAGTAGGAAAACTATTAACACGAAAATATAACAGGGCCATAAATCAAATGAACATGTTAGAGAGACCTCCAACATCGGGTATTGATGACCCATTATCGAAATTGGACCAATGGACCTCTCATAGCCCATGAATAAATTCAAGTAAGAAAAATATAATAAAAATCCAAAATTTCTATTATTCCCTAATTAAAAAGGGGAAATTCCCATAAGTTAAATTCCATTAAGTAATGAGCTTTGTTAAATGGACCCTCTAGAATTTATTGGACCAAAATAAAGATTTTTAAAGGAAGAATAATAGGAAAATACCCTAAATTCGTAACTTAAATATTACCTAAATAGAAAAGGGGTTATTAAATAAGTAAAATAGCTAATTTGAGTTGTAATTGGATTCCTAAACCTATCCTAATGGGTTGGCCGAGATTTAGCTCTCATTCTAACCCAAATAGGAAGTGGAAAGCATAGAAGGTGGAATAAATAAAGAAATCTTGGATTAAATAGGTTTAGAGTCCTATTAGGGAATAGAAACACGAAGCATAAATACTCTCCTAAATCCCCCATGGCCGGCCCTAGCTCGTTGCCAAGGGTTGCTGGACCTGGAGGGGCGGGCCAGGGAGGAGGAGATCTCGTGGGGAGAAGACTCTCTCAAGATCTCTCCTTCGTTCTTCAAGTTCTAGCCCTAGAAGAGGAAAATGACTAAAGGTAGGCATTCTCACAAGCTAAAATCATTAAACTTCGTTTGTAGGTTGATCCAATCATCAAGATCAAAAGCCCTCTAATCTCATATTTTTCCATCGAGCCTATATTTTCTTCTTGATTTTTCATGTTCTGCAACTAGGGTGAGTCCGACCCTTCATCTTAAATCTTATTCTCCTTGTATACTCAACCCCGTGCCACGAGATTTTTACTGCAGGAACTGATGCTTGTTAGGCATCTTTTTCCCCTGAAAGCCCTAATTTACATCCACCCTACATCATGAATTAATTCTTTTACCCTAACTATGTACTGTTCCATGTTCTTCATGAAGTATCATGATTAAACCATGCTGAAACCATGTTTGTTTTCAAATTTCTATTTACTGGAAGTACCCTCGCCTGTCTAGAGTCGTTTAAAATTTGTTTCATGATTTTTCATCGACTCTACAATTAGTTATGATTTTATGAACGACCCTGTGTCAAAAGATAGAAAGTTGGCCCGTAATCCGAGGCTCTGGCCTTTCCCTGTCGGACTGAGGCGTAGGACCTGAGAACGTGACGGCCCGATAGGCCGTATTCTCAGGGCTGTCGCAATAGCATCTCCCGTCACGATCTGATCACACCAGGATACCCTGTCGTGATCTACCTGCCCGATCTGACGAGCCTGTCGCGACCCTCAAGCGACCCGTCGCGATCTACTTACCTGAACTGACAAGGTGGTCACGATCTATACAAGGCCATGTCATGTTCCACTTTGACCCTGTCACGACCCTCATATGGGTATGTCGCGATCTGGGCTTTTTGCATGAAAACCCCTATTTCTGAAATCTTGACTTTCTACAATAACCCTTTTCCCTGTTAACTGTCTTAAACTCAGTAAACAAAATTGTTAATCATGGACATGTAATTAGTTAATTAAAGGCCTTTCACTTGATTATTTCATCTGCATGAATTCTCTTACCACATGCACACACTTGAGCCATCTAAATATGGCCCAGTTTGGCATGAAAATATTTCATAATGTATCTGGTAATTTGTTTCAATGATGTATATTAATTGCCCTATTTTAAATGAACTTGTCTACATTTCTCGCGATGTTTGGGAATACCGTTACCGACGCTCCACTGTTCTAGAATTCCTCTAGAATGTCGAGCACTTGTTTCTATATATACATTCTCTTTTGACTTGGACGAACTCTCCGTCGGATACTCCTTCTGCCCGACTAGTGAATCATTGTTCAAGGCCTCCGTAAGTCTCCTCTGTCCATGGATTCCCACATGGTCGATGAGCTGTTGTACCCTAACACCTATGATACCCTTTAGGGATCAACATGATCCAAACGGCCATTAGAAATTCGCTCTTATCTTGAATCACGCCGGACCTCTGGACCTATGCGTAACATGGCTAGTGGAGGGTAGTGAATTCCACCTGACTGCCAACACCAAACGCGTGTGTTGTGCACTATTGCTATCGCTCGTTACTCGACGTTTCATGTGCAATGTGCACTAGCTCTCATCAATACTCTACTCGCTCATATTCATATTCACTCTACTATCTCGTCTATCTCGTCTACTCAACTAGTACTCTTGGTACCTTTTGAGCTGTGTGGCTCCTACTGTTTTGTACTGCTAATGACTGTCTAGCGCTAAAATGGGTCTTGTGACTCTATTGACTTAAATGCATACTGCTGAGGACACGGAGAGTGTCTTGAGGGGCTCCAATCTAGTCCTGGGGGTAGAGAGCCACCAGAAAATACCTGCATGGGCTAATGACGGTGTCTACATTTGCACCGGTTCTGACTGACTGTTTTGAATTAGCTAGACATCTGCTATATATACTGTTACTGTTAGTCTGTTAGTTTAGACGTATTGCACTGTTACTAGTTGATCGAAAAGTGCAATTTCTTTATATGACCAACTACTATCTCTCTCATTGCTATACTGTCATTTGCTATTTCTTGACAATGTCGTTACTTGCTATTGCGTTGTTATCATTTTATATCGTGACTTGACTTTATCATCGTGCAATACCTGATTCATCTGATTCATCTGCTATTGAAACTATGTTACTTGTGCTATTACTTTCTCGACTTTACATGACTCTCTCTATCATTAGTTACTCTGCCATTTAAAGCATTAATTATTTAAAGCCTGCTTGACTATTGAGATTTAAGTCCTACTGAGCGTTATCACACTCACCCTTCGTTATTTGTTATTGTGTCTCAGGTAAGTCAGACAATGATGTTACACACATCAATGGGACAGGACCAGAGTGATGAGCAACCTGGAGTCAGTTGATGAAGTTACCCTAGTGCCATGGACTCTAATAGTTATTGCTCTAGATTTCTTTTCAATGTAATGAGGTCATTGAGCCCTATGTATTGGCTCCAATTAATGGTTGTAATAGTCTTTGTGATTTTATAATGAAATTAAGAGTTTATTTAAATTATTGTTCATTAGATGCTCTGATGTTTGCGTCTGTATGCGCAATTTACGTTACCATACTCATTGCTCACGTTTACCTCCGATTTATTCTGCTGCTAATTGGAGGGGCGTGACAAGGCATGTGTAACCATGATTAAATCGCTATGAAAAATTCATGATTAAAATTTTATGTGTTTGCTATGAAAAATTGTGCTTCACTGTGAAACTTTTCTAAGTCCCAAAACATCGACTGTTGCAGTCGAACACATAATTCGACTCATGTCTACGACATTTGACTTGTGAATTCGACACATAATCCGACTTCCTATAACTTAAGTCCGAAAAGGTACTTGTTAATAAATCAAATTAATGGATTTATTTATTACGCAACGGTCAAATTAGTCAATCCCATCCGTTCATCCTAAAATCTCTGATCAGCTCTTTCCAACCTTTATATTAAAATACCCACTTTTGTGTGCGAAGACACCCTTTCAAACTCTCTTCAACTCCCCTTGTCTTCTTCCTCCTCTTCGCGCCTACACTGTTCATCCTCTCCTGCGGTCGTCTTCAGGACAACTCCAAGACCTCCATTCTCTCTGAAGAAAGGTAGGTTCTAAGAACTCTAAACTCTATTTCTTTTACTCCTTTGACAGTTCCCTCATTCTTCTCTCTTGCTTTCCGTCTAGATGGATTCATCTAGGGTTCCGAATGAAACTCTGTTGTCTAATGAGCAACTCCATCGCCTAGCATCTGCTATGATCTCCATCTGTCCAGGAAAAGAAGTAGACTTCTCCCATTTGAGTGGTAGTCTGTCGTGGGTAGAAGAAACCCTAGAAGCCATGAGTTGGACAAAGCTGTGTCAGATTTCTGAACCAATAGTCAAGAATGCCATCAAGGATTTTCATGTGACTCTTCAAGTCTCTTCCAAAACCTCAGTCACAGGATATGCAAAGGGGATCAAGGTTACAGTATATGAGGAGTTGTTAGCAGAAATCTTGGGATGTCCTATTTCCGGGCACAAGCTCAGTGAATCAGTGCCCTTGGATAAGCAAAAAATGGGCATTATTTGTAGTTTGGCGACAGTAAGCAAGAAAGGTCTTCTGGTCAATGAACTTTCCGCAGAAAAGAGACTCATCCATTCAGTCATTACAAATGTTATAACTCCAAGAGCAGGGACCCATTCTTCCATAACTTCCAGAGATGGCAACCTATTATTTTGGGCTATTTAGAGGCATAAAGTAAATTTTCCAGCAATTATTTTAGAAAAATGGTAGCCTCCAAAGATTTGCAGGAGTCCCTTCCTTATGGACCCTTGCTTACCTTGATTTTAAAAAAGTTCTCAGTGGATTTGAGTAGAGAAATTCCTGTTGGAGTCAAAGAGAAAATTAGCCTATCCACCTTGAGGAGAAGCCATTACATTTTAACCAACAGAAGTCAGAATTTATGGCTGAAGGATACTGTACCAGAATGCTCCCATGATGTGTTTCCTGATGAAACAGTAGATTTATCATCAGTACTAGTCAGTCGACAAGAAGAAGAACAAGAAGGAGGAATAGAAGCAGATGTTCTAGTTGAAGAGCAACAAGGTTCTCAAGTGCTTGAAGAGCCAAGACAAGTTCATGTCTTCCCTCTAGAACAAGATGCACATGAAGAAACTATCAATGAAGTGCTAAGAGAATTAAGAGGAAAAGGAGTAGTACAAGAACAAGAAGATATCCCTAGATCTACTCCTATTGAGCAAGAGTTTGAAGAAAGGCAGCATCATTACTCCCCTTCTCAGTTTGAGACCCGGTCAAGGTCTCAGGGGGAGAGTAGCAATAGTCTGTCCACCATTCTGGATTTATTGAACATGCAGCAAGAAAGCTTGTCAGTTCTACATATGCACATCGAATATGTAGATGCAAAATTTGATGGTTTGGCCGATGAGGTCAAGCAAATGAACGACCTATTACTTCAATTAGTGTGCCAATAGGGCACTTATCAGCCTTCTGGTCCTCCATCATCTCAACAAGAAGAACAACAACACCATGAAGCCCCTTCTCAGAAGTGTGATCAAGTAGAACAAGAGCCTGAGCAGCAGGAAGAACTTCAATAGCACCAGCCAGTTCAGCAGTAGCCAGAGCAGCAGCAAGAAAAGGAGAATGAGCAGGAGCCTGAGCAGCAAAAGGAACAAGAGCAAGAATATCAAGATGCTTCTCTCCAACTAGCTATTATAGAAGTTCAGCAATCAGTTGAGCAATCGGTGCTAGTGGAGCCTCCAGCAGCAATAGAGGATCTTGAGCAGCAGCAGTAGGAATCCTAGCAGGAGTCTAGGCTTAAGAGGCCCTTAGAGTCTTCAGAGGATGCTTCCAAGTCAATAGTCAAGACCTTCAAGAGGAAGGTTAGGAAAGACTACGAAAAAATGGTAAACCTGTATCCACCTCTTCTCCTCCTCATCATATGCCTCCTCCTCCTGATCAAATCTCCACTGTTGTTCCTCCTCTTGAACCAAAACATCCCCCTGTATCCTCATCCATTCCTATTGCACCTATTGCTCCCACTCCTTCCATTTCTGAACAACCTCCACTTTCCACTTCATCTGATCCTCCTCCCTCTTCATCTATTCCAGAGGATTCGCTTATTGCTTTCGACAATGTAAATTTGAAAATTTATCCAATGAAATACACAGTTCAGCAACCTCCAGTAAATATTCCTCCCTCTACACTAAACCTCCCACTTTCCTTTCATGTCTTCCCACTGCCTCCCAATCAGTAGCACGAAGATCCACCCTCACCATCTCTGAAATCCTCCCTAGCATTCAACTTTCCTCTAGTGGCGGGAGGATGTTAAAAGATAATCCTACCCAGCTACTACCTCCTTTTTGGTCTGCCTTCATTCACCACTCTGAACATCATATGAACCTGTTCAAGGAATTTTTATCCATTAAGGTGTTCCTTGAAGTTCATGAATGCCAGGTTTCACATTTGAAGACTGGCTTCCTTCTCTTATTCATTCCACTCAAGTAGTGCTGGCTGACCTCCAGCTTATCTCCCAAAAATGCCATAGCCTCACTTCCAAAACATTTCTTGATCTCTATCCTAAAGAAGCCACCAAGTACCAGGAAACTCTATCCCGGAACCAATTTTTGGATGTTCCTCTCCACCTGAATCTAAGGTTCTTTGACTTGTTTGGAACTCTCATTAGAAATCTTCAGGACAAGTTCACAAGATGAGAAACTTCAATTTTGCAAGATTTGACTTGTTTGGAACTCTCATTAGAAATCTTCAGGACAAGTTCACAAGGATGAGAAACTTCAATTTTGCAAGATTTCAGTTGGGACTGCCTGATGTTTCTAGAGGCCAATGGAAATGCTCATCAGAGGTCAAAGGAAAATCCTCCGTCCATGACAGTTGGTCTACCATCTAGCTTGTATCCTTCCCTGGTTGGTGCTGTTTCTGCTAGAAAAGAATTTGCTCAGGCAGTCTTCAATAGACACATCCAGCTAGCTACTAGATTTAGAATTATGTACAAGCTTTGTTTTGCTGAATCTGAAAGGTTAACAGAAGATCAGTGGGCAATAGCCTATCCTAAGGATCATTCAGATTGTGAGAAGCTAAAGCTTTCTGTCTATCAGTACCTGAGCAAGGGTTATGATGACCTTTGGAAGTAATTGCTCATAAGTGGAAGCAAAGGTACCTGATCTACTATCAAGCTAAGGAAGCAGCTTACTCCCAAGGCTTGCACTGGAATATTACAGTGCATGAGTTCCTCCATCTTGCAGCCTCTAGGAAATTTGTTCCCCTCAAATTCTCCTTATGCCGGACCCATTATCGAACCAAGCTTCACTGGTTCCATAAGCGCCATCTCAAGTCCTATAGGAAATTGCCCTCCATTGGTCCCCTTTATAACATTGATAGTAGTCTATTTGAGAACTTCTTCCCTAACAATGAGAAAATGCTATGGGCTCTTATCCAACCTTACCTAGACCAAGTCCCCCGGTCTTTGTATTTACCTAGCTCCCTGTCAACATCTTAAATCCTATGTTTCTATATTCTATAACTAAACTTTTTCTTCATTTCTGAATACAATGGCATTTCCTTTCCCAATTTGTATGCTCTGATGTATGTTGTAATTCTTTTTTTGAGTGTATGTTTGTTAATGTCACAAAGGGGAACAAAGTAGTAAGAAAGTAAGAACAAAATCTCTCGAAGAAAAAATATATTCTCCAGGAAAATATATATCTTTTATTTCAAATTTGTTCACTATCTATTTAATTTTTTTAAAAAATTTTTGTCATTAACAAAAAGGGAGAGAATTGTTGAGCAACTACCCCTAAGAAAATCTAAGATTTTAGTTTACCATAATATCATAGTTTTGCTATGACAAAATCTTTAAAAGACTTTCTATAAATTAAATATCTATTTTACTTTACACAAAAAATTATCTTGGACAAACTCTATCTCGAAAATTTTCTAAGTCCACAAGCTCCCTCTGTGTCATACTGAATCCGACTTGTGACTCCGACTATCATCTCCGACTCCCTTAGAATCGAAGTCTAAACAACCCAGAAAATTTTCTAAGTCCACACTACTATATACAATTCGACTGTCAACTTCGACTCATACAGTCGAATGTTTCTTCTGAAGTCGAATTATACTTTCTTCTGAAGTCGAATTATACTTTCTTCTGAAGTCGAATTATACTTTCTTCTTAAGTCGAATTATACTTTCTTCTGAAGTCGAATCTTTCTTTGACTCCGACTTCTTAATACTTTCTTCAGAAGTTGAATGGTAACCTTTTTAAAGTCAAATCTATTCTTGACTCCAACTCATGAAGTCAAAATACAGTCTCTTCTAGAGCCGAATTGCTAACTCTTATATCTGACTTCACTTGACAATTCTGTACTTATGGTTTTCTGAAATCTCCAGTCTAACAACTCTCATAATATTGTTTGCTTATCATGCTTGATATAACATTGTGTTGATTGAATGAATATTTTAATATGACCATCTGAGTGTCATTATTTTATTATTATATTTACATATTCAGATAAACTATACTTACAATATTCATCTAAACTTGTTCAAGTTATTTCTACAACTTTTATTTAAACTGAACCTTTTGCCTCATGTACATCTTTGCTCCGGATTTTCTTGAATACAAAAGATATGTCACATTTATTGCATTTCAGGCACATGGGTATCTGACAGAGGTTCACCTACCACTATCAGACCCAGAGGTTCACCTGCCACTGTCAGACCCATACCTTCTTTTTTAGCATAACTATCTGTCTCTTGTTTTGTGGTCTGAAAGCATGCCTATACGAGGTTTCCATGCTTTTCTTATTCTTCTCTGACTCACCTACCTCAAAAGCATGAGGTGCTCTCTTTCTTTTTGTCTTGTCCTTACTGTAGACAT
This sequence comes from Colocasia esculenta, assembly GCA_014218235.1. NCBI lineage: Eukaryota > Viridiplantae > Streptophyta > Magnoliopsida > Alismatales > Araceae > Colocasia > Colocasia esculenta. The sequence continues at coordinate 7,364,494 of CM024756.1, forward strand.
TAAAAGAACCATGTTTTTAGCAAGGAGCTTTCACAGTCCACTTAATGAGAAGCCGACCTTCTAGCTGTGAAGCTACAACTCTCATCTGAAGACACTGGAAAGAAGCAAAGAAGCAGAAGGACCGATGGATAAAAAACTTAGCAAAATCCAAAGGATTCTAGATGTCTTCTCAAACGGCCAGATTTCCAACGACCATTTTCAAACGACTACATTCTTCCGAAGACTATAAAAGATGCCAAAGTTTGAAAGGAGAAGACATATACTGAGATATCAAGAATGAAATATACACAGAAAGAAAAACAAAAAGAAGAAGAGAATTGCAACTCCAGTGAGCTCAACACTTAGAATTTTTCTCAAGCCTGAAATCTCTCAAGCCTTCTTCCAGCCACAAGTTGGAGAGCTCCCCTTTTAGCAAAATTCTCTCAGCTCTCTTTGGTTCCACACAAAGTCTTGTGTCAGGGTGGCATCTGTAATGTATACATTTCTGAAGTCCACTCTGCTCATTAGAAAGGATTTGAGTTACAACTCCAATCTGTTATCCTTTCTGAATGTGTGTGTCTTTGCTCATTATTGAAGCAAACACACAAGAATCCTTTTATTTTCCTCTTCTGTGTAATTTTTGCAGGAGGTGTGTTCCTGCTTTTCCCTCTTGTAAAGGGAAGGCCTTGTGTAAGGTAGTTCTTTTGTACCCCTGTTTAGGGAAGACTTGCTTGGGAGCAAGTGGGTTTGTATTACCTATCAAGGGTGAGAGAAGGCCAAGTTATTGGTAGTTAATGGAAATCTCAAGTGGTTGTCTTGAGGACTGGACGTAGGACTTCCATTTGGGAAGGGTCGAACCAGGATAAATCTCTTTGTCCATTTGTGTGATTGTTTCTGCCTAGTTTACACTTGAATCACACACCACACTAAGTACTAACAAATTTATTTAGTGCTGTGACATTTTAGAGAAAAATTTTTAAAAGCCAAGAAGTCCTATTCACCCCCCTCTAGGACTTCTCTAGTTCCATTACGATCCAACATAAGAATGTTAAATAAAAATAAAATAAAAGTCATTGTTAAAACTCCCAAGAAGTGGGATCAACCATTTAAATTATTCTGGGCCCACACAACTCTTATTGAGCCATAGAACAAAACCCAATGACATTAAATACCAAAATTCGTAACCATAATTGTGCAGAAAATAGGAAGGGGCAAATTAGGGCTAAAACAAAGGTAATTAGCCATTCATAGCAACCAAATTCGTACCCAGCCATGTTAGGAGGTTTCCTAATAGTATTGCTACTTCAATTGGGAGGAGAATCCCTAAAACTTGGAAGGCACCATGCTAGAACTGCAACCCACATTCCTAGTCTCATTAGGACTTGAAAATAACCCTAATCATATAATAATCATCATAAGACTAGTTGGGAAGGGTCACCATCATGTTGGGGTCGTGAGGAGGTGAGCTAGGGCACCAGGAGAGGAGGAGGATGGCCAAGAACCAAGCTTCTTCTCCAACCATTCTCTGTTGCGACCTGTGCAGAAGACCTGTCTTAGATCCAACCAAAGTTAGGTGTTCTCGGGCTTAATCTAAACGTAGCACATACCAATGGAAAGAGCGTCGAGTCTAGTTTCATATGCATGTGTTTTCCCACATTTTTATGAACCATGTGAGTCATATTAAGCATTTTCCAAGAGTCGTGCATGATTAGGGCTTTATGTGTTCTTACTGTGTTCCACGCAAACCGAGGTCAAATTGGGTCAAACCAAAATCGCAATTCTCTTTTATTCGTTATCCTCGACACTTTTCATGTTCAAAGTTTTGTCCAAAGACCTAAGTATTTTGAGTTATAAGTCATTCATGATGGGTTGTAGCATTTTTCGAGCTTTCGAGCAAGACCCAAGAACGCGACCACTCCAGACGTCGCTTTTCTCATTGAATGAACGCGATGTACATCTACGTCACATTTTAAGTAAAGGTGACAGAACGCCCAGTTGCATTTTAATGTTTGACCAGTCAACCCTGACACATAAAACTATGCGATGCATGGGTTTCAGTACCTATCTTGAACGCGACAGCATGTGCCGTCGCGATTTGATATGATTCCTGCCCTTGGTTTCCGTGTTTGCTTTTATATTTGGATTTTTGAAACCATCTCATGAATGAGACGTGTCAAACCGTCATGATTCTGAGACATGGCACCCATTGACTGTCACATTATGAATGTGACAGACAGGGCCATCGCGTTTTAAAAGCCATCACGACATATCGTTTTGTCACGACATGAATGCGACAGACAAGTCTGTCGTGATTTGAAGTTTCGCAGAGTGCTTCATATCTGAACCATGTACGGCTTCTTAAATGCGACGACTGAACCCATCGTGATTTAGAGGCCTACCCGAGACTATTTTCTTGAGTTTTATAGCCATCCATATGCATGTCCGACTGTCATTGTAAGGAATCGATCGGGGTGCAGCGGAAACACGATCCCTCCATTAGATATCGTTGCCGGTGGTCGGATCGAACAAAACCGTGAACCCGCGCACAGGAAGATCCGATCTTTACCTTTGCGGGGTTGCGAAACACCCGAATCCGGGGAGGAAGTGGCGCTGGAGGCGCTGGTGCTTCAAGCCGTTCAAGTGTCCGACCTCTAGACGTATCCACGCGAGCTCCAGACGTAGGTGGGATCTCCTCGGTCTCCACGCGTCTCCCGGATCTCAACTCCACCATGTGCCAGAGAGAGAAGAGGTGGGGGCACCCTGGAGAGAGAGAGGAGTGGGGCGGCCAGGGAGAGAGCCTGGAGCTTGGCCCAGGGTTTGACTCTCTGCTAATAATTATAGACATTGCGGTTTTTCACAAAACCCAGTTATTGTCTATAACAACCATCCTGCCCAGTCTGCTCGAAACTCTATTGCGTGTGACCCTCTAGGCCCAAGTGCTAGTCCAGTTTTCTGCCCATTAAGCCAATAACTCTTTATTAACTTATTGCAATTAATTAATATCTCATATTAATTAATTACACAATCAATTATCGTCTCACGATAATTGATCGGGCTTCCAATCAAGTTGGGTGCCAAGAACACCACTTGTTCCTGGAAAGCATTGGGGTTCAGCAACCCAATCAAGGAACCTTTTTTCATCATGAGTTACCACGTGACTATAATCCTTCGCTCGCACAATGCTCCCGAGTGCACTTAGGGTATGGTCAACTGTCAAACCCTAATATGCACTCACTTGGTTTAGATGCCGCATAACAATATCAGAAAACTCCTTTTCTGATAAGTAGTCATGCCCTGGCCAGGGACTATCAGGCATCTTTCCTAGAGCATTCAGTCTCTTATTACCGAGAGCGAGCGATCCCATGTTGACCACACAATCACCTTCGAAGGTATTCCGCTAGATCCGAACACTGAACTGATTAAGACCTCATGGTTAGAGATCTATAAGTCAAGGTCAAAACCTAGAAGTCCACCAACAAGGTGTCCTTGGTGTCTCAGGTCTAAGGACCAATCACACCACTGTGACAATGAATCTAGTTGGTTGGCAGTTAGGTAACATTACCATCCAACGATTCATAACGGATCAGTTCAGTGAACTCATTCTCCAATGAGCACCTATAGATTCACCTTAGTGTCTCCACACAAGTGACTATGAGATCAGTCACCCTCATCATATGAGCAGGTGCAACCTGTACTAGTCTAACCGGATATCCGATGTCCTTCTCGAATATCCTCCGACTAGGAACAATTAAGAATATATTTTAAAGGATATTAATCTCATTGTTATGATCTCATCATAATTAATATCCATTGTGTATATTCATGGACTTCATAATGAAACGGTAAACGAATTACACATAATGAAATAAAAGCCTTATTATTATTATCAAAGAACAAGATTGTACAAGTTATGATTGGCTTGAGGACCCCATAACTAACAATCTCCCACTTGGACTAAAGCCAATCACCTTTATGTCTTAAACCCATAGACTCTAGGTGGCGCTCAAACATGATTTGAGTCAAGGCTTCGTCAGTGGATCTACAATGTTGTCAACTGAAGGAACTCTTTCCACCAGTACATCTCCTCTAGTGATAATCTCCCTGATCAGGTGAAATCGCCTCAGAATGTGCTTTGACTTCTGATGAGACCGCAGCTCTTTTGCTTGTGCAATGGCCCCATTGTTGTCACACAGCAATGGGATCGGATCAGAGTCACCCCAGCCCACACTAAGGTCGGTGATGACCTTCTTCATCCACACTGCCTCCTTGGCGCTTCAGCTACAAATGTACTCAGCCTCTGTCGTCGAGTCTGCAGTGGTTTCTTGCTTGGAACTCTTCCAGCTCACTGCACCTCCGTTTAAGGTGAACACAACCCAGATGTAGACTTGCTATCATCTGGATCTGACTGGAAACTCGAGTCAGTGTATGCCCGAAGTTTTAAGTCCCCTCCTCCAAACCAGAAATATATCCTTAGTCCTTCTCAAGTACTTAAGGATACATTTCACTGCCATCCAGTGTGTTTCACCTGGATTTGCTTGATATCTGCTCGTAACACTTAGAGCAAATGCCACATCAGGCCTTGTACATAGCATGGCATACATGATAGACCCTATAGCCGAGGCATATGGGACTCTATCCATGACTGCCCTCTCTTCAGGAGTCTTAGGAGACTGCTCCTTAGAGAGATTAATCCCATGTCTCATAGGTATGAGAACCTCTCTTGGAATTTTCCATGCCAAACCTTTTAACAATGGTATCTATGTACATTGATTGGGTTAAGCCAAGCATCCTCTTGATCTATCTCTATAGATACGTATTCCCAATACGTAGGATGCTTCTCCCAATCCTTCATGGAGAAGTTCTTTGACAACCAAACCTTTACTGATGATAACATCCCTACATCATTCCAATGAATAAGATGTCATCAACGTAAAGTATGAGAAAAGTGATAGCACTCCCACTGATTTTCTTATACACACATGGTTCATCTTCATTCTTAATGAAGTCATAAGATTTGATAGCCTCATCAAACCTTATGTTCCAACTATGAGAAGCTTGCTTCAATCCATAGATGGACCTTTGAAGCCTGCATACTTTATCTGGACACTCTTTGGATGTAAAACCCTCAGGCTTCATATACACTTCTTCCTCAATGTTTCCATTGAGGAAAGCTTTTTTACATCCATCTGCCAGATCTCGTAATCAAAGTATGCAGCAATGGCAAGAAGAATTCTGATCGACTTTATCATAGCAACTGGTGAAAAGTTTCGTCATAGTCAATTCCTTGCCTTTGACGATACCCCTTTGCCACCAACCTTACCTTATATTGTCGATCTGTCCATCTGCACCGATCTTTCTCTTAAAGATCCACTTACACCCAATAGGTACAATACCTTCAGGCAAGTCTACCAAGTTCCAAACTTGGTTGGTGTACATGGACTGCATCTCAGAATTCATGGCATCTCGCCATTTCCCTGACTGAGGACAATCAACAGCCTCTTGGTAGGTCTTTGGATCATCATCCTCATTATAAGACATGCCTTCACTAATATGTCCAACTTATCTTTCAGGCTGTCTAGGTACTCTACTAGACCTACACTGAATGTGTGTATATTCCTGAACAGGTTCCAGAACTGATGTTTCAACTGGTGGACTTTGCACAGTCTATGGATCTAGAACCTCTTCTAGATCTACCTTACTCCCACTGTCCTCTTGGGTAAGGTACTCCTCTTCCAAGAAGATAGCTCTCCTGGCAACAAACACTCTTTGTTCACCAGGATGGTAAAAGTAGTACCCAAATGATTCTTTTGGGTATCCAACAAACCTGCACTTATCAGTTCTGGAGTCCAGTTTATCTGGGTCGTGTTTCTTTACATGGGCAGGATAGCCCCAGATTTTAACATGTTTAAAATCAGGCTTTCTACCCTTCCATATCTCATATGGAGTGGAAGACACAGATTTACTGGGAACCCTGTTCAGTAGATATGTTGCTGACTCTAGCGCATATCCCCATAAGGAAACTGGTAACTGTGAACGGCTCATCATGGATCGCACCATGTCCAACAAGGAACGATTTCTCCTTTCCGATACACCATTCATCTGTGGTGTATAGGGAGAGTCCATTGAGAAAGGATACCATTGTCCTTTAAGAATTGTGTGAACTCTGTACTTAAGTATTCACCTCCTCGGTCTGACCGTAGGATTTTATACTCTTTCCAGTTGTTTTCTCAACTTCATTCTTAAATTCTTGGAATTTCCCAAAGGCTTCAGATTTGTACTTCATTAAGAAAACAAATCTGAACCTTGAGTAGTCATCTGTGAATGTAATGAAGTATGAGTAGCCACCCTTGGCTTGGGTAGACATGGACCACATACATCCGAATGTATTAGTTCCAATATGTCCTTGACCCTATCTCCATGTCCACTAAATGGAGATTTGGTCAACTTACCATTAAACAGGATTCACAAGTTGCATATGATTCATAATCAAATGGATCTAAGTATCCATTCTTATGCAATTTTGAAGCCTATTCTCGCCAATGTGACCAAGCCTACAATGCCATAAGTAGGCAGTGTTCACACTATTCTTACTTCTCTTAGGAGAAACATCAACATGGAGATTTCATAAGAGACATCAAGCAGATACAAACCATTCACCAAACTTGCTAAAGGAACTAGTTTATTTCTTAAATAAACTGAACAACTATTGTTCTCAATGGTAAACATGTATCCAATTCTGTCTAAACAAGAAACAGAAATAATGTTCTTAATGATACTAGCCACATAGTAGCAATCATCTAATAAAAGCAAATCTTCAGAAGATAACTTGAGCTTCACTGTCCCCACAGTGTGTGCACCAACACTTGTGTCGTTTCCAAGCCTCAAGTTCACCTCGCCCTGCTCAGCTTCCTTCTACTTGTCAGCACTTGCACATCATTGCAGATATGAGAAGCACATCCAGTGTCTAAAACCCAAGATGTAGAATCTCTAATAGACAAGTGAAGATCTATCATATAGATACCTGAAGCTTCGCCAAGCTTCTGCTTCTCTGAGCATCTTGCAAGATAGTCCTTGCAATTTCTTTTCCAGTGCCCCTTTTCTTGCAGTAGAAGCACTCGCCCTTTTCTCCTTTGCTATGTTCTTTTGTTTCTGCCTAGACTGCTCTTTGCATTGCCTTTCTTAAAGGCTTGCCCTGCTGCTCCTCTTCTTGTTGGACTTTCCAACCATGAGAACAGTGGGCTTTTCCTTCTTAAGGTTGCCCCTCAGTAGTCTTCACCATGTTGAGCATCTCAGCTAAACTCACCTCAATCTTGTTCATTGTGAAGTTCACATGAACTGGAATATGAATCTAGAAGTGACTGGAGAATGAGGTCCGTGCTTAGTTCCTTGTCAAGAGGAAAACCAAGCCCTTCGAGCCTCTCAATCCACTCTATCATCTTCAGCACATGAGATTGTACTGAAGACCCCTCTGCCATGCGAGCTCTGAACAGGGCCTTGGATATCTCATATCTCTCTCACCCTGCTCTGCTCTTCAAAGAGCTCTGCAAGTGCTGCATGATGGATCTAGCATCCATGTTCTCATGCTGCCTTTGCAACTCATGCTCATTGAGGCAAGCATGTAGCATTGGGCCAGAGTGGAATCCTCCTTCCACTTCGCAAACTCAAGCGTTTCCCTTCAGGTGCATCAAGGGTGGTTCATCTCGGATCTCACCCTCCAGGACATAGGCAATGCGCTCAGACCTGAGGACAATCTTCATGTTCTGAGCCAATCCGAGTAGTTCGGGCCTGTCAATCTATTGGCATCCAGTATGCCACGGAGTGGGTTACCTGACGACATTTTTCCTATAAAGAAATATAAACACAATTAGCAGATGTTCATAATAATAATTAAATCTAGATTAGGACTTTAATCAAGATTAGCTCCCACTATTTTCCGACAGACTGTATAACCCTCAGATATACAGAATGGGAGACTCCGACGGCTCTAGTGGGGATCGGAATCTTACAGACTCATAGCATGATCTGGTGGATAGCACAACAAACCATACTATGATCTGAAAGCGGTCAACTCTTGACACTTGCAACTCTTGCAATATCCGATCTTATTTTGGCCCCTAAATTTTAATGACCTTGTGGATAGCACAACAAGTCATTAAACCCAGTCTAAGCAGTACCATCATTACGTAACGAGCATAGATTTGGATGTAGCCCTTGTGGATAGCACAACAAAGCTACACCGGTCCTCTATCCCGTTTAAGGCATCACTATGCCATAGTTTTAGTCTGTCATCAGATTTGGCAAGCCTTAGGATAGCACAACAAACTTGCCCGATCTAATGGCAATCCTAAATCTATAATGATGGAGGGCCACATAATTCATTCTAATGATTACGCTACGGCTTAAAATTTGAACAGGAGGGATTTTGATATATTTTATCTTGGTCTCTATATCTGCGTGCTATTGATATATAGAATTTGGAATGTCATATATTTAATTATATATATCATAGCACATTCCACATATATCATATATATGAAGAAAAACGATGGATGATCATGGACTTTAACCTAGAGTGGCATTACCAGAGCCAGTTGGTAATCCACAAACATGGTGAATAAATGGCAGCCCCGCATCGAATGCATTTACTGATGTAACTCTATCTCCATGAAGGTCCTGCATGGTACTCTCCTTCATCTCCGCCAATCTGCTTCTTATAATTACAAGTAATATTTAAATTGGGCTCGCAGGCCCATAAATGTACATCAGATAATAATAAGAAACCTTGAACAAGTCAAGGGGAGTACATAACAGGAGGGAGATAGAATGTACAACCCTGATTTAATAGAGGGAGAGAGGGAGGCACGCAGTCCTCATAAATTACATCACATGCCATTAACCAAAACATCATCACACATGACATCTAAGTCCATGATCATCCATCCACACATCAACACATCACATGCATCAATAAGAAATCATCACATAATACTTCTGAAATAACTTTTATTTCAAAAATATAATAACTATATTTGAAAACCATTTAACTAAACAATTTAGCTAACATGGATAACATCTAATCAACATAGATAAACGTCATTCACCGTACTGCATGAATCTGCCAAAATTACAGTAATTAATTTCACAAGAATCACATTCTTAATTAACTAACATGCTTAATTAGATGGCAGGAAATAACTAAAACAATTTTAGATTTTCCTTAAACTAATTAAGCAATGGGTGATACATATGAAAAATAATTTACAGAGAGTTAAAACATTTTTAAAACTCTTAAATATCTTTTCATAACTTTCTGGGATTTTAAAACCATTAAATGATTTTAAACAAAATTAAAAACCATAAAAAGGGGCAAGGGGGGGGGGGGGGGGGGGGGGAAGGGGCGGACCGGTCACCCCCGCCGCCCGACAGGGCCGCGGCGGCTGGGGAAACCCTAGCCGCCGCTCCCACCGGCGCAGCGCCGGTGGGCGCGGCCCTGCGCCCTCCGCGCCGCCTTCGGCGGCCGCGGACGGCGCGGCGGTGCCGGAGCAGCCGCGCCCTCCGCCCCTACCAACCCAGAAAACCCCCGAAAAAACCCAAAATCAAGAACGCCCCTTATCTTGGACTGTCCAAGATGCATGGCGGCGGCTTATTGCAAGAGGTCGTGTGGCCTCTACAGAGGGCCAAACAACGCCACAAGAGGTTCTTCGGGAAGCCCTTGGTACCAGGAACGATTTCCATGTACCAAACACAAAGTGCACATCTCATGTGCGACCCAAGAGCGAAGTAAAATTGGCGATTCATGCATAATGCGAACCGACGAAAAACGCATGAAATGACGATCATACACGTCGATAGCGACCGGGCCAGCAACCTGGCTCTGATATCACTGTAATGAATCGATCGGGGCGCAGCGGAAACGCGATTCCCTCCATTCGATATCGTTGCCGGTGGTCGGATCGATCAAAAAACCGTGAACCCGCGCACAGGAAGATCCGATCTTTACCTTTGCGGGGTTGCGAAACTCCCGAATTCGTGGAGGAAGTGGCGCTGGAGGCACTGGTGCTTCAAGCCGTTCAAGTGTCCGGCCTCTAGACGTATCCACGCGAGCTCAGAAGACGAGATTGGGATCTCCTCGGTCTCCACGGTCTCTGGATCTCAACTCCACCATGTGCCAGTGACAGAAGAGGTGGGGGCGCCCTGGAGAGAGAGAGGAGTGGGGCGGCCAGGGAGAGAGCCTGGAGCTTGGCCCAGGGTTTGACTCTCTGCTAATACTTATAGACATTGCGGTTTTCACAAAAACCCAGTTATTGTCTATAACAACCATCTTGCCCAGTCTGCTCGAAACTCTATTGTGTGTGACCCTCTAGGCCCAAGTGCTAGTCCAGTTTTCTGCCCATTAAGCCCAATAACTCTTTATTGACTTATTGCAATTATTAATATCTCATATTAATTAATTACACAATCAATTATCGTCTCACGATAATTGATCGGGCTTCTAATAAAGTTGGGTGCCAAGCAACACCACTTGATCCTGGAAAGCATTGGGGTTCAACAACCCAATCAAGGAACCTTTTTCCGTCATCAGTTACCACGTGACTATAATCCTTCGCTCGCACAATGCTCCCGAGTGCACTTTGGGTATGGTCAACTGTCAAACCTAATATGTGCACTCACCTGGTTTAGATGCCGCATAACAATATCAGAAAACTCCTTTTCTGATAAGTAGTCATGCCCTGGCCAGGGACTACAGGCATCTTTCCTTAGAGCATTCAGTCTCTTATTACCGAGAGCGAGCGATCCCATGTTGACCACACAATCACCTTCGAAGGTATTCCGCTAGATCCGAACACTTAACTGATTAAGACATCATGGTTAGAGATCTATAAGTCAAGGTCAAAACCTAGAAGTCCACCAACAAGGTGTCCTTGGTGTCTCAGGTCTAAGGACCAATCACGCCACTGTGACAATGAATAGCTGGTTGACAGTTAGGTACATTACCATCCAGCGATTCATAACGGATCAGTTCAGTGAACTCATTCCCCAATGAGCACCTACAGATTCACCTTAGTGTCTCCACACAAGTGACTATGAGATCCGTCACCCTCATCATATGAGCAGGTGCAACCTGTACTAGTCTAACCGGATATCCGATGTCCTTCTCGAATATCCTCCGACTAGGAACAATAAGAATATACTTTTAAAGGATATTAATCTCATTGTTATGATCTCATCATAATTAATATCCATTGCGTATATTCATGGACTTCATAATGAAACGGTAAACGAATACACATAATGAATATAAAAGCCTTATTATTATTATCAAAGAACAAGATTGTACAAGTTATGATTGGCTTGAGGACACCCATACTAACAGTCATATCATGTCATGTAGTCATTCAATGGCCTAAAAGTGATCAATCTACATGAAAGCTATAAGAATATGAACTTCTGTCTAAGTGTTCTTAATGATTGTTTGATTCTATCTACCATGTGATTGATATAAGCTATGTCCATACTCTAGCTTGTTTATAACTGAAATTGTTACATGTTAAAAGTGCAGAAATCATGTGATAGACTGAATTGTATACCATGCCATGCGTCCAAGTTAAATGCCTTCCATCATGTTTTAAACCGATGGATTGTGGATTGAGACATGCTCTACATGTCACACTACACATATAGGCAGCCCTCTCTTGGGGATTTGGAAACTCTCGGCTAGTCATTCCATATCGGCAGACTAGTGACCTTCTCTCTAAGACCTCCGTAATTCTCCGTACTCTATGGATTCCCTCATAGACACCGAGTTGGTTGTACCATCGAAGTACCCAGAAGATAGAATGCACCTCTATTCTTATCTCCTTCTCGTGAGAGTGATTTGACACATTGAAGCCAAGCCATTAAATGTAAATATTGAACTAAAGTAATCAAGTTGTTATGTTGTCGAAATTAACTCAGGATCATGTCCACTTGCCTTGTTCTCTATAATCATTGACATGATCTATAGTACATACTGTCTATTAATTGGAATTCATGTTGGCCATAAATGAATGAATGGAATTACCAGAAACTATTGGAACTTCGGTTCATAACCATGTTCGTGCAAATAGGGCCCAGTTTGGTCCTGGGAGGAGCACCCAAAACACTTATAAATCACGAGAGTATATGATCCATTGAGGTGTCTAACAATCACCTAATTGACTGCAAGATTGATCTAGATAATTTCCACACTATTATTGAATGATTGATTGATTGAACTGTTATATGTGAAATGGCCAAATCTATTGTACATGTCATCGTTATTGAATCCAATATATCATTGTCCACTGGAAATTCTATGGAATTCAACTTGAGATATCCATTGTACAAGTTATTGAATATTGAATCTCTTCCATTGATAAATGATCGTACTATAATCCATCTCATTGTTAATCATTCTGTCCCACTTGTGCATTGTCATTGAATTTGTTTACTGAATCATCTCATACATGTTATATCTTGGAATTGTCACTCGTTATTATCATGAGTATTGCATGTTAGTATCTCACCTGTTAACATGTTAATTACATAAAGCATGCCCGGACCATAAGATATAATCCTACTGGGCGCTAGTGTTCTCACACTTGCTTTCCTTAATATTTTCAGGTGATAATTATCAGGAACTAGAGAATGATGAGACCGAAGAAGAGTGGCGAGCTCCTCAAGTGTACCTATCATGTCATCCAATGTGTTAGAGATAAAGGTGTTTGTAATAATTAATTTTACTTTTCTTGAGTCGTATGTACTTGAAATACAATAATGAGCCCTATGTTTCTCTCTGATTATGTAAGGTTGTAATTTGATTTGACGAAAATGAAATAAAGGATTATTTGGCTGGCATTATTATTGTCTTAAATCTTTTGTTATACTTAGATGTCTCTCTGAATTACTCGATCGTGATACTCATACTCATATCGCACACGTTCTCGGCGTTTATTTCCGCTGCTAAATGTTGTGGCATGATAGTTGGTATCAGAGCCTAGGCTTTCACTTATGTTCTAGGAAAATAGGAAATTGTTAGGCTTAGTCAAGACTAAACACCCCATATGTCGACTTCTTAGAAAACATCTGTGAGATTGGGGAGTAGAACACGGGTTAAGTCATCTAGTTGCAATCATGTATAAATTAAGGTTAATACCTAATGATAATGATGTTGTTATCTTGAAGGATTTCAATGGCCGCTGCATGCGAAAGAGATATGCAGAGGACGATTGAGACCTTGACTGAAGCACTACTTCAGGCCACCCAAGGAAAGGGTGAAAATTAGGGAGATCTTCATCGTAACTTCCGTAGTATGAACCCACCAAGGTTTGGTGGTAGCACAGACCCTGACGAGGCCGAGCACTGGCTCAAGGAGATGGAGCGTGTGCTCCGTGCAATGGGATGCACGGATGGGAACAAGGTTACTCTGGCTACCTATCAACTAGAGAGGGAAGCCCGCATATGGTGGGAAACTATAGAGGCTTCGTTGAGAGATGCCCAAGTCACCTGGGCACAGTTCCAGGAGTACTTCAACAACCATTACTTCTCTAACAGAGTACAAGAGAGGAAGGCGGTGGAGTTCTCCAATCTAAAACAACAGAGTCTTTCCATAGCTGAATACGAGGCTCAGTTCTCTAAACTGGCTCGTTATGCCCCACACATGGTCCAAACCGAGCAGTTGAAGGCCAAGAGGTTTATAAGTGGTCTGAGGCCCCAGTACATTACACAACTAGGACCGATGGATCTGCAAACATATCCAGAGATGGTGCTTGAGGACACACTAGCCATAGCTGACAACAACAAGAATAGTATGATAAAGAGGGAATAGGGGATATATAAAAAGGCCACCAGCTGTGGTCGGAACAAAGAGCCGATGGGCCAAGTTGGAAGTCAACCTGTGAAGAAGTTTAGGGATGAGGATATCACCACCCCCCCATCACAGGGAATTATGCAAGCACTGTGACAAGGCTAGTCACAGGTCTGAGGATTACTGGGAAGTGTTGGGAAAATGCCTACGTTGTGGAAGCCAAAGCCATAAGATCTCTGACTATTCGCGGATGAATAACCAGACATCGGAAACACACCAAGGAAGTCAGAAGCACCAAGGTAGGATGCAGGCATTACAAGAACCAACTACATCAGAGAAAGGTGGTGTGGTTGAAGGTACACTTACTATTCTATTTTGATATCGGAGCTACTCATTCCTTCATATCACAAACATTGTTGACACTTTACTTGTAAAACCCACTCTAATAAAATCTAGACTAGTCGTGTTAACCCCTATTGGTCCTGGCACAAAACTTAGAAACCACTATCCATCTAGTGAGGTGTTAATTGGCATTCAAAATTTACCTGCAAATTTAATATGCATGAACATGGAGGGTTATGATGTGATACTAGGAGCAGACTGGTTTTCTGAACATGGGGCTAGTGTCAACTGTAAGAAAAGCAGAGTAACATTTAGTCCGCACCCAAAGCTAGTGTTCTCGGGAGATAGAAATCGCAGGAGAGTATCCCTCATATCTGCACTACATGCCAAGGGAATGATGAGGAAAGGTTGTATAGCCATTCTAGCTGTTGTGGTCATCAAGAAGGAAGGAATCAAGATCGAGAACACCCCTACTGTCACCGAATACACTGATGTATTCCCTGAAGACTTGCCAGGTATTCCTCCTAAGCGAGAGGTCGACTTCACTATTGAGTTGATCCCTGGAACAGCACCAGTATCTAGGGCACCTTATAGAATGTCCCCTGCAGAACTGAAGGAACTAAAGGAACAACAGATGGAACTGCTAGAGTAAGGGTTCAGTCGACCAAGCACATCACCATGGGGTGCACTTGTTCTCTTTGTCAAGAAGAAAGATTGGTCGATGAGGTTATGGATAGACTATAGACAACTGAATCAATTAATAATAAAGAACAAGTATCCCTTGCCAAGGATTGATAAATTATTTGATCAACTGGCTGGAGCTCAATATTTCTCTAAGATCAATCTCAGATCCGGCTATCATCAATTGCGGATCAAAGGAGAAGATATACACAAGATAGCCTTCCGAAGTAGGTACGAACATTATGAATTCATTGTTATGCCTTTTGAACAAACAAATGCTCCTGCAGTTTTCATGTAGCTAATGAATAGTGTATACCGCCCATACCTCGATAAATTTGTTGTGGTGTTTATTGATGGCATATTGATTTACTCTAAGACAAAGTAAAACACGAAGAGCATTTGAGGATAGCACAAAAAATTCCGAGGGACAATAAACTATATGCCAAACTAAGTAAGTGAGAGTTTTGGCTTGGAGAGGTATCCTTTTTGGGCCATGTAGTAACAAGGATAGTATCACTGTTGATCCATCGAAGGTAGAGGCTGTATTAAAATGGGAAAGACCGACAAGTGTCACAGAGATCAGAAGTTTTTTGGGTTTAGTAGGGTATTACAGAAGATTCATAAAGGATTTTTCAAAGACCGCAGTGGCATTGACCAAGCTGACCTAGAAGGAAAATCCATATGTGTGGATTGATAAGTGCGAAGAGAGATTTAATAGCTTGAAGAAATGTCTGACCTCTGCTCCTGTCCTTGCCCTACCCATTGAAGAGGGAGGATTTGAAATATATTTAGATGCTTCTGGAATAGGTCTAGGATGTGTCCTAATGCAACAAGGAAGGGTAATAGCATATGCCTCAAGACAATTAAAAACCCATGAAGCAAACTATTCCGTACATGACTTGGAATTAGCAGCTGTAGTGTTCACCTTGAAAATATGGAGGCACTACATTTATGGTGAACAATTTAAAGTCTTTTCTAACCACAAGAGCCTAAAATATCTTTTCTCTCAGAAGGAACTCAACATGAGGCAAAGAAGGTGGTTAGAGTATCTCAAAGACTTTGACTTTTCCATTCAATATCACCCAGCAAAAGCCAATGTGGTGGCAAATGCTCTAAGTAGACAACCAGGAGCTATGCTAGCTAGTATGATGCTGGGCGAATGGAAGTTGTTGGAACAATTTGCAAGTCTTAATTTAGATATGGGGGAGAAGGAGAAACAATTGATGGTTTCTAACATCAAGGTACAGTCCGATCTACTCACTGAAATCAAAGAGAAGTAGGTAGCAGATCCTTTCTTAGTTGATATTAAAAAGAAGCTAGAACATAGACCGGATTTCTCCATAGCACATGACGAAAGGATGTTATTCCAAGGTAGAACATGTGTACCTGATCTGGAAGACCTCAAGAAGAAACTGCTAAAGGAAGCTCACCAGTCAAAGTATACCATTCATCTTGGATCAACAAAAATGTATCAGGACCTAAAGAGGTCTTATTGGTGGCCAAATATGAAGAGGGATGTGGCCGACTTTGTGGCGCATTGTCTAACCTACTAGCAAGTCAAGGCTGAACATTTCAGGCTTGCAGGAGGATTACACCACTAGACATCCTAGAATGAAATGAGATAGTATTGGTATGGATTTTATCATGGGATTGCCCAAGACTAGAGGAGGTATGGATGCAATATGGGTAATAGTAGACAGATTGACTAAGTCAGCCCATTTCTTGCCAATTAAGAGCACATGGACAGTAGATGTATTGGTTGCACTCTGTGTCAAAGAAGTGGTTAGATTGCATGGGGTTCCATCTACTATAATATCTGATCAGGATCCTAGATTCACCACACACTTCTGAAAGGGGTTACAAGCAGCACTGAGTACCAAGTTAAATTTTAGCACTGCCTTTCATCCACAGATGGATGGACAAACTGAAAGAACTAATCAGATAGTGGAAGACATGCTCCGGGCTTGTGTGATTGATTTTAGGGGACGCTGGAATGAGCAGTTATTTTTAATGGAGTTTGCATATAATAACAACTACCAGGCAAGCATTAAGATGGCACCGTTTGGAGCCTTATTTAGCAGGAGTTGCAGATCACCTCTTTGTTGGGAGGAGGTTGGAGAAAACCAATGGATTGGACCCAACTTAGTAGAAGCAACTGTCAGGAAGGTTCAAATTGTTAAGGAACGGCTAAAAATAGCACAGTCAAGGTAGAAAAGTTATGCAGACAAACAGAGGAGAGAGTTGGAATTCCAAGTTGGTGACCATGTTTTCCTGAAGGTCTCACCTTCACAGGGAATCCAAAGATTTTAGATCAAAGGAAAGTTGAGTCCCAGATTTATTGGCCCTTTTGAAATTCTTGAAAGAGTTGGATAGGTAGCCTACAGACTAGCACTACCTCCACAACTAGCAAATGTACAGAACATCTTCCACGTATCCATGCTGAGGAGCAATGTGTTCGATGCTGACCATGTGATCCGACATGAATACCTGGACATTCGAGAGGATCTAACCTATGAGGAGAAACCGATCAAGATACTAGATAGGAAACTACAACAGCTAAGGAATCATACCATACCTATGGTGAAGATCCAATGGAGTAGGGAAGGAGTTACGAACGCTACTTGGGAATCAGAGGAAAGAATGAAGAAAAACCACCCAGAATTATTCTCAGATATGGCACTATACCATCATGTATAAATTTGGGGACCAAATTTTCTTAAGTGGTGGAGGATATAACGCCCCAGGAATTTATGGATTTAAAACTTTAGGAAAATAGAAAATAAGTAAGAATTTTAAATAAAAATAAATAAAAATCATTGTTAAAACTCCCAAGAAGTGGGATCAACCACTTACATTATTCTAGGCCAACACAAATCTTATTGGGCCAAAGAACAAAACCGAATGACATTAAATCCCAAAATTTGTAACCATAATTGTGCAGAAAATAAGAAGGGGCAAATTAGGGCTAAAACAAAGGTAATTAGCCATTCTAAGCAACCAAATTTGTACCCAGCCATGTTAGAAGGCTTCCTAAAAGTATTTCTATTTCTATTGGGAGGAGAATCCCCAAAACTTGGAAGGCACAATGCTAGAACCGTAACCCAACCTTTCTAGTCTCATTAGGACTTGAAATTAACCATAATCATACAAATAATCGTCATAAGACTAGTTGGGAAGGGTCACTGTAAGGCCCTCGAACTTTGTTCTTTTTATTTGGACTTTGTCCTCATTATTCGAATGCTGTTAAATGATGTTTATTTGCTTTTGTGTATATTATTTATGTGCATATGTGTATATATATATGTTTATTTCTATACATATTATATTTAAATAATGTTGTGCATATGTATATACATGGTTATTTATGTATATATTGTCTTTATTTAAGTTTGTACATAGTGTATGTACTTAATATGTGGATGCATGTTTATTTGATTTTCTGTGTTCTGGCTGAAATCCCACTTAACGTCGATATCCCTTGATGTTGAGAGCATGTTGACGGCAAACAATGTGTCGTTTATTTCATGTCGACATCAAGATCGATGGACGCTAATTTCCTATAAACGGCAGCAAAGTGGCCGTCTACTTCTCCATTTCTGTTGCGATTTCAGATCTGGAAACAGCTGCATTTTCCCCAGTTCTCGATTAGGAAACTACCCTCCAACAGTAGGATCCCAATCTAATGCGTACCCAAACTAGTTAACCCTATAAAATACCTAGTCTTGAGCGAGATTAAGCCTTTTCGCCTAAAGGACAACCTAGGATTTTGGGTGAGAAAAGCTGAGCATTTGCAAGCTCGATCTGGAGATTTGGGAGTTGCTTTTGGCGATCTACATCGACTGGGAGGTACTCCTAGCATTGGTGAAGCTTCCCTGACCCTGGTGATCGATCTACATCAACAGAAAGACCAGATCTGGGCGGTGATTTGTGCCTCTTCTTGGCTTGGCTGAGGAGAGCTTCAGCGACTAAATTAAACCATTAGACAATTTTTCAAAGGCAAGTAATCGAGGGATTTCATCCCTACACATGTCCATTAGGTGCTAGGATTTTTGTGGATTTTTCTTCGTGTCCTGGAACCTAAAATTCCCCATGTGTATTGCGTTCAGTCTGCACTTCTGCAGACAAGAACTTGACGACATGCTTGCTGCCGTAAAGATCTTGAGTTGGAGGCAACATCGTCTGCCGTTAACCCCGGTTGGCGGCAACCCCTTTGCCGCCAAGTTCGTATGTTTTTCACAGAACCTTGATTTTCATGTCTGTGTGATGAAATTCGGATTTCTGGAGAACTATACATGCTGTGAAAACTATATGTGGTCCAGAACAGTCAATAGGTCATATCTTGAGGATTTGGCAATTTTTCGAGCATGATAGAAAATAGGGTAATTTCTATAATCGAAAAATAAGCATGATCTACCTGTGTTAATTCTAAATAAATTGATTCGTTGCAGGTTAGGGTTTTTGAAATTTTATATGATCTTATGTTGACTGTTTTCAGGTTAGGAACTATTAGAACCGACTGTGTTGATGTGAACCATGTTTTAATGAATTTCTTGATAAATTTACATGAGATTTTTTTTGTTAAAAGTAGTTTATTGTTCCGAAAAATCTGAAAATTTAGGTATGTGATATAACCTGTGTGATACCTATGATAGAAATTTCATGTTATTCTGACAATAGTAGGTATTGTTATTAGTTTAACAAGAGTAATTGGCCATGATGAGCATGTTAACTTGATCATGTGAAATTCAATGTTTAGCAGCATGATAGGACTCTGTTGTGATTATTATCATTGTGAAACAGTATGGTTAAATTCTGTAACTGATCCATGAAAATATGTTAAAGTGCATGTAAATGAATTAAGGTGTGTATGTAAGTGAATGAACATGTGATAATGTGATATTGTGTTGATATTGACACTGCTACCATAGAGGGCTGTGGAGCCGTACTGTAGTCAAGTCCCTATGGGAAGCTCATGTGTGTGATATCCTATGGGCATTAGGATGAATCCTGGAGGTGGACAAGTACCACTGGTTAGGGTGGAGAGGGCTTCTCTCGGTTCTGCGCAATTAACCAAGATTCGTCACTATGTTGCCTAGGTGACGGGTATGTGTATGTGATGTGTGTCCTTCTTATGGTGGTTTGGACTATGTGTCACGACAACTAAGTGTAAAAAGTGTGCAACATGTGAATGTGAAATGTGAAATGTGAAAATGTGCAAATGTGAAAAGTGAACATATGGAAGTATAATGTGTATATGTTAGCATGTGTAAAGATGTGAATTCATTTAAATGTGATTTAGTTATATTAAAACAGCAAGCTAAACATGTGAATAAGTGTTATAATAGCATGTGAAAATGACTAGATATCATGCTAGGTGTGTCATTTAGCTTGTACATAATTATATGTTCTAAATTTGTAGAATTGTGCAATGATATGAACAGAGTTTGAAATACGAATCAAGTTACATGTTATGTGTAGAAAGCATGTGTAGGTTGTTTATGGTTACTTGTAAATTGTTATAAGCATGTACCATGTACCTATTGTTAAAAGATAGCATGTGCATGTGATATGTGTAAGAGTGTATCTTTGGATTGCTTGCTAGGTCTTTTGGAAGACTCATACTTGCTTTGGCGTATAGGTGAGACAGGTGTCCCCGTTCTTGAGGAGGACATAAGGAGGAGCGACTCCGAGCGAGAGGAGTAGTTATGTTGTGGAGTGTTGCATAGTTGTACTTTCTTTCATTAGTATGTAACCAATGTGATTGTATATTTCATGTGGACAATATATTTATTTGGAGTTGTAATAATGTGGACATTATTATTTCTTTTATTGCTATATAGACTGTGGATTATGTGATGATGATGGAATGAGAATGAGAATAATTATTTATTTTCACTGTACTCTTTTGATATTTGTGTATATCTCAATCTATTGTTTAGTGTTGGGTAAATGTCCCACTATGACGTCGTTCTTTGTACGGACGTGGAATGGTATAATCGTACCAGTATAAGGATGATCTTTATAGAGATTGGTATCAAAGCCCAAGGTTGAAATTGTACATAAATATACCATCATCTTCACAATATTGCAAAGTCTTTATAGAATTTGTCCACGTATGTAGAATGTACTAATGATGAATGAAAGATAGTTAAGAAAATAGTTAGGACTAAATAACTTAATTTCTAACTAAGGTTAATTTGTTTTGCACGCTATGGCTACCCATGGTAGGCGTGGTGCTTAGGCTCGAGATGACGAGTAGAGCAGTGAGGACAGGGGTGAGCAGTAGGCCCCAGCACCCCAGGGTCCTACTATACTACCTCCACCACCGCCTGTGGACTATGGTGTATTCATGCAAGGTCTGGTTCAGGCAATGCAGACTCAGGCACATACTCAGGCGACACTACAGGCTCAGGCTCAGGCTCCAGTTCCAATTCCCCAGGAGTATGGCCATTGTGGTCCTTCCATCATGGAAAGGTTCAAGAGGATGGCCCGCCTTCTTTTAAGGGGGAGAGTCAGCCACTTTTAGCGGAGAGCTAGATGCGGGAGGTAGCGAAGATCTTCTGAGCCATTAAGTGTGCCGAGGAAGATAAAGTTAGCTTGGCCACCTATATGCTACAGGTACTTAAAATATATTCATGTACTTGTGCAAGTTAAGGCTTTGGTTTTGTTGGTGCTTATGGGTCATGTTTTGTAGGAGACAGCCGATGTTTGGTGGGCCTCCTTACTTCACACCGGGTTCGAGGATGGTGTCGTTGAGGTGTCTTGGGATGAGTTCACAAGGCTTTTTCGGGCCAAGTTCATCCCCGAGCACATACAGGACAAGATGGAGCAGGAGTTTCTTTCTCTCACTCAGGGCTCCATGATGGTTCTGGAGTATGAGGCCAGGTTTTCCGAACAGTCCAAATATGCTCCTCATATAGTGGCTGATGAGCGCAGGAAGGTGAAGAAGTTCGTGATGGGGATTAAACCATCACTGAGGTCGAGGCTTGTGGCATTTGACAACCGTACTCCTGACGAGGCTCTCAGCGCAGTGTGCAGGCAGGAGAGCAAGATGGACTAGTATCTGGAAGAGAAGAAGGCATCGCAGAAGATGTCCGCACCACCTTTCCAAAGGCAGGACAGAAAGAAGGCCGTGTACCAGTCACCGCAGCATCCAACGACATCGAGTCAGTAGGCAGTTACATCGTAGTCCCTCGATTTCAGGCCCAGCGATAAGAAGTCGTGTCCTCACTGTGGAAGAGCACATGGCGGTACCGAGTGTTGGAAGCTAGCGGGGAAATGTCTCAAGTGTGTCAGCTCCGAGCATCAGATTAGAGATTGTCCCAGATTGCAGCAGGGTGTTCAGCGTGGAGCGCCAGCCCCAGCAGTAGTGCCAGTGACAGGGATACTAGGAAGGCCTCGAGCCCAAGCTCGAGTGTTTGCTTTAGCATGAGAGGATGTAGAGTAGGCCGAGAACGTCACTGAAGGAACGTTTTAGTCTTGGGTGTGCACGCTCGGGTTTTGTTTGATACGGGTGCCACACAGTCATTCATTTCCGAGCGGTTTGCTAGGCAGTTAGCAGCAGAGTCTGGAGTAGAGGCTGAGGAGTTAGAGGTCCCTTTGTCTGTGCACACACCGGCAGGAACAGTATCGACTAGGAAGTATTTTTCATCTTTACCAGTGTGCATTGAGGACCGAGGCTTAGTTGTGTGCTTCTATTTGCTCAAGATGAAGGACTATGATGCAATTCTAGGTCTGGATTGGCTTGAGGAGCACTATGCTTTGGGAGATTGTCGTGGGAAGAAGATTACTTTCTGTATTCCTAGAGAGGATGAGTTCTCTCATCCCTTGCCAAGGAACTTAGCGGGAAGGTTTGTAATCTCCGCCATGAAGGTGATGAGGATGGTGAATAAGGGGTGTGATGCTTTTCTTTCCAGCATGGTCTTAGTGACGAAGGCTGATCAGTCACCGACCCTTGAGGAGATTGAGGTAGTGCAGGAATTTCCAGATGTGTTTTTTGATGATTTGTCTGGTTTGCCATCGGTTAGGGAGATAGAGTTCACTATAGAGTTGATTCCAGGCACCTCTCCTATCTCTAAGGCTCCATATCAGATGGCACCTGCGGAGTTAGCTGAGCTGAGGAAGCAATTGCAGGATTTGCTAGATAAGGATTCATACACCCTAGTGTGTCACCATGGGGCGCACCTGTATTGTTCGTAAGGAAGAAGGATGGTTCCCTCAGGTTGTGCATCGATTATAGGAAGCTCAACCAGGTGACCGTAAAGAACAGGTATCCTTTACCGCAGATTGATGATTTGCTTGATCAGCTGTAGAATGCATCGGTATTCTCTAAGATTGATCTGCGGTCCGGCTATCATCAGTTGAGGATTAGGAGTGAAGATGTGTCCAAGATGGTTTTCAGGACTCGTTATGGACACTATGAGTTTTTGGTGCTTCCATTTGGTCTGACCAATGCCCCTGGAGTGTTCATGGATCTCATGAACAGGGTGTTTAGACCTTATTTGGATAGCTTCATTGTGGTGTTCATTGATGATGTGCTAGTCTATTCCCCTGATGAGGCTACACACCGTGAGCATTTGAGGGTTGTTCTGAAGGTTCTCTGAGAGCACAAGCTGTATGCAAAGTTTAGCAAGTGCGATTTCTAGATGTGCGAGGTTCATTTCCTTGGGCATGTTATCTCAGGCACTGGAGTTGCAGTTGATCCAGCAAAGGTCCAGGCAGTATTAGATTGGAGATTCCAAGGACCCCATCGGAGATTCAGAGTTTTCTTGGTTTAGCGGGCTATTATAGGCGATTTATTGAGGGTTTTGCATCTATCGCCGCACCTTTGACTAAGCTAACCAGGAAAGGTGTGATGTTTGTGTGGTCTGAGGATTGCGAGAGTGGTTTTCAGTTGTTAAAGGAGAAGCTTACATCTACACCAGTGTTGATCTTGCCTAGGAGTGTAGAGGGTTTTGATATCTACTCAGATGCATCACAGATTGGTCTTGGCTGTGTGTTGATGCAGCATGGTAGGGTGGTTGCATATGCTTCTCGCCATTTGAAGGAGCATGAGTGTAACTATCCGACCCATGATTTGGAGCTTGTGACAGTGGTTCATACACTAAAGATCTAGAGACACTATCTTTATGGTGTCCAGTTCGACGTGTTTACTGACCACAAGAGTCTGAGGTATCTCTTTTCGCAGAAGGAGTTGAACCTGCGACAGTGGAGATGGATTGAGTTCCTTAAGGACTATTACTTCGAGCTTTAATATCATCTAGGGAAGGTGAATGTCATGGCAGATGCTCTCAGCAAGAAGAGATCTTTGCTCCAGCAGGATTGGAAGATGTTGGAGGATGCAGCCTGTGTGATGACTAAGTTAGAGCCACATTTATGTCAGGCTTTCGTGGCTCAGTTGTCTATCCAGTCCACTGTTCTAGATGAGGTGATCGAGTAGCAGAAGGCTGATCCTAGACTTCAAAAGATGGTGGGCAAGGCAGGCATTACTTGAGATGAGGATGGTGTGATTAGATTTCAGCACCGAGTTTGTGTTCCCGATGTTGTGGATGTCTGTGAGCATGTTCTTGCAGAAGCTCACAGATTGATATTCTCTATTCATCCAGGAAAGACCAAATTGTACCAGGATTTGAAGAGATCGTTCTGGTGGTCTGGCATGAAGAAGGATGTGGCTAAGTTCGTATCCAGGTGTTTGGTATGCCAGCAAGTGAAGGCCGAGCGTCAGTGACCATCTGACCTTATGTAGAAGATGGAGATACCAGTTTGGAAGTGGGAGGCAATCACTATCGATTATATGACGGGTTTGCCCAGATCAGCGAAGGGTAATGACTCGATTTGGGTGATTATAGATAATTTCTCCAAGACGGCGCATTTCTTGGCTATGAAGAAGAAGCAGTCTGTGGAGAGTTTGGCTAGGTTGTATGTCTGCAGCATTGTGACATTGCATGGTGTGCCGAAGTCCATTATTTCAGATCGGGACCCGAGGTTTACATCGAGGTTGTGGCAGGGTCTTCAAGATGCTTTGGGTTCCCAATTGAAGCTTAGTTCGGCGTTCCATCCCCAGACAGATGGACAGTCCGAGAGGACTATCCAGATGCTCGAGGATATGTTGAGAGTGTACGTGCTAGATTGGAAGGGTGATTTGGAGCGTCATTTACCTCTTGTGGAGTTCGCCTACAACAATAGCTTTCATGGGAGTATTGACATGGCTCCGTTTGAGGCTTTGTATGGGTGGCCCTGTAGATCTCCTTTATGCTGGGAGGAGTCAGGTGATAGGCAGTTGATAGGTCCGGAGTTGGTGCAGGAGACTTCAGATAAGATTCAGATTATCAGGCAGAGGCTTGTTGCGGCGCAGGATAGACAGAAGAGTTATGCCGACAACAGAAGGAGGATTGGAGTTCGAGGTTGGCGAGCATGTTTTTTTGAAGGTTTTGCCTACCCGAGGCGTTGTCAGGTTTAGCAGGCATAACAAGTTGAGTCCTAGATTCATTAGCCCGTTTGAGATTCTTTCCCAGCGTTAGCTAGTGTCCACCCAGTCTTCCACGTATCTATGCTCAGGAGGTATGTGTGTGATCCGTCTCATGTTATTAGTCACGAGCCAGTAGAGATTCAGCCAGACTTGTCGTATGTAGAGCAACCAGTAGCTATCCTTAATTGGAAGGTTCAGCACCTTAGGAACAAGAGTATTGCGTCCGTGAAGGTGCTATGTCGGAACTTCTCGTGAGAGGCTACATGGGAGCTTGAGGATGCTATGATGAAGAAGTATCCCCATTTGTTTGGATAGTATGTCGTTCTCACTTTGAGGACAAAGTTTTCTTTTAGGGGGAGAAGGTGTAAGGCCCTCAAACTTTGTTCTTTTTATTTGGACTTTGTCCTCATTATTCGAATGTTGTTATATGATGTTTATTTGCTTTTGTGTATATTATTTATGTGCATATATGTATATATATATGTTTATTTCTGTACATATTATATTTAAATAATGTTGTGCATATGTATATACATGGTTATTTATGTATATATTGTCTTTATTTAAGTTTGTACATAGTGTATGTACTTAATATGTGGATGCATGTTTATTTGATTTTCTGTGTTCTGGCCGAAATCCCACTTAACGTCAATATCCCTTGACGTTGAGAGCATGTTGACGGAAAACAATGTGCCGTTTATTTCATGTCGACGTCCAGATCGATGGATGGTAATTTCCTATAAACGGCAGCAAAGTGGTCGTCTACTTCTTTGTTTCTGTTGCGATTTTAGATCTGGAAACGACTGTATTTTCCCAGGTTCTAGATTAGGAAACTACCCTTCAACGGTAGGATCCCAATCTAATGTGTACCCAAACTGGTTAACCCTATAAAATACCTAGTCTTGTGCGAGATTAAGCATTTTCGCTCAAAGGGCAACCTAGGGTTTTGGGTGAGAAAAACTGAGCATTTGCAAGCTCGATCTGGCGATTTGAGAGTTGCTTCCGGCTATCTACATCGACTGTCAGGTACTCCTAGCATTGGTGAAGCTTCCCCGACCCCGGTGATCGATCTACATCGACAGAAAGACCGGATCTGGGAGGAGATTTGTGCCTCTTCTTGGCTTGGCCGAGGAGAGCTTTAGCAACTAAATTAAACCATTAGACAATTTTTCACAAGCAAGTAATCGAGGGATTTCATCCCTGCACATGTCCTTTAGGTCCTAGGATTTTTGTGGATTTTTCTTTGTGTCCTGGAACCTCAAATTCCCCTTGTGTATTGCGTTCAGTATGAACTTCTATAGATAGGAACTTGACGACAAGCTTGCTGCCGTCAAGATCTAGAGTTGCCGGCAACATCGTGTGCCGTTAACCACGATTGGTGGCAACCCCTTTGCTGCCAAGTTCATTTGTTTTTCACAGAACCTTGATTTTCATGTTTGTATGATGAAATTCAGATTTCTTGAGGACTATACATGCTGTGAAAATTATATGTGGTCCAGTATAGTCCGCAGGTCATAACATGGGGATTTGGCAATTTTTCGAGCATGATAGAAAATAGGGTAATTTCTATAATCGAAAAATAAGCATGATCTACCTGTGTTAATTCTAAATAAATGATTCGTTGCAAGTTAGGGTTTTCAAATTTTATATGATCTTATGTTGACTGTTTTCAGGTTTAGGAACTGTTAGAACCGACTGTATTGTGTGAGCCATGTTTTATGAATTTCTTGATAAATCTGCATGAGATATGTTTTAATTGTTAAAATTAGTTTACTATTCTGAAAAATCTAAGAAATTAAATATGTGATATATAACCTCTGTGATACTTGTGATAAACATTTCATATTGTTTTGACAATGGTAGGTATTGTTATTAGTTTAACAAGAGTAATTGGCCATGATGAGCATGTTTAACTTTAATCATGTGAAATTCAATGGTTAGCAGCATGATTAGGACTCTGTTGTGATTAATTATAATTGTGAAATAGTATGGTTAAGTTCTGTAATTGATCCATGAAAATATGTTAAAGTGCATGTAAATGAATTAAGGTGTGTATGCAAGTGAATGAAAATGTGATAATGTGATATTGTGTAAAATTGTGCCGATATTGACACTGCTACCATAGAGGGCTGTGGAGCCGTACTGTAGTAAAGTCCCTATGGGAAGGCTCAATGTGTGTGATATCCTATGGAAGAGGTGGACAAGTACCACTGGTTAGGGTGGAGAGGGCTTCTCCCGGTTCTGCGGAGTTAACCAAGATTCGTCGCTATGTTGCCTAGGTGACGGGTATATGTATGTGATGTGTGTCTTTCTTATGGTGGTTTGGACTATGTGTCACGGCACTAAGTGTAAAAAGTGTGCAACATGGAATGAGAAATGTGAAAATATGCAAATGTGAAAAGTGAACATGTGGAAGTATAATGTGAATATGTTAGCATGTGTAAAGATGAAATTCATTAAATTGATTTAGTTATATTAAAATGACAAGCTAAACATGTGATAATGTGTTATTTACCTTGTACATAATTCCATGTTCTAAATTTGTAGAATTGTGCAATGATATGAATAGAGTTTGAAATACAAATCAAGTTACATATTTTGTGTAGGTTGTTTATGGTTACTTGTAAATTGTTATAAGCATGTACCATATACTTTTCCTTATTATTAAAAGATAGTATGTGTATGTGATATGTGTAAGGGTGTATCTTTAGATTGCTTGCTGGGTCGTTTAGAAGACTCATACTTGCTTTGGCGTATAGGTGAGACAGGTGTCCCCATTCTTAAGGAGGACATAGGTAGGAGCGACTCCGAGCGAGAGGAGTAGCTACGTTGTGGAGTGTTGCGTAGTTGTACTTTCTTTCATTAGTATGTAACCAATGCGATTGTATATTTCATGTGGACAATGTATTTATTTGGAGTTGTAATGATGTGGACATTATTATTTCTTTTATTGCTATATAGACTGTGGATTATGTGATGATGATGGAATGAGAATGAGAATAATTATTTATTCCGTTGTACTCTTTTGATATTTTGTACATCTAAATCTATTGTTTAGTGTTGGGTAAATGTCCCACCGTGACGGCGTTCTTTGTACCGACGTGGATTGGTATAATCGTACCGGTATAAGGAGGGTCGTTAGAGTCACCGGCGAGCTAGGGCACCAGAAGAGGAGGAGGACGGCCAAGAACTAAGCTTCTTCTCCAGCCTTTCTCTGCTGCGACCTGTGCAGAAGACCTGTCTTAGATCCAACCAAAGGTAGGTGTTCTCGGGCTTAATCTAAACGTAGCACATATCAATGGAAAGAGAGTCGAGTCTAGTTCATATGCATGTGTTTTCCCCAATTTTTATGAACCATGTAGTCGTATTAAGCGTTTTCCAAGAGTCGCGCGTGATTAGGGCTTTATTTGTTCTTACTTTGTTTTACGCAAACTGAAGTCAAATTAGGTCAAACAAAAATTGTAGTTTCTTCTATTCGTTGTCCTCGAGACTTTTCATGTTTAAAGTTTTGTCCAAAGGCCTCTGTATTTCAAGTTATAACTCTATCATGAAGGGTTGTAGCATTTTTTGGGTTTCGGGCAAGATTCAAGAACGCGACCACTCCAGACGTTGCTTTTCTCATTGAATGAATGCGACGTACATCTACGTTGCAATTTAAGGAAAGGTGACTGAACACTGTGTCATGTTTTAATGTTTGACCAGTCAACCCTGACACATAAAACTATGCGCCGCATGGGTTTTAGTACCCGTCTTGAATGCGAAAGCATGTGCCATCGCGATTTGATATGATTCTTGCCCTCGGTTTTCGTGTTTGTTATTATATTCAAATTTTTTGAACGATCTCATGAACACGACGTGTCTAACTGTCACGATTATGAGATATGACACCCGTTGACTGTCACGTTATGAACGCGACAGACAGGGCCGTCACGTTTTAAAAGCCATCGCGACATATCATTCTGTCGCGACATGAAGGCCACGGACAAGTCTGTCGCGATTTGAAGTTTCGCAGAGTGCTTCACATCAGAACCATGTACGCTCTTCTTAAATGCCACGACTGAACCCATAGCGATTTAGAGGCCTACCCGAGACTATTTTCTGGAGTTGTACAGTCATCCATATGCATGTCCTAGTGTCATATCATGTCATGTAGTCATTCAATGGCCTATAAGTGATCAACCTACATGAAAGCTATAAGAATATGAACTTCTATTCTAGGTGTTCTTATTGATTGTTTGATTCTATCTGCCATGTGATTGATATGAGCTATGTCTATACTCTAGCTTGTTTATAATTGGAATTGTTACATGTTAAAAGTGCAGAAATCATGTGATAGACTGAATTGTATACCATGCCATGCGTCCATGATAAATGCTTTCCGTCATGTTTTAAACCGATGGATTGTGGATTGAGACACGCTCTACACGTCACAATGCACATATATGCAGCTCTCTCTTGGGGATTTGGAAACTCTCGACTGGTCATTCCGTATCGGCAGACTAGTGACCTTCTCTCTAAGACCTCCGTAATTCTCCGTACTCCATGGATTCTCTCATGAACACCGAGTTGGTTGTACCATCGAAGTACCCAGAAGATAGAATGCACCTCTGTTCTTATCTCCTTCTCGTGAGAGAGATTTGACACATTGAAACCAAGTCATTAAATGTAAAGATTGAGCTAAAGTAATCAAGCCATTATGTTGTCGAAATTAACTCACGATCATGTCCACTTGCCTTGTTCTCTATAATCATTGACATGATCTTGAGTACATACTGTCAATTAATTGGAATTCATGTTGGCCATAAATGAATGAATGGAATTACCAGAAACTATTGGAACTTTGATTCATAACCATGCCTATGCAAATAGGGCCCAGTCTAGTCCTAGGAGGAGTACTAGAAATACTATAAATCACGAGAGTATATGATCCATTGAGGTGTCTGGAAATCATCTAATTGACTGTAAGATTGATCTGGATAATTTCCACACTATTATTGAATGATTGAATGATTGATTGATTGATTGAACTGTTATATGTGAAATGGCCAAATCTATTGTACATGTCATCATTATTGAATCCAATATGTCATTGTCCACTGGAAATTCTATGGAATTCAACTTGAGATATCCATTGTAAAAGTTATTGAATATTGAATCTCTTCCATTGATAAATGATCATACTGTCATCCATCTCATTGTTAATCGTTCTGTCCAACTTGAGCATTGTCATTGAATTTGTTTACTGAACCGTTCTCGTACATGTTATAGCTTGGAATTGTCACTATCATTATTATCATGAGTATTGCATGTTAGTATCTCACCTGTTAACACGTTAATTACGTAAAGCATGCCCGCACCATGAGATATAAATCCTATTGGGCGCTAGTGCGCTCACACCTGCTTTCCTTAATATTTTCAGGTGATGATTATGAGGAACTAGAGAATGATGGGACCGGGGAAGAGTGACGAGCTCCTCAAGTGTATCTGTCATGTCAGCCAATGTGTTAGAGATAAATTAGTCTGTAATAGTTAGTTTCACTTTTCTTGAGTCGTATGTACTAGAAATACAATAATGAGCCCTATGTTTGGCTCTGATTATGTAAGGTTGTAGTTTGATTTGACGGAAATGAAATAAAGGATTATTTGGCTGGCATTATTATTGTATTAAATCTTTTGTTATACTTAGATGTCTCACTGAATTACTCGACAGTGATACTTATACTCGTATCGCTCACACTCTCGATGTTTATTTCCGCTGCTAAATGTCGGGGCGTGACAATCGACCAGTGTCGGTGGAGATGTCGATAATCAGGTGGGCTAGAGATGCTGCACCCTAAGCATAGTCACCAACCTCTCCAAGTCTGCCAGGATCTCCAGAAATCTGCAGTGGATGTTGTCCCCCTTAGTTGCCAGCAACATCTTCCCTAAGAAAAATATGAGGAATCTCCTAAGGTCCCTGTCTTCCCTCTCCTGGTCCTAGGGGTCCGTCATGTAAGTTTCCCAGGCCAACCCTACTGCCCTCTTTATAATTCTGGCAGCATCTCATCTCCTATCTACCTCACCCCCTGTAGCCCTAAACACCCCATCAGCTCTACTTGGCGGACTATCCTCTGGTCCCCGAACTTATCCTCCCTAGTCGGCTCTAGTCCCAATAAATCCTAGGTTGTATAATCAAAGTAGGTCACTCTACTCATCGCCTCTCCATCCACTCTAAGGCCAATGATCCTCGCCACATCCTCCAAGCTAGGGACCATGTGCCCCAAGGTATTACAAAAGCCCTGCTCATACTATCCCACCTCTCTCTCAAAACTTGGATCAAGGGAACTGTAATGGCCCTGGATATTTATACCCAATAAGGGTCCATATCCAGATCCGTCTCCCGCGAACTGACCGAAGTCTCGCAATGGATATCACTAACACGTGTCCAGTACGAATATAAAAGACCACAAATACAGTATAAGACACAGGAAAGTACAAGTGCTTGTAACTATAAACAACAATGTACAAAAGTCCCTTTACAACATTGTATGTCCAATTAAAGAGTACAACTACCTGGGACATACCCCGAGGGAGCACAAGCTCAAACGACTCAACTACTCTACTGCTGGTGGTACAAGTTTGCACTACTCCTACGTAAACCATGCCAATGTCGGCCAACACCTGAAACAAACTGTAAGGGAGTGAGCCTCAACAAGTCACTGGCTCAGTAGGGACCTCCCACAAAGAAAGCACAACTACACTTAAAAGACCTCAACCCCAGAGGGTCTCACTGGCAATGTCGGCAATCGAAGCATAACATGCACACACAAGCATGTTAAACAACAACTAATCACAAACACACTGGCTAAACCCAGTCCTCGGAAAGTAAAGGGAAACAAAAGACTAGCTTAGCACCGCTAGTCCACCCTTCAACCAAAACACCTCGACCACAAGCCTCACCGGCAAACCACTGCCTAGGCTATAGTCTCACAGGCAAACCAGCCACACAGAGTATCGGGATTGACGTCAACCAGCAAACACCCGTAAACCAAGCCATAATCGGAAACCAATGTAGTTAACACATGGAGAGTCACACCATAAGATCTCCACAGTACGCACGGTCTCACCTAATCACTAGCTGAGGACAAGACACACGTACCACAACACAACTCTACCCACAACGGGTACATGTACCTACTACCATGAGGTACAACACTAAATCACAGAACCGTGCCACCTCCAAGGCACACCACAATGGTTACAACCTCAACCAGTGAGTTACACACAACCACAACCACTGCCAAACACGAGTCGGAATGGTAACAATGCCACTACACAGGAATGGACTACTGGTTCATGATGGCAGTATCCAACCCGGACAACAAAGCACAAGAACAATCTCTTAGTCTCACAGTCACGGACGGAAGGTCCACTGCCGCTCCACTACAACAACCAAGAATAATGGAGTCCAACTAACACCACACCTGCAGACCACATAGCTGCAGGTCCATGCCTGGCACCTTTAGGCTCCGGCCCGAGCTCCCTAAAGTGAGGCACTGGAACACAGGACTAACTGGGGACTAGTGACGTCTACTGGCGTCCGTCCCCTAGCCACGAGCACGCTACAAGCGACTGCACACGCACAAACACAAGTCGCTGCCCCTCAGTCGTCTTTCCCTTAGCCGGACGTACAACTCAAACTCTGGAGTGAGGGTGTCCAGGAAGACGACTCACCTCTGAGGTACACACGTACCGGACATGCCCCGAGCACAACACACGTGCCTGGCTCTCCTAGGAACCTAGGGTACCCGACTGAAGAGGTATTCCATAATAGGCGCTGGACCACCAGACTCGGTAAGCACACAAACCACGGTATACATACATATACAACCTTTATGTACAACTCACAGCATACAAGTGTAAGGAATAGCTTTTCATCGGTCACCCTGTGACCCTCAAGCCATCCTACGCACAACCATTCACAAATCACAATATAACACAGTCTATTGAGTCATCATATGACCGTCAAGACCACACATCATACTATACTCATTATCCACTATTCACGTATCTTAATACATAAGAATGCTTAATATAAATTCTAGGAACACAAACAACATACATAACCTTATCAGATTAACTGCCTTAAACCATACTTACCATAACCACAAGGCTTGAGCTAAGTTCACACTAGAACCTCACCGCCCAGCTACCACAACTCAGCCATGGAACTTGATACACGTCCAACATAGGCGCCGCGCTTAGAATCACATCGACCATTCCCGACGTGACTCTAGCTTAACGCCACAGGGCACACTGGTGCGAAGTGGTCGCGTCGGCCCGACTCGACGCCTTTAAACCAGGCGATCAACATTGACCGTCAATGGTTAAATCGTGTCCGCCACATACGACGCTATTAACAAAACATAAAAGAATGATCTAAATAGCGTCCTACCATGTCACCGCGTTTTAACAATAACGCGACAGACCACATGGTCGTGACCAAACAACCGATTTAACAGAAACGTCAGAAAGCAGAACGCGTCGATGCGGTGCGACGCGTTCAACCGAATCGCGGCGGGGACACCCGACACGATTCCAGCTCATCTGTGAGTCCAGCTCACAGACCGAACCCACACTCCCACATAAGAGAAACATCACACACATCAAACCATAAACATCAAACGAAAGCTGTAAACAGGAGATTTGCTATTCATCAAACCACCCACACATGCCTATCCCTCAAAACCTGAACCATAATGCTTTACAACTGAAACCATAGTAGGAAGTCTCCCTACCGGAAGAATATGCCGAAGAACACCCCAAAGCCTCCTCGCCGACGGCATGCCTACTCTCCGAGCATCGTCCTTGCATGTGTCCCACGCCACACGAGCCATCCGAAGTCGAAATCTGCTAGGAATCGCCGGAGAAGCCCGCAGCAGCTCCTCCCCTTCGCCGACAGAGCAGCTTCTGCTCTGTCTGGGCGAAACGATACACTTAAAACACTTCTCAAAATCATGTCCAAGGCAGACGCTGCGTTTAAACTCTTTAAACGTGTCCACCCAAGCCAACGCTACATGAAATCCGAGCGACATGCTTTACAGAGGCGGTTCGCTGAATCGCGTCGGGCAAGGCAAACGAGTTCAAATCGCGTCGCCTGGCTCCGCCGCGTTCCAAAATAGTGAACTAGCAGTGCTAATAAGCTGGCATATCCGGCCCACACTGCTCACCTTGTGCCCAGAAACCACACAAATAGCCCATTGACCATCTCTTGGTCTAGAGCACCACACATAGACCCGATAACCCGGATCCGAACTGTCGTATTGTTACATTACTATCACCTCTCAGAGCAAAGCCACGGTAAATCTGACTATCACCTAAATAGAATTTAAACCTTATATAGAGCAAGTAGGATACATTCTTTTCTACTCTTGCCTTTCAAATCACTGCACAAATCACTGCACATGGACTACCTTGATCTGCTCATTGTCATACCTTTCCTGCTTTACCATTCTCTTTCATCCTCTTCATATTTGCTTTGCACTTTATGTGATTCTGTCGTTCTCTACTTTTCAATGGTACCCATTTTAACTTGCCGTTGGCGCTTTATCTCCTTTGACTGAACCTGTTTCCACACTTTCCTGACTGTGCCTGCAATATTCCTTCCTAGGCCGCTTTACTTCCTCAAATTGTTTGCTAAACACTGCTCCGCTGTAGTGTTTTACCATGTCATAACCTCTTTTAATTCTCAAATTTTCTGGTGCCATTTCATTTTTGTTTATCATTGCCTGTTGTTATTCTGCCTCATCTGTATTTATATTCTCATCTGCCATTTAAAACCATCTTATTTTTATCGCACTCTGCACTGCCATATCTTCTTTACTCATGACTGTCAACTGTTCTATACTTTATCTTTCTTTCTTCTTCTTTATACTCTCTACTGCTAACTTTTCCACAAAAAACTCATTATCTTTTTCTGAATTTTCTACCTTTTCATGTTGTTATGCTCGCATTTCTTTAACTCATATTTCTTAAATTTCTCGATCTCTTGCCCATCTGTGCCAAAATCTGCATTTCCTCTTTCAAATAAATGAACCTGTAAGGTATAGCCCCACCACGCTTCCGCTGTGCTACTCTAATCATACTGACCACTCGGCTTAATCTTTCATAAATTCTGTTTCCGTTTCTGCTTTTACTTATTTTCCACTTTCACTATTACTCGAATCCCAGTTGGACTCAATTATCATTTCACATATTTCTTTATTTATTCTGCTCCATCAACTACCACTGGCCTAAAACACTGGAGTTTGTTGATCTACTTTTCTTTATATCAAATCTACTTAAGCTTTTTTTTAAATTCTACACTCTGACTTATGACTGTTGGCACATCTAGCTCACCTTGTACCTATCTTGTCTTTAAATCATCTTCTCTAGCTGATTCTTCACACTACCTCTTTATTATTTCAAAATGATGTCCTCATTGCTTTAACTCTGCACTTTCTTCTCTCAAACAATACAACTCAATCTATTCCGCACAGATTCCACATTCCTCTTTACTAACTGGCTCGCCTGAATACATCCTTCACACTGTAATTCTTATTACCATCTAATCTTCTTTTTATTCATGTTCTGCCTCAGCCAAACTCTGACATATCTCTTTTGAATTCCATAATCTGCTCTACCTGATTCCGTAACGGAGCATAGCTTCTAAACATTACTAATTCTGCAGTCTTCAATAAAGTCTTCTGCAGAACCTTCACAAACAATTATTGTCACGCAGATATCTTTCTTTTTTAAAAAAATCTCAGCTGAAACCCTATCGTACACTGATCCTTAATTGCTCTTTCTTTGCTCAACTTCGGCACTTCCTTATGCAAATCTCTATTATCACAATTTCTTGACACCATCACTGTTCAATACACTCTCTATTCCCGAACTCACGGATACAATCATTGCTAATCACACACATCTTGAGTCTAGCTGCCACAATTCTTGTATCTCTGCTTACCATTTTCTCATTTGGGGCTCATCCACTTTATACACTTATCACAAATCTTCCTTAACACTAATCATACTGTTTTCCATTCCTTAACATCAACTGGCTCAAACCTCCAATGCAATGACCACCTCTGCTAAGGTTCTCAGCCACTCATGCACACTTAATCATCTTTATCACATACGGCTCTATTCCTCACTCCAACTCTGTTTCCTCTGCTATTCCATCATATCTTAAATCACTAATCCTTCTGGTTTCATAACTGTGAATTCTTTAAACACTTTACTTCCATTGCGTTTGACACACTGACTTTCTATCTCTATTCTTGCCATTTTTCTGTCATTTCTAACAATAACCAGATTTACACACAACCCTTTTCATATATATTCACTTTTCATAATATGTATTTCCTTAACCACATCCTTGTTCCTGCTACTACCAACAGCTGCCTAACCAACATATATAATTCACATAACAAAAACTTACGTGAAAACCATTTTAAATCACGTAAATTCGTAGACGTACTGCCGCAGTGGACATTAATCCATGTATTGGGACATTATACCTTCAATGTCTTTTCATATTCAAACTGGACCATTGCTCTGATACCAACTGTAACGGCCCTGGATATTTATACCCAATAAGGGTCCATATCCAGATCCTTTTCCCGCGAACAGACTGAAGTCTCGCAAGGGATATCACTAACATGTGTCTAGTACGAATATAAAAGACCACAAGTACAATATAAGACACAAGAAAGTACAAGTGCTTATAACTGTAAACAACAATGTACAAAAGTCCCTTTACAACATTGTATGTCCAATTAAAGAGTACAACTACTTGGGGCTTACCTCGAGGGAGCACAAGCTCAAACAACTCAACTACTCTACTACTGGTGGTACAAGTCTACACTACTCCAGCGTACACCACGCCAATGTCGGCCAACACCTGAAACAAACTGTAAGGGAGTGAGCCTCAACATGTCACTGGCTCAGTAGGGACATCCCACAAGAAAGCACAACTACACTTAAAAGACCTCAACCCCAGAGGGTCTCACTGGCAACACCGGCAACCGAAGCATAACATGCACACACAAGCATGTTAACACAACTAATCACAACACACTGGCTAACCCAGTCCTCGGAAAGTAAAGGGAACACAAGACTAGCTTAGCATTGCTAGTCCACCCTTCAACCGAAACACCTCGACCACAAGCCTCACCGGCAAACCCTGCCAAGGCTACAGTCTCACAGAAAACCAGCCGCACAGAGTATCAGGATTGATGTCAACCAGTCAACACCTGTAAACCAAACCATAATCGGAAACCAATCAAGTTAACATGTGGAGAGTCACACCACAAGATCTCCACAGTACGCACGGTCTCACCTCATCACTAACTAAGGACAAGACACACGTACCACAACACAACTCTACCCACAAGGGGTATATGTACCTAATACCACGAGGTACAACACTAAATCACAGAACCGTGCCACCTCCAGGGCACACCACAACGGTTACAACCTCAACCAGTGAGTTACACACGAACCACAACCGTGGGCCAAACACGAGTCGGAACGGTAACGACGCCACTACACGAAACGGACTACTGGTTCATGACGTCAGTATCCAACCTGGACAACAAGCACAAGAACTACCTCCTAGTCTCATAGTCACGGACGGAAGTCCAACTGCCACTCCACTACAACAAACCAAGAACAGTGGAGTCCAACTAACACCACACCTGCAGACCACACAGCTACAGGTCCATGCCTGGCACCTTTAGGGACAACAGCCCGAGTTCCCTAAAGTGAGGCACTGGAACACAGGACTAGCTGGGGACCAGTGACGTCTACTGGTGTCTGTCCCCCAGCCACGACCACGCTACAAGCGACTGCACACCCACAAACACAAGTCACTGCCCCTCAGTCGTCTTTCCCTTAGCCGGACGTACAACTCAAACTCTGGAGTGAGGGTGTCCAAGAAGATGACTCAGACCTTTGAGGCACACACGTACCGGGACACGCCCCGAGCACAACACATGTGCCCAGCTCTCCTAGGAACCTGGGGTACCCGACTAAAGTGGTATTCCGGAATAGGCGCCGGACCACCAGACTCGGTAAGCACACAAACCACCGTATACATACTTATACAACCTTTATGCACAACTCACAGTACACGTGTAAGGAATAGCTTTTCATCGGTCACCCTGTGACCCTCAAGCCATCCTACACACAGCCATTCACAAATAACAATATAACATAGTCTACTGAGTCATCACATGACCATCAAGACCACACATCATACTATACTCATTATCCACTATTCATGTATCTTAATACATAAGCATTCTTAATATAAATCCTAAGCACAGAACAACATACATAACCTTATTAGATTAACTGCCTTAAACCATACTTAACCACAACCACAAGTCTTGAGCTAAGTTTACACTAGAACCTCACCGCCCAGCTACCACAACTCAGCCACGGAACCTGAAACGCGTCCAACACAGCACCGCACTTAGAATCGCATCGACCATTCCCGACGCGACTCCAGCTTAACGCGACAGGCCACACTAGTACGACAAAGTCACGTCGGCCCTACTCGACGCCTTTAAACTAGGTGGTCAACATTGACCATCAACGGTTAAACCACGTCCGCCACATACGACGCTATTAACAAAACATTAAACAATGCTCTAAATAGCATCCGACCATGTCGCCGCATTTTAACCATAACGCGACAGACCACATGGTCGTGACCAAGCAACCGACTAAATAGAAATGTCAGAAAGTAGAATGCGTCGATGCGGTGCGACGCGTTCAACCGAATCACGGTGGGGACACCCGACGCAACTCGTCTGTGAGCCCAGCTCATAGGCCGAACCCACACTCCCACATAAGAGAAACATCAAACCATAAACGTCAAACGAAAGCTATAAACAGGAGATATGTTGTTCATCAAACCACCCACACATGCATAACCCTCAAAACCCAAACCATCATGCTTTAAAACTTGAACCATGGTAGGAAGTCTCCCTACCGGAGAAGATGCCGAAGAATGCCCCAAAGCCTCCTCGCCGATGGCACGCCCATGCTCCGAGCATCATCCTTGCATGGTGCCCGTGCCGCGCGAGCCATCCAAAGTCAAAAGCTACGAGGATCGCCGGAGAAGCCTGCAACAGCTCCCCCCCTTTCGCCGGACAGAGCAGCTTCTGCTCTGTCTGGGCGAAATGATACAGTTAAAACACTTCTCAAAATCGCGTCTAGGGTAGATGCCGCATTGAAACTCTTTAAACGCATCCACCCAAGGCAACGCCACATGAAATCCGAGCGACATGCGTCCCAGAGGCTGTTCGCTGAATCGCGTCGGGCAAGGCGGACGCGTTCAAATCTCGTCGCCTGGCTCCGCCGCATTTCAAACAGTGAACCATCAGTGCAAATGGGCTGGCATATCCGGCCCATACTGCTCACCCTGTGCACAGAAACAACCCATTGACCATCTCTTGGTCAAGAGCACCACACATAGACCCGATAAACCCGGATCCAAACTGTCGTACTGTTACAGGAACATCTATATAGATTGGCTCAATCTCCAGCACCGGGCAAAATCCCATCACCTCTATCCTCACCTGCTGGAACTCGGGGAGCCCTTTGTAGGCTGCCACCACTAAGGTCCAGGAAATCCGGGATCTCGTCACTCCTTGTAAGCAAAACTTCCATCAATCTAAGCAAGCAAAGTCAAAAGGCTAAAATAGGCTGAAATTTCAGGTTCAAGTAGCACTTCTGAATTGCATCCAACCTAGTGGACGCCTATTCAGTGTAAAGTGCATTTGATTAACGAGACAAGATTCATTCTTTGAATCATGTCGACTGGTGTCAACGCGATTCACCCCCTCCTTTAGCAACCACCGAGGGCCATCCCCTTCTCTTCCCTCACCCCAAACATCACACAAGGAAGGTTTTGGGGACTTACCGTATCTACCTGGACCAGTCCTTGTCATCCCCTTTGCTCAGCGCGCTGTCATCGGAACCTTACTGTAGTGACCCGAATTTCTAGAAAAATCATGATAAAATATAAATTAAATTATCATATGTGGAAAATTACATCAAAATTAATGAAAATTTTTATGGGTAAATGAAATATTATAATATAATGAGTAATGAATGTTGAACCACTCTTATATTTTATCCCTTTGTTTTGATGATAACAAAAACTCATGTTTATCATAAATCTCATAAATATATTTAATAATATTTTTCTCTCATAATTTTCATGAATATATTTATTATTACTTTTCAAAATAAAGATTTACTCTTCAACTGGTTACAAGTCGAAGTAAGACTTTGATTGGTGAAGATTTGCACTTCTCTACGGATTACTGAAGGAACTGTCTGCCGATTACTGAAGAAAGCTTCTTTCAATTACTGAAGAGTTTCTATTAATTAGAGAAGAATACTTCTATCGATTGACATTTTACTGTTCTAATTACCATTTTAGCTTTCTTCTGATTGTGACCAAGTGTTGTTCTGATTAGTGTTTAGATGTTCTGATTGGTGAACAAAAGATATATTTCCTTTCGATTGGTGATCTCTTCACTTATCATTCCGATTGCTGAATAATTGACTTAAAATGTTCCGATTAGTGAACACTTGAGTTATATTGTTCTGATTATTATTATTTATATATCGATTGGTGTTTATATGATTTCAAACACATCGATTGATGAACAAAATGTCTTTAACTTATATTGTGAATCGATTAGTAATGACTTACTCTTGTCTGCATCGATTGATGAACAAGATGTCTTTGGTGCCAAATGAAAATTCAAATATCCTTCAAATATTCATGTTGTGTGCTTTTTATCTTATTATGATAGGTAAGAAAGATGTCAGCAGAAGATGAGGACTCAAAGAACTCTTTCTTTCCTGCAAGAAAGAAAGGCACATACATAGTATAGCTAGTTGTCAGTAGGATATGTGGACTAAAGGCAAAAGAGGAATGGGGTGACTAACATGTTATGTATCTCTCTTACTATCCTCTTCTTGCATTAAATGCTTGCAGACTCCTGCTACCTACGACCTTGAAAGCATGCAC
This sequence comes from Colocasia esculenta, assembly GCA_014218235.1. Lineage (NCBI taxonomy): Eukaryota > Viridiplantae > Streptophyta > Magnoliopsida > Alismatales > Araceae > Colocasia > Colocasia esculenta. Next base: position 7,405,864 of record CM024756.1, read on the forward strand.
AAGTCGATGAAAACTCTCTTCTGTAACTGGTAGACACATGAAGTCAGTTGATAGATGCAAAGAATGCAAAAGAAGAAGAAGAAGCAGAGTAACACATCCAAGGAGCTCTAATGGCTATCTTTCAACAGTCTGCTTTAACTGCTCTATAAAGGATGAAGGCTTTGAAGTAGAAGAAATAGAAGACAACCCTTAACGATCTTTCTGAAAAAGTGTACATCCAGTGAAGAGCCTAAACAACACACACACTCAAAAAAAGAGAGAAAGAGCTCGAGCCTATTCACAGAAGATTGCGCCCAAGAATAAATCATCTGAAGCTTTCAAGCAATTCAAGCCTTCTCTCCTCCTCAACTCTCTCTGTGTGTCTTTGTAAATCTAAGAGAGAGAGTTCCTAGCCTAAGAGCCTTGTATTCTTTCTATAAATCTATTTAGCTCTCAGGATGCTTTCGGAGATCAAGGAAGCAAAGTTCTTCATTTCCAGAACTTGATCTCCACAGCTTGCTCCTTCTTTTCTAAGGAAGAGCAAGGTTGTTCCTTTTTTGGGTTGAAGAGAGGACCAACTTGGGAGCTAGGGGTTGTTCCTCTTCCTCTGAAGAGAAGACCAGTGGTTAGCTGGGTGTGTGACCAAGCTAGGGTCTTTTCCAGTAGGTTTACTTCTAAGCCTGTAAAAGAAGTGGGCTGCCTTCATATCTGAAAAAAGAAGAAGACTAGCAGGGCTGGGTGTTGTATATCCTTTTGCTGATTGTACCCCGGTTAGTGGAATCCCAAGAGGTTGCTGGGGAGTAGATGTAGGACTCCTATTTGGCAAGGGCCGAATCAGGATAAATCCTTTGTATTCTTGTGTGTGATTGCTTCCACTCCTTTAATTTGTATTCACTAACTAAAGATCAAAGTTGTCAATTTGCCTTTAGATTTTTGTAAAACCTATTCACCCCCCCCCAGGAGATTACTGCCTTACTGCCGTGGGCAAACAATAAAGATATCGGGCCATGTCATGCATGGCTAGGGTGAGGAACATTAGACCATGCCTTAAAATAATTAAACCCGATAAAGCTATAGTCATTATCACATGTGAGAAATTAAACAAGAATCGGATAAAAACTTTGGATAACACTAAATAATGGGATAGAAAGAATAGTAAAGAAAATTGTGTCAAACAAACATATTTCAGATAGCAAAACCATAAGCTACGACTTAAGACGATAAAACTGATAATGAATAAAATGCCCTTATTATCACTGGTGCTAATGGTAGTGGAATTGAATGAAATTTTACACGCAAAAAATAAATATCATAATACAAAGTGTAACAAAGGAATCAGAGTGACATTCACACGTTTGGCTAGGCAAAACTCGGTAAGGCGAATGAGCCGATAATGCCTACGACCTGTTATTGCATATGTAAAAATCGATCAAAACTGAAAATAAAAATTATATTTGGACTCCAAAAAAATGTCTCCCAACATATCATAAAGACATTTGACCCAATGAACCCTTTTTGTCCAAGAAATGAATCTATTCGGAATAAATATAATTTGGGCTTCTTTTAATAGGGCTAATTAGGGTTAGAAATCAGTCTATTGGGCTTCTAAATTGGCCCACAACCAAGACTTACCAGGGAGGACTTTCCAAACCTTTTCCAACTCTAATTTAGCTAGGTGATCTCAGAAATTTGGAAGGTAATAGCAAAATTTGTCACCCTCCAATCCTAGTCACAATAGGAGTCAAAATCAACCCAACCACCCTCCAAAACCCTTTGGGGATGAGTTTAGATCTTGTTGTAGTCGTGTGGAGGTGTGCTAGGACACCCAAGGAGGAGGTGCGACGACCCTCATTATACCGGTACGGTTATACCAACCCACGTCGGTATAGCGAGCGTCATCTAGTGGGACATTTACCCAACAATGACGTTCAGCTGAGATACACGTGAATATAAGAATAGAGTAGCGGAAGTAAAAGAACCACTGTCTTCATTTCATTCATCATCCACATTTAACATACATGTTTCGATAACATTTAAAGAGCTAAAAGTCCACATAATTTAATTGCTGAAAATCAAATACATAGATGTCCATACTTATACATTCTTCCATGATAATGCTAGTACAATGTTCAATTTACATACTATGAAAATCACAAAATGTCACAAGTACTCCAACACTCTAATCTCCGCGCTCGGAGTCGGTCTCCAACGTGTCCTCCACAAGTGTCTCGTCACCAACTACATCTGTACGCCGAAGCAAGTAGTGAGTCTAAAAGACTCCGCAAGTAATTCTACACATACCGTACATGCACATATCATAGTAGGTTCTACATACACATTCACAGGACACAACATGTAGCATGCTTAACATTAAATTTTACAACCTATCACGGTGAATCTACAATTTAAACACATGGACTATGCTTTCAGGTTTCCAAAAATAGAATCACCTATCACATGCTTTCTATTCATTTCTCACATAAAAATCTACCTTCAACCAACTAAGACATGAAAGCCATTAACATGAATTCCCGAGCATGCATGAAAGGAAACATACCTAACATGGAATCTACACATTCCTACGCATATACGTAACCATTTTACATGCTTTAAGCTTGCTGGTTTTACATGCTTTAGCAACCATAATCTAACACATGAGAGCTACAACAACGATTAAATCACAACATATAAACAACCAAGTATGGAAGTTGTTTTATATGCTTAACAATTATCCCTAGCATGGATTCTAGGCATTTTACATACATAACATGATCATAACATAGTAAAGCTACTGTTTAAGCATGATTTCAGATTATCATAACATGGATTACAAACTCACATACTCACATTTTGGTTTCACATTTTTACACAATTTCAAATTCGCATATTTCACACTTTACACATGCACTTTTACATATTGTTTACATTCACATTTTTCACATGAACACATACACATTTACACATTCACATTTAGTGCCGTGACACATAGTTCAAACCACCAAAGAAGGACACAACACATCACATCACATAGACGCCATCTAGGCAATACAATGATGACTCCTGGACTGCGCAGACCGGGAAAGCAAGTCTCCACCCTAACCAGTAGTACTTGTCCACCTCCAGGATTTCCCCCTAATGCCCTTAGGGTCACAACACATTGAACCTTCTTAGGGGGACTTTTCCCTGATACGGTTCCACTGCCCTCTGTGGAAGCAATGTCACACTTGGCACAATTTACACATTACACGTTTTCCGATTTAAGCACTTAGTTTAGCACATGACACTCACTTCTCACTCATTCACTCATTCACACACATGAGGCTCTATTTTCTTGACATGACACTACAATTACAGAAATTATTGTTCAGGAAATTTCACTAATCAGGTGCTAGATACAAAATCAAATCATTTTTACAACGGCATGCATTAGTTTCAGATTTTATATAGAAATTTCATATTGCACATCATACTTGTCCAAATGACCTGAATTTTAACCACTAGTTGATTTCGGGTTTAGGATCCCACATGCAAATTTTTAGATTTTTCTAACCTAAAACGTAATTACAGAAAATCTAACATCAAATTCACATGCTATCCACAATTCAAGTTAGCATGGAGTTGAACACCAATCACAAATTTAACAACTCACTGCCTGAACCCTAGCATGCATAGAGCCACATGATTTATTCCCGAATTTATTGGGCAATACACATTTATGGAAGATTTATCGTGACCTACGCATGATTTCTATTTCCCAAAACAGAAAATTCATAATCATAAAAGCATGGAAAATTCCAGAAATTCAGAGCACAGACAGGTGGTACATACATGGTCTAACAAATTAGGGCAACATGATTTTACCACGGATTATCAGGATAATGGTGAGAAATACACATGAACATTCTTCCACATGCTTTCAACTATGTAAATAAGCTCTACCATCCACCAAATAAGTGTACATCATTCCCTTCCCATCCATCACATTAGCTAGTATACATAGCATATAAGAGATTACATTATATCCTCATTGTGACATATCGAAATTAATCTTATAGAAGGGCAGAATAGCTTGCTGTTCTGCTCAGATGAACTTAGCGCAAGCTGTGCCCTAATTAATGTTAACGCATAATCGCTGGACGCTAAGCATGATCTTAGCGGCAAGGGATATTGCCGTTAAGGTCAGTCTGTGCAAAACACAGACCCGAGCTCCAAAGATGGGGTGAATTTGGGGGTCTAGGACACGAGGGAAAATACATAAAAATCGTAAAACCATCCTAGACACATACATGAACCTATGGTTGGGTACTTGCCTTTTAGGTATACTCCAAGGGATCAAAAGGCTTGGTGAAGCTCTCCTTAGGCTATCCCAAGAAGTTCCCAACCACCCTCCAAGATGGCCTTCCTCCGGGTTCTTGAGCAAGCTCCATTGCAATCCGAGGTCGGGGATGCCTTCCTCGATGATCCAGCAAGCTCCTTGATGCAGCAGGTGGCCGGATCATGCTTCAGAACTTCAGATTTTGGTTGCAAAGGTGAGGGTTTCTCACAGTTCGAAAATAGGGTTTTACTCTTTTCTCTTCTTCCTCTCTTGCAAAGGGGCAAAGAGAAGCTTAGGGTTGTAAAAATGGGTTTGTATATAGGAGAGGGGGTTCTCCTATCCCCAGGGGTGACAAGATGGCCTTTCAGACCGTTGGGGACAGCTCCCCAATGGTTGGGGTGCTTGCTTCCGGAATTTCGGGTCTGCAACGCATGCAGGTCAGAGAATTGGCGTCGACATCGCTGGACGCTGGACTTAGTGTTGGCGTCCATGGGGTTGACGCCGACACAACATCGACGTCTACGGATATTAACGCCAATCTGGCCTTCGGCCAGAACTTTAAAATGCAGAAACCATGCACATCATGTATATATACATGTAATATCTATATGGTATTGTGCACACACTACCATCAAGCAATACATACATTATTTATACTTAAATTATACACATACACGTATAAGTATACTAGTTAATACATACGTAGATGCATACATACATACATACATACACAACATGAATTATTTACATGCAATTCAATAATGTAACAAAATTCGAGGGCCTTACACCCTCTCCCCCTTAAAAGATACTTCGTCCTCGAAGTTAGAACGATGCTACTCAAACAAAAGGGGATACTTCTTCTTCATCGCATCCTCAAGCTCCCAAGTAGCCTCCTCGCGAGAAGTTCCGCAAGAGAACTTTCACCGACACAATACTCTTGTTCCGAAGATGCTGAACCTTCCGGTCAAGAATAGTTATTGGTTGCTCGACATACGACAGATCTGGCTGAATCTCCACTGGCTCATGTAATCACATTAGAGACGATCTCGGACATACTTCCTGAGCATCGAAACGTGGAACACAGGATGAACACTAGCCAAGCTGGGGGTAAGGCTAGCTCATATGTCACGCTGCCCAAACATCTGAGAATCTCATATAGGCCAATGAACCTAGGCTCAACTTACTATGCCGCCAAATCTGACGACACCACGAGTGGGCGATATCTTCAAGAAGACATGATCGCTAACCTCGAACTCCAAATCTTCCTTCTATTGTCGGCATAACTCTTCTGCCTATCCTGTGCCGCAACAAGCCTCTTTCTGATAACTGGATCTTATCCGAAGTCTCCTGAACTAACTCCGGACCGATCAACTGCCTATCACCAGTCTCCTCCCACATAAAGGAGATCTGCAGGGCCTACCATACAACACCTCGAATGGAGCCATACCAATACTCGCATGAAAGCTGTTGTTGTATGCGAACTCTACTAGAGGTAGATGACGCTCCCAATCATCCTTCCAATCCAAAACACACGCTCTCAACATATCCTCGAGCGTCTGGATAGTCCTCTCGGACTGTCCATCAGTCTGGGGATGAAACGCCGAACTGAGCTTCAGCTCCGAACCTAAAGTATCCTGAAGACCCTTCCACAACCTCAAAGTAAATCTCGGATCTCGATCTGAAATGATCGACTTCGGCACACCATGCAATCTAATGATACCACTAACATACAATCTAGCTAAACTCTCTACTGACTGCTTCTTCTTCATAGGCAAGAAATGAGCAGTCTTCGAGAATCTATCTACAACTACCCAAATCGAGTCATTGCCCCTTCTAGATCGAGGCCCCGAAACAAATCCATAGTGACAGCTTCCCACTTCCACACTGGGATGTCCATCCTTGCATAAGGCCGGATGGTCGCTGTCGCTCGGCCTTCACTTGCTGACATACTAGACATCTAGACACATAATCTGCAACATCCTTCTTCATGCCGGACCACCAAAATGATCTCTTCAGATCCTGATACATCTTAGTGTTACCCGATGAATAGAGAATCGCGATCTATGAGCCTCCGCTAACACATGCTCACGGACATCTACTAAATCGTGACACAAACACGGTGCTGAAATCTAATCACACCGTCCTCATCACGAGCAATGCCGCCTTGCCCACTAACTCTAAGAGTCTAGGGTCGGCTCCCTGTTGCTCGATCACCTCATCCAAACCGAGGACCTAAGAGATAACTGAGCTACAAAAGCCTGCATAGCGATGGCTCTAACTCAGTCAACGCGCAAGCCCATCTTCCAACATCTTCCAATCCTGCTGGAGAGATGGCCTCTTTCTACTCAAAGCATCTGCTACCCATTCGCCTTTCCAGGGTGATACTGAAGGTCGAAGTCATAGTCCTTCAAGAACTCAATCCATCTTCTCTGCCTCAGGTTTAATTCCTTTTGGGAGAAAAGATACTTCAAGCTCTTGTGGTCAGTAAACACCTCAAATCTGACACCATAAAGATAGTGCCTCCAGATCTTTAGTGCATGAACCACTGCTGCGAGCTCCAAGTCATGAGTCGGATAGTTCTTCTCATGCTCCTTCAACTGACGAGAAGCATAAGCCACTACCCTTTCCTGCTGCATGAGCACACAACCTAAACCAATCCGAGACGCATCCGTGTAGATAGCAAAACCCTCTACACCGCTCGGTAAGACTAACACCGGGGCTGTCGTGAGCTTAGTCTTCAACAATTGAAAACTACTCTCACACTTCTCGGACCAAACAAACTTCACTCCCTTTCTGGTAAGCTGAGTCAAAGGGGCGGCATGGACGAAAATCCCTCAATAAATCGCCGATAGTAACCAGCTAAACCAATAAAACTACGAATCTCCGAAGGGGTCTTGGGAACCTCCCAATCCATAACTGCCTGGACCTTTGCTGGATCCACTGCAACACCAGCACCGGAGATAACATGCCCGAGGAAATGAACCTCGCGCAACCAAAAATCGCACTTGCTAACTTAGTGTACAGCTTGTGCTCACGAAGAACCTCTAACACTACCCTCAAATGCTGATGGTGTGTGGCCTCATCCGGAGAGTAAACCAACACATCATCAATAACACTACGACAAAGCTATCTAGATAAGGCCTAAACACCTCTGTTCATGAGATCCATGAACGCACTGCGGGGCATTGGTCAATCCGAAAGGAAGGACCAAACGGTTTCTAAATGCCGTCTTGGACACATCCTCACTCCGAATCCTCAACTGATGATAACCAGATCGCATCAATCTTAGAAAAGACTGATGCATCTCGCACTGGTCAAACAAGTCATCAATACGAGGTAAGGATACCTGTTCTTCACAGTCACTTGTTTTTCAGCTTCCTATAGTCAATGCATAACCTAAGTGACCCGTCTTTCTTCTTGACGAATAATACAGGTGCGCCCCAAGGGGAAACACTAGGGCGAATAAATCCCTTATCTAGCAACTCTTGCAACTGCCTCCTCAACTCGGCTAACTTCGCAGGTGCCATCCGATATGGAGCCTTCGAGATAGGAGAGGTGCCCGGAAGCAACTCTATGGTAAACTCTATCTCTCTATCCGGTGGCAAACCAGACAAATCATCAGGAAGACGTCTGGAAAATCCTGCACTACCTCAATCTCTGCAAGAGTAGGTGACTCATCAGCCTCTGGCACTAGTACCCGCTGGCAAGAAAAGCGTCACAACCCTTGTTCACCATGCGCATCACCTTCATGGTAGAGATGACCAACTTCCCGCCAAGTTCCTTGGCAAGGGATGAGAGAACTCGTCCTCACCAGGAATGCGGAAAACAATCCTCTTTCGGAGACAATCCACTAACGCATAGTGCTCCTCTAGCCAATCCAGATCAAGAATAGCATCATAGTCCTTCATCTTTAGCAAGAAGAAACACCCATCTAGGATTCTATCCTCAATGCACACAGGTAACGACGGAATGCAGTTCCTAGTCGATACCATACCTGCAGGGGTGTGCACAGACAAAGAGACCTCTAAATCCTAAGACTCTATGCCTGACTCTAGGGCTAACTGCCTAGCGAACCGCTCGGAAATGAACGAGTGAGTAGCACCAGTATCAAACAAAACCCGAGCGTGCACACCTAAAAGCAAAACCGTACCTTCGGTGACATGCTTCGCCTGCTCGGCGTCCTCGCGAGCGAAATCAAACACTCGAGCTGGGGCTCGAGGCCTTCCTGGTCTTCCTGTAGCTGGCGCTGCTACCGCTACCGCCGCTGGGGCTGGCGGACTCCCTGCTGAAGTCTTGGGCAATCCTTGATCTTGTGGTCGCTGCTTCCGCACTTCAAGCACTTTCCCGTAATCATCCAACATTCGGTACCACCATGTGTCTTCCCACAGTGGGGACACTCTTTCTTCACACCAGGGGAACGTACAGAGGGTACCTGAGAACTGCCGACTGCCACGGATCGCTGCGGTGTCTGGTACACCGTTTTCTTCTTGTCTTGCATTGGAATGTCGCTGCTGGGCTCTTCTGCGAAGCTCTCTTTTCTTCTAGGTATTGCTCCATCTCTCCCTCGTGCCTACAAGCAGCACTGAGGG
>CM024756.1:7414846-7512056 GCA_014218235.1 Colocasia esculenta
TACTAGTACGCTGCTGACACCGTCTGACTAGTGTTAGGCTTGTGCTTTCAATTGTTTTGAAGGCGTGCGGCTTCCCTACAAGGTTCGTGTGCACACTACAGGAGGGTTGCAGCTGTTGCTATGTCAAGTACGTGGTGAATGTGGTCGCTCTGTGTGTTCATGCCATGGTGGCGCAGTTGGCTGTACTCGCTCGCTCGCAGTGGTCTTCACCGTGTGGAGGACGATTGTAGGCAAGTCCAGGCGCGGTGCTCTTGGTCATCTTCATCGCATTTGGGTGCAAGTGTGTCACGAAGGCTGAGAGAGCCTACATGTAGTGTGGCCTTCACCAGTGCAGGGTTGTTGTCTATGGAACCGGTCGAAGTGTCCCTGCCTTGTTGGTTGTCCCCCTTGTTGGTTGGGTGTGTGCTGTGTTGGTTGTCTGTGTGGTCTCCTGTCTGTCCATTGTTGTGCGATGTGCTCTGCTCGGTCGGCATTGTTGCTCGAGCTAAGCAGATGTTTTGTGTGCCGTGTTGCATCGTTGGTTGAGTGCTGTGACACTTGTCTGTGGTTGTTGTCGGACTTGTACTGGCTGATTGTGAGCTCTGGTGAGATGCTCCTGAAGTCCTTCTCTGTTGATTTTGGCAGAAGTGAGGTTTCCCCAGAACTGTGTTGTGCTCATTTCTGGTTGTTGTTGCATTGCCCTCTGGGTCGAGGTGCATCGCTTGGTTGCCCTGTGTTCTGGTAAGGTTTCCTAGAACCATTTGTTGTTGTCTTGGTGTGGGTTTCTCCCAGGATGATTCCATGGTCGTTTCTGTCTATGTTGTGCTACCTCAAGGTTTGAGGTATGCTGTTGTTTTGGCTGGTGTGTTCTGGTGGGTTTTTCCAGAACTGTGCCTTGGTGGTTCTAGTGGAGGTTCTCCCAGGAATGACTTGCGTTGCTTCTGTTTGCTGCGGTGATCTCTCTAAAGGTCTGTGTAGTTTGGTCGTTGGGTTGTGCGTTCTGGTGAAGGTTCTTCCCAGGATCGCCTTTTGTCATTTCTGGCGGAGGTTCTTCCCAGCAGTGCTCTGTGTTCATTTCGGGCCACCGTTGTGTTGCCCCTGTGGTTTGAAGTGTGTCTTTTGGTTTGGTTGTTTGTTCTGGTGAAGTTCTCCTAGGATGACTTTCTATCATTTCTGGTGGAGGTCCTTCCCACGGTTGCTTCATGTTGTTTTGGTTGTCGCTGCTCTCCCTCTCTGTATAGATGAGCTATCGTTGTTGCCGGTTGGACTGTCCGTGTGACAGTCTTCTTGGGCATTGTCAGTCAAGATGTGGTGCCTTTGACCGTGTGTTTGGTCGTTGCGTTGCCAAGTTGCCTTGTTGTTCGTTTCCATGTTTCTCGATTGTGCTGGTGAGCCTGCGTGTCCCCGTGGTTCGTGTGGTGTGCTTCGTTTCTTGTGCCCGATGTGCTGTTGCAGATGGTGGTCTGGTGAGTGCCATGGTGTCTGGTTGGTTTCTTCTTGTGGAAGTGTCAGTCTTGCGTTGCGCTTTTATCTCTCTCGTGTGTGGAAGAGACTCGTTGCATGTCTCCTTCCTTTGCTTTTCGTGGGTTGCTCGGGGTGGTGATACTCCACTGTGGTGTTGTGTCGCCAAGGTGTGCATCGTTGTGACTTTCTGGTGGAGTTATCTTTCCTTGAGTTGTTTTTGGGTTGAGCTGGTTGCTCCCCTCGTGCCGATGTTTCCTTGTGGCACCATGGGTCGGTGGACTTGTTCATGTCGTTTGTCATTGATTGTTTCTTGCTGCCTGCCTGGACAATTTGGGGCATTGGGTCCCTATTGCTTTCGTCCGAGGTAGTATCATTTTCTTGTTGGGTTGCTTGCATGAGCATTGTTTCATTGTGCGTTGGTTTTTCATGGTTTGCCTTGCTCGTGCAAGTGTTATTCCGATGTGTGCTCAATCGTGCCTCGGCTTGTGCCTTAGAGGCTTTTCGTGTCATCGTTTTCGTGTTTGGCCTCTCTATCAGTCACGATGGAGGTGGTGCTTCTTGCTCTTGCACGCCAGGGAGTTGTGGTTTTCGCTCCTCGTGCGGCAGAGTCACTGCTCTGTGTTTTGTGTGATTTTTAGAGCTGACGTGGTTGTTACGCTCTTGAAGTTTTCAGCTTGGCGGAGTCTCCTATCGGTTCTTCTAGTGACAGTGAGGCCTATTGGCTCGCTAGTACTTGACCACGTGGTTTGTCGACGTTGTGAGGTGCTCGGTTTCGACTTAACCTTAGATGTCTTCTATGCTTTGGTCGCGATATGTTGCATTGTGAAGCGTGCAATTTCCCAGTATTGTGTCTTCGCGTGCATTTTGTGTCCTTGTCGGACCACGAGGAAGGTCTGGGTGAGACATAGTGGTGGCTGTGGATGCCATTCCATGTGTGAGGATTCTCCGCGAGCGTGATGTTGCTCTGGTTCTCGTTGCTCGCGTGGCTTCTCAGATGGGTTGGTGACCGATGCTAGCTACTGCTACTAGCGCGAGGCTGTTCTCCTGAGTGTTCTGCTTGACTCTCAGGTGCTTTTCCATGTTGTTGTCAGAAACTGTGTGCTCTATTGAGTTTCACTGGCGACGAAGTGGGTTGTTGACCAGCGTTTCTCGTGCTGTTGTCCACAACTATTACTCTGTCGGGTTTTGCTGGCGACAAAGTGGGTTATTGATTGGTTGGTCCCAACACCGGGTCTTTTGGTGGCTGTAGCTGTGTGGTTTTTGGCTGGCATTTTCTGCTGCTGTTAGGTTAGTTTTTGCGTTGCTCAGCACCTGTGGGGTTGCCGTTCCGTTTGGACGCCTAACATGTAGCTGGAGTAAGCCATTGGGTTTTTGGTGGCGTGCTCCTTGTGTGTTTAGGGCTCATTGTGTGAGTAGTTGGTTTGCAGCTTCGTGTGCACCGTGCACGTTTGGCGGTGTGGTTGTTGCCACAAGGAGGTCGTGATGAGACTTAGTGGCTCTTCGCACCAGTGCTTCATGTGCTACCGCGTGTGTTCGGTGGTGCAGTTGTTGCCACGAGGAAATCATGTTGAGACTTAGTGCTTCTTCGTCTTCGCACTGGTGTTACGTTTGATCCCTGTGCTTCATTTCATTCCTCAGAATCTTTTGGGCATGCCCTAAATTTCGAGGATGAAATTATTTTAATCGGGGGACAATGTAAAATTCGGTTTCTCGGCTTTCTGTCTGGTGTCTTGGATGACTAGCCACTAATGCGTCCAGACTAGGCGACGCATTAGTGTCACGTCGTGGTGTCTGACGCGATAGTCATCCTTGTCGCGACCAGCCTATGTGTCGCGTTCTTGTCGCATCGTGCTTTCCCATCGCGTCTTCGTATCGTGTTCGGTCAACAGGTCACGATAGTGTTCCATGACTTTTGTCGTCTGGCAGCTGTCAGGGTGGTAGGCGTGTCAGTACAACCTATCACATTGTCGCGGCATCCCTGAGGGACGCGTTATTGTCGCGGTCCATTGACCCATCGCGTTAAGGTCCTTAACACGACGTGTCGTCCCATCACGACTTGGGTGTCGAAGGCTTAAGGCCTTGGCCAATGACCCCTTCTCCCTTTCTCCCTCATTTCCCTCTCTTCTCCCCCTCCGACGGTGCTCTACCTCCCTCTCTCCCCTTTGTGTGTTTCACGCGAGGAGGAGGGCCGTGCTCATGTTCCCGGCATCGTGGATCTTGTGTGGAGCGAGGAGGAGGTGGCCAATCCACGTGAAGGCCCCTTATGGGTTTGTTTCATCGTTTAAGATAGGGATTGCATGAACCCTTCTCGATCTGGGTGGATTGGGAGCCCCTCGGGGTTTGTAGATAGTATTTACTACTTCTCCATACTCCCCTCCCCCGTGTGGAGTGTTTGGGGTGTTTGGACAATCTCGGGATGGAGCATCCTGTGGGTCTGCCTCTCTGTTGGTGTCGCGACCACAGTGCGTGTCATGACACTAGAAGAGGCGTCAGCTCGGTCAGATAGGATCTTGTCGCGACGCGTTGCCCGGTCGCGATAAGGATCGCTGTTGCGACGCGTTTTCCTATTGTGACATGGTTTGCTATCACGACGCTCTGCCCCATCGCAATAGGGTTGCTGTCACTATCACGTCCTGACGCAGAATATCAAACGTGAGGCAATTGCAAGTAAGCGAGTATAGAGCGTATAATAGACTTCAAACCATTGGACATTTTAATAACACGAAATCAAATGACTTTCATTGATAATTCAACTAATGTCTATTACGTCCACTAACTCTTTTTTTTTTTTTAAGTAAGAGTCCTCAGGGCCCTCAAACTGGGAGAGTGCACCCTCCCCCAGAGGGGGAAAATGTTCTCACTCCACCAGTGATGGCAACCTGGGCCTAGCTTATTCATTGGAAAAAAAAAGTACAAACATCCATGGACATACCCCATTAAAACAATCTAACGTGCATGAGGATAGATTTATCATAACCATCGGCCCCTTACAAGATGAGGTACAGTGTTCGCCCCCAGTAAATATCATTTCGCCTAGCCTTAACAGCAAATTGGCAAGGGCATCAGCAAGCTGATTGGTTCCCGGTACACATGAAAAAGGGATGCGCTCCTGGGTGAGGAGCGAAATAGCATCTCTCCACCATCTATAAGAACGCCACGAATCATCTTGTCCTCACGGAAAGAGTTCACCAGAGATTGAGAGTCAGAATAAACAACAGAGAGCTGGTAGCCTAAGGAAGCAGCCAGCTTAGACCATCACAGAGAGCCCAAACTTCTGCACCCAGCTTGTTCCATCACCATAGAAGTGAGAGAATTCTACATGAATATTGCCTTGCGAATCACGTATGCTTCCGCCACCTCCATATCCCCAGGATTCCCTTGCATGCTCCGTCAACATTAAGGCTAAAATCACATATTGGGGGAATCCAACGAACAAGCTTTAACAACTGGCAGAGCACTAGGGGGCATAACCAAACCCATGAAGAACTTGCATGTCGTGGAGTTAGTTCAGTCTTGAAACAAAGATTAGATATAGAATGAGCAATGCTAGCTTTGATGTTGTTTATGATAACCCCAGTAGTGTTGGAATTAGACTCAACCTTCTAAGACATCTTTCCTTCCAGATATGCCAAAGCATAAGATAAGAAATAAAGAGAGGCAAACCCAATAGGAGATCGAATATTAGTGCTGCTTAAAGCCCAGAGGCGGGCAGTGATGCGGCTATGAAGGGTTACCCTTGAGGGTATCAGCGGACTGATCCACGCCAAAGATTAGATGGCATATCACTGTGGATGAAGAGGTGGTCAAGGTTCTAGTACTAGGATGAGCACAGTAAGAGCAGCTAGACGCCAAGGGGATACCAATTTCAGAGATTCGGCCATCAACAGGAACGGCACGGTTCAAATTTTCAAAGAGAAAAGAGATGCTCTTCGGTAAAAGAGTTGTGCCTATATCTTAGCAAGAGCTGGCCTTTGAACACTCTTCGGTCAGATCAAATTATACTCAGATTGGGTTGGGAAAGAGCCATTGTTAGACACCGCCCAGAAGCATTTGTCCTCATCACTTGAGAGGATCAGCCCATCCATAATAGACTGAGGAATAGCAGACCTGAGGGGATGTGAGGCATTCAAAGCAACTTCATTCAAGGAGGCGTTAGAAGTCTCAGTATTCATCTGGATGATATTTCTAAGAGGGGAGTCGCCAATCCAGACATCATGTAAAATATTAATCTTCTTGCCATTACCGTGGACCCATCTAGTATTCTCACTGAGGATTTTTAAGCTTCCATGTACACAATTATAGGAATCCTAGAATACTAGTTAAGCTGTCAAGGAATAACACCTTCTAGCATAGGATGCCCAGAGAGAGGAGTTTGTTTGATGTTCCAAAGTTGTTTTAACAGCCAAAGAGATCTGCATATGCCAAAGACTACGAACACCCAGACCACCTTCCATTAAAGGCCATTGATTGAGGACCAAGCGACCCAGTGTCGGCGATGGGCTCCATCAACTCCATCCAAGAAGAAAGCAGCAGAGGCTCTCTTAATATAAGAGATAATTGATTTTGGAATGTAGAGGCAGCAGCCAAGTAAATGGAAGGAGGAGATGACTGAGTTGATCAAAGTAATTTTACCAGCATGGGATAACATTTCGACTTCAAGTGTGAAGCTTACCATTACTTTGTTGATCAAGGAACAATAATCCTCAATCTTCAATCTACCAGGCTTCAGAGGAACCCCAAGTAGTTGAGAGATCCGATTTTCCTATTAAACCCTATAACCTCTTTGATCTTATGGACAGCTCGAGCAGTGGCTTTAGCAGATAGCATAAAACAACTCTTATTAGGATTGACATACTGGCCAGAGGAGGTAGCATAATTATTAAGGAAATCATCTATCTTCTCACATTCCTAATGTTCCCATTTACAAGACCAAGGTGTCGTCAGCATAAAGGAGATGAGAAGGGGGCGGGCAACCCCTGGGGCAACATAAGGGAGGATGTACCCAGACTCCACCATGTTCTTGATGCCTCTACTTAGAGCTTCTTCCATAATGATGAACAAAGCAGGGCGATAGGATAACCTTGGCGCAGACCTCTAGAAGATTTGAAATAACAGCTGAAGAACCATTAAACAAGACGGAAACCAAGTTAGAAATCATCATGCCAATGTAAGAGATATCTGGAGGAGAAGCCAAACTTTTGAGGACTGCAAGTGAAAATTCCACTCCACACTATCATAAGCCTTTTTAATATCTAGTTTAAAAGCCACATTATTTCCTCTAATCTTTCGGCCAATATCACGGACCAATGTTTAGCCATGGACACATTGTCCATAATGAATCTGCCCTTAACAAAAGCCCTTGCTCTTGGGAATTATCGTAGAAGATATCAGTCAATCTATCACATAATATCCTAGAAACAATTTTATATGAAAAATTGCATAAGTTGACAGGCCTGTAATCATTGAAAGAAGTGGGGCAATTATTCTTAGGAATCAAAGCAATATGAGTGGATGTGACACTTCTAGGAAAAGAGAAGCCACTGAAAAATCCTTTAACCACGTTAAACACATCAACTCCCACAATGTCCCAGCAAGATGTATAAAAGGAGCCAGTGAATCCATCCGGCCTAGGTGCACTGTTCCCATTCAACGCCCAAACAACCCTTTTAGCTTCGTCCATTTCAGGAGTCTTACACAATGCCGAATTCTGATCAAGAGAGATGAGTTCAAGTATAACATTGAGCTAGGATTCATCAATAGTATTATTCGTAGAGTGTAAGAGGGTCTCAAAGTAGTTGGCTGCCTCCTTAGATAGAAATTCCTGATCCTCAGACCAACAACCATTCACCTGAAGTTTGTGAATTTCATTTCTTCTTCTATTGCCTTGGACCATTGCATGGTAGAAGCAGTGTTTTTATCCCCATCATCCAGCTAATTCATCCTGGCTTTTTGAGCCCAGAAAGTTTCCACACATCGAATGGCCCTTTTTAGGTTGGCATTAGCAGCCCCAGGGAGAACGATTGGCCTCCATAGGATTATTATCAATCTTCTTGCATGGCCTTCACCTCACTCTCTAGTTTGTTAACATTAGCATTGATATCACCAAATTCAGATTTATTCCATGAGCGAAGAGCAAACCTGACAGCCTTAACTTTAGATGCAATTGTGGAAGTGATTAGGGTGATCGCCTCTACTCCCTTCCAGGTAGTATGCACATTATTCATAAAGGAGCTATGAGATGACCACATGGACTGAAATGTGAATCTAGCAGGACCTCTCATAGAGACAACATAGGACACAATAAGAGGAGCATTGTGACGGCCCTCATTATACCGGTACGGTTATACCAACCCACGTCGGTATAGCGAGTGCTGCCACAGTGGGACATTTACCCAAACGATACATACAGCTGAGATACACGCGAATATACAACAGAGTAGCGGAAGTAAAAGACCATTGTCTCCATTCATTCATCATCCACATTATACATACATGAAATTTGCAATTAACAATAAGGAACTAAAAGTTCACATAATTTAAACTGCTGAAATAAAATACAAAATGTCCACACTTATACATCCTTTTCATGATATTTCTAGTACAATGTTCAAATTACATACTTATGAAATACACAAATCTGAAAGAAACTCCAAAGCTAGTCTCCACGCTCAGAGTCCGTCTCCACCGTCTCCTCCAACGGTGCCGTGTCACCAACTATACCTGTACGCCGAAGCAAAGGAGTGAGTCCAAGGACTCAGCAAGCAACACTACTCATAACATACACGTACAAGTCCTAGTGGTTTCTACATGCACATTTACAATTTGCAACACATGGCATACTAGTCGATTCAAGTTTCAACCAACCTATCATGAAAGTTTTACAATTTTATACATGGGTCATGCTTTCAGATTTCTAAGAATAAAATTCCTATCACATGCTCTCTATTCAATTTACTCATGAAACTTTAATCTTTAAGGAGCTAAGACATGAGAGCTACTACCAACAAACATTTTTCATACATGAAAGGGGGACACGACTAATGGATCTCACATTTTTAAACACATACATAACGTTTTTCCCATGCTTAAGTTGCTGATTTCGCATGGTTTAACGGATGTAAACCTATACATGAAGCTACAACATGGCATAAAACATATCATGTGATCATACAATCATGCTATCTTGTACCCGTTTTCACCAATTATCCCTAACATGGATTCTAGGCATCTTTGCACATAGTAGCATGATGATAATAACATAAATTTACTGATTTCACATGATTTCAGATTTGTCTCACATGGTTTCAATAACATATTCTCACATTTTAACTTCACATTCTCTTTACACAGGTTTCTTCTTTCATATGGTTCACTTTACACATACACATTCACATTGTCACTTACACATTTACACATGAACACATACACATTACACATTACACATTACACATTTTAGGTGCCGTGACACATAGTCCAAACCACCAAAGAAGGACATATACACATCACATTACACATAGACGCCATCTAGGCATTCCAATGGCGACTCTTGGACTGCGCAGACCGGGAGAACAAGTCTCCACCCTAACCAGTGGTACTTGTCCACCTCCAGGATTTCCCCTAATGCCCTTAGGTCACTACACACCTTGAACTTTCTCAGGGGACTTTTCCCTGATACAGCTCCACTGCCCTCTATGGAAGCAGTGTCACATTGGCACAGTTACACATTTACACATTTACCGTTTTACACATGGTTTACACTTCACACTTTTCATCACATTCACTTTCTCACTCACATGAATATCTCTGTTTTCCTACATGGCACTACAGATTTCAGGTGTTAACACACAGTATTTTCACTAATCAAGTCTGGTTTAGACAATAACTAACCACATTACGATTTATACGTAGATTATCACATTTCACATGAAAATACATAACTTCTTATTTACTGATCCAAATGACCTGAAATTTTAACCACATGCTGTTTTCGGTTCAAAATCATACACTCAAATTTTCAGATTTTCTGAGCTAAAGAGAATTTACAGAAAATCAAACACTTATTTTGCATGCCATTCACAATTCAAGTTACATGGAGTTTACACATCATGAATGTTGCCACTTACTGTTGAACAGAGGGTTCTGTCACATACATGATCTGAGAATACATAATCTACCCTAAATCATACATCTATAGATCGATCACCACAGACCATTCTTGCATGCTTTTATTTTATTCTACCGAACCGAGTTTATTAGCAATTTATACAAGCATGGACAATTTATCAAAACTGAGTACATGTATGTTGATCCACTAACTTCATGATCTAATAAAACCAAGGCATTCAGACCAATCCTACTCATGAAACATAAATTTGACAAGATCATTAACAAGTCATGCTTGCAATTCATGGAATACCATATTTCCTACATTCACCATCACACCCATATTCATCCACACACCACAATCAATATACATAGAGTATAAGGTTACCATATATCCTCATCACGGAAACCATACCGAAATTAGTGTATAGGAAGGGCAGAACAGTTCACTGTTCTGTCCAGAGGAACTCGGCGGCGGTCTCTGGCCGCTGACTCAGGGTCAGCGGCATGGTCGATGGACGCCAAGCATGATATCGGCGTCCAGGACCTTGCCGTCAGTTCAGGTCTGTGCAGAAACACAGACCCGAGCTCTCAAACTTGGGTGAATGGGAGGGTCTAGGACTCGAGGAAAATCCATAAAATTATAGAAACGACCTAGACTCATACGAGAACATCATGGATAGGTCACTTGCCTTTTAAAAATTCCTCCAAGGGTCTAGGGTTGGTGAAGCCCTCCTTGGGCAGTCCCAAGAAGCCTCCAAATGCACTCTCCCTCCAGGTTCTTGAGCGAGATCCACAGCAAGCCGAGGTCGGGAAGCCTTCTCGCGATCCAGCAACCTCCTTGAAGCAGTGGAACGCCGGATCAAGCTTCAGAAGTGTGGATTTTTGGGTGGCAAGTGGGGTTTCTCACAGTTTTCTCCTAGGGTTTTTCTTCTCTCTTTTCTCCTCTTGCAAGGTGAAGGGAGGAGTGGGGAGAGACCATTTCGGGTTCAGACATAAGGGAGTCTCTCTCCCACTCCCAGGTTGATTGACAGCCTTTAGAGCCGTTGGGGATAGCCCCCAATGGTTGGGCTACTTGTTTCAGAAGTTTGCAGCTCTGCTGCGCATGCAGGCCAGAGATATTGGCGTCCATATCGCTGGACGCCAGGATTAGTGTTGGCGTCCATGTCTGGACGCTGACACCAATCAACGGCCTGGGGTTGACGCCAAGATGGCCTTCGGCCAGAACTCTGAAATATGCAGAAACCATGCATACCATGCATATATACATGCAATATGTATACGGTATTATATCCATACTATCACCATGCAATACATACATTATTTATATTTAATATAACACATGCACACGTACTTGTACTAACTAATACGTACGTAAATATGTACATACATACACAAGCACAATTATACACACATAAATACAAATAATGCGACGGAAATTCGAGGGCCTTACACCTCTCCCCCTTAAAGAAACTTCGTCCTCGAAGTTAGAACGACACTACTCAAACAAAAGGGATACTTCTTCTTCATCGCATCCTCAAGCTCCCACGTAGCCTCCTCACGTGAGAAGTTCCGCATAGAACTTTCACCGACGCAATACTCTTGTTCCGGAGATGCTGAACCTTCAGTCAAGAATGGCTACTGGTGCTCGACATACGAAAGATCTGGCTGGATCTCCACTGGCTATGACTAATCACATGAGACGGATCTCGGACATACTTCCTGAGCATAGATACGTGAATACCGGGTGAACGCTAGCCAAAGCTGGGGGTAATGCTAGCTCATACGCCACGCTGCCCAAACGTCTGAGAATCTCATATGGGCCAATGAATCTAGGGCTTAGCTTGCTATGCCTGCCAAATCTGACAACACCTCGAGTAGGCGATATCTTCAAGAAGACATGATCGCCAACCTCGAACTCAAGATCCTTTCTCCTGTTGTCGGCATAACTCTTCTGCCTATCATGTGCCGCAACAAGCCTTTTCCTGATAAGCTGGATCTATCCGAAGTTTCCTGAACTAACTCCGGTCCGATCATTGCCTATCACCAGTCTCCTCCCAACATAAAGGAGATCTGCAGGGCCTACCATACAATGCCTCGAATGGAGCCATACCAATACTAGCATGAAAGCTGTTGTTGTATGCGAACTCCACAAGAGGTAAATGACGCTCCCAATCATCCTTCCAATCCAGAACCATGCTCTCAACATATCCTCGAGCGTCTGGATAGTCCTCTCGGACTGTCCATCGGTCTGGGGATGAAACGCCGAACTGAGCTTCAGCTCGATCCTAACGCATCCTGAAGACCCTTCCACAATCTCGAAGTAAATCTCGGATCTCGATCCGAAATGATCGACTTCGGCACACCATGCAATCTAATGACACTACTAGACATACAATCTAGTTAAACTCTCTACTGACTGCTTCTTCTTCATAGCAAGAAATGAGCAGTCTTCGAGAATCTATCTACAACTACCAAATCGAGTCATTGCCCCTTCTAGATCGAGGCAACCCGATACTAAGTCCATAGTGACAGCTTCCCACTTCCCACACCGGGATATCATCCTCCTGCATAAAGGCAGATGGTCGCTGCCGCTCGCTTTCACTTGCTGACACACTAGACATCGAGACACATAATCCGCAAATCTTTCTTCATGCCGGACCACCAAAATGATCTCTTTAGGTCTTGATACATCTTAGTGTTACCCGGATGAATAGAGAATCGCGACCTATGGAACCTCCGCAACACATGCTCACGGACATCTACTACATCACGGACACAAACACGGTGCTGAAATCTAATCACACCGTCCTCATCACGAGCATGCCCGCCTTACCCACTAATTCTAACAATCTAGGATCGGCTTTCTGCTGCCAATCACCTCATCCAAGACTGAGGATCTAAGGGATAGCTGAGCTACAAAAGCCTGACACAGCGGGCTCTAACTTGGTCATAGAGCACACTGCATCCTCCAACATCTTCAATCTTGCTGTGGAGCGAAGACCTCTTTCGACTAAGAGCATCCGCTACGACATTCGCTTTCCAGGATGATACTGAAGGCGAAGTCATAGTCCTTCAAGAACTCATCCATCTTCTCTGCCTCAGGTTTAATTCCTTTTGGGAGAAAAGATACTTCTCAGCTCTTGTGGTCGGTAAACACCTCAAATCTGACACCATAAAGATAGTGCCTCCAGTCTTTAGTGCATGAACCACAGCTGCGAGCTCCAAATCATGAGTCGATAGTTCCTCTCATGCTCCTTCAACTGACGAGAAGCATAAGCCACTACCCTTTCTTGCTGCATGAGCACACAGCCTAACCCGATCTGAGACGCATCCATATGATGGCAAAGCCTCTAGACCACTAGGCAATACCAATAACGGAGCAGAAGTAAGCTTAGCCTTCAATAGCTGAAGTTATGCTCACATGCCTCAGACCATACGAACTTCTCACCTTTTCTGGTCAGCTTTGTCAAAGGGGCGGCGATGGATGAGAAACCCTCAATGAATCGCCGATAGTAACCAGCTAACCCCAGGAAACTACGATCTCCGAAGGGGTCCTGGGAATCTCCCAATCCATAACTGCCTGGACCTTTGCTGGATCAACAGCTACACCAGCGCCGGAGATAACATGCCCGAGAAAATGAACCTCACGCAACCAGAACTCGCACTTGCTGAACTTCGCATACAGCTTGTGCTCACGGAGAACCTCTAACACTAACCTCAAATGCTGACGGTGCGTGGCCTCATTCGGAGAATAGACCAACACGTCGTCAATAAACACAACAACAAAGCTATCTAAATACGGACTAAACACCCAGTTCATGAGATCCATGAACGCTGCAGGGGCGTTGGTCAATCCGAAAGGAAGAACAAAAACTCATAATGTCCATAACGGGTTCTAAATGCCGTCTTGGACACATCCTCATCCGAATCCTCAACTGATGATAACCAGATCGCAAGTCAATCTTGGAAAGACTGATGCCTCTCGCAACTGGTCAAACAGATCATCAATCCGAGGTAAGGGATACCTGTTCTTCACAGTCACTTGGTTCAACTTCCTATAATCAATACACAACCGAAGTGACCCGTCTTTCTTCTTGACGAATAATACAGGTGCGCCCAGGGGAAACACTAGGGCGAATGAATCCTTATCGAGCAATTCTTGCAATTGCTTCCTCAACTCGGCTAATTCTGCATGTGCCATCCTATATGGGCCTTCGAGATAGGAGAGGTGCCTGGAAGCAACTCTATAGTGAACTCTATCTCCCTATCGGTGGCAATCTAGACAAGTCATCGGGAAAGACATCTGGAAAATCCTGCACCACATCGATCTCTGCAAGAGTCAGTGACGAACCAGTATCGGGTACTAGCATAACGCTGGCAAGAAATGCGTCACAAACCTTGTTCACCATGCGCATCGCCTTCATGGCAGAGATAACTAACTTTCCCGCTAAGTTCTTTGGCAAAGGATGAGAGAACTCGTCCTCACCAGGAATGCGGAAAACAATCTTCTTCCTACGACAATCCACTAACGCATAGTGCTCCTCTAGCCAATCCAGACCAAGAATACAATCATAGTCCTTCATCTTTAGCAAGAAGAAACACCCATCTAGGAATCTATCCTCAATGCACACAGGTAACGACGGAATGCACTTCCTAGTCGATACCGTACCCGCAGGGGTGTGCACAGACAAAGGAACCTCTAACTCCTCAGACTCTATGCCTGACTCTAGGGCTAACTGCCTAGCGAACCGCTCGGAATGAATGAGTGAGTAGCACCCGTATCAAACAAAACGAGCGTGCACACCGAAAAGCAAACCGTACCTTCGGTGACATGCTCCGCCTGCTCGGCATCCTCGCGAGCTAAAGCAAACACTCGAGCTGGGGCTCGAGGCCTTTGGTCTTCGTGTAGCTGGCGCGGCTGCCGCTACTGCTGGTACTGGCGCTCCACGCTGAGCTCCTGCTGGAGTCTTGGGCAAGTCTTGATCTTGTGGTCGCTGCTCCCACACTTTAAGCATCTACCCGCTACTAACCAACACTCGACCACCATGGTCTTCCCACAATGGGGACACTCTTTCTTCGCACCGGGGGAACGTACAGAAGGTACCTGAGAGGTTGACTGTCATTGGTTTCTGCGGTGTCTGGTACACCGTTTTCCTCTTATCCTGTCGCTGGAATGTCGCTGCCGGCCTCTTCTGCAAAGCCTTCTTCTCCTCCAGATATTGCTCCATTTCTCCCTCCTGCCTGCAGGCAGCACTGAGGGCCTTGTCTAGCGTGCGGTGGTCAAACGCCACGAGTCTCGTCCGCAGTGATGGCTTAAGTCCCATCACGAACTTCTTCATCTTCCTGCGCTCATCCTCAACAATGTGCGGTGCATATTTAGAAAGTTCAGAAAACCTTGCCTCGTATTCCAGCACGGTCATTGATCCTTGCGTCAGGGAAAGGAATTCTTGCTCCATCTTGTCCTGGATATGCTCTGGGACGAACTTGGCTCGGAAGAGCCTCACGAACGCGTCCCACGCCACGTCTACTGCTCCGTCCTCAAAGCGTGTCCGCAACAAGGAGGACCACCATACATCCGCTCTCTTCTGCAGTGCACCGTTCATAAGCTCCAACTAACCATTTCTAACTTGACAAACAACATACAAGCATAAACTAAAGCATACCTGTAGCATGTAGGTGGCTAATGTCACCTTATCCTCATCAAGACACCTGACAGCTCGGAAGATTTTCTCTGTCTCCCTTAACCAGCTTTCTGCCATTAGTGGATCACTCTCCCCCTTAAAAGGGGGTGGGGTCATCCTCTTGAATCACTCCATGATGGAAGGTCCACCATGGTCCTGAGCTGGTGCCTGAGCCTGCTACATTAAGCAATAACAATACACAATAAACACAATATCATGCAATTTAAATAGCAAACTACTAGTTGTTTCATTATTCTACCTGGGCCTCCAACTGTGCCTGGAGTGCTGCCTGGGTATGAGCCTGCGTCTGCATGTCTTGCACCAGACCTTGCATGAATACTCCGTAGTCCACTAGCGGTGGTGGGGGAAGCACAGGACCCTGTGGGGCCGGGGCCTGCTGCTCCGCCCGCTCCTCAGCCTCTGCTCATCGTCGCGAGCTGGCACACCTCCACGTCGTCCACGGAACCATGGCTGTAATAAATTTCAGCCACCATTACAGCTAGGTTCCTAAGTTTTCTAACCATTTTCTTATCTATTTTTCACTTCTTATTAGTGTTTTCTACACATGTGGACATACTTAGCATGCAATGGGGATGATGACTTAGGTATATTCATGTATAATCTCAACCGGTCTCTCTGATACCAATCTCTGTGACGGCCCTCATTATACCGGTACGGTTATACCAACCCACGTCGGTATAGCGAGTGCTGCCACAGTGGGACATTTACCCAAATGATACATACAGCTGAGATACACGCGAATATACAACAGAGTAGCGGAAGTAAAAGACCATTGTCTCCATTCATTCATCATCCACATTATACATACATGAAATTTGCAATTAACAATAAAGAACTAAAAGTTCACATAATTTAAACTGCTGAAATAAAATAAAATGCCACACTTATACATCCTTTCATGATATTTCTAGTACAATGTTCAAATTACATACTATGAAATACACAAATCTCAAAGAAACTCCAAAGCTAGTCTCCGCGCTCGGAGTTCGTCTCCACCGTCTCCTCCAACGGTGCCGTGTCACCAACTATACCTGTACGCCGAAGCAAGGAGTGAGTCCAAGGACTCAGCAAGCAACACTACTCATAACATACATGTACAAGTCCTAGTGGTTTCTACATGCACATTTACAATTTGCAACACATGGCATACTAGTCGATTCAAGTTTCAACCTATCATGAAAGTTTTACAATTTTATACATGGGTCATGCTTTCAGATTTCTAAGAATAAAATTTACCTATCACATGCTCTCTATTCAATTTACTCATGAAACTTTAATCTTTAAGGAGCTAAGACTTGAGAGCTACCAACATGAACATTTTTCATACATGAAAGGGGGACACGACTAGCATGGATCTCACATGTTTTTAAACACATACATAAACGTTTTCCCATGCTTTAAGTTGCTGATTTCGCATGGTTTAACGGCTGTAAACCTATACATGAAAGCTACAACATGGCATAAAACATATCATGTGATCATACAATCATGCTATCTTGTACCCGTTTTCACCAATTATCCCTAACATGGATTCTAGGCATCTTTGCACATAGTAGCATGATGATAATAACATAAATTTACTGATTCACATGATTTCAGATTTGTCTCACATGTTTCAATAACATATTCTCACATTTTAACTTCACATTTCTTTACACAAGTTTCTTCTTTCACATGGTTCACTTTACACATACACATTCACATTGTCACTTACACATTTACACATGAACACATAACATTACACATTACACATTTTAGGTGCCGTGACACATAGTCCAAACCACCAAAGAAGGACATATACACATCACTTACACATAGACGCCATCTAGGCATTCCAATGGCGACTCTTGGACTGCGCAGACCGGGAGAACAAGTCTCCACCCTAACCAGTGGTACTTGTCCACCTACAGGATTTCCCCCTAATGCCCTTAGGGTCACTTACACATTGAACTTTCTCAGGGGGACTTTTCCCTGATACAGCTCCACTGCCCTCTATGGAAGCAGGTCACATTGGCACAGTTACACATTTACATTTACCGTTTTACACATGGTTTTACACTTCACACTTTTCATCACATTCACTTTCTCACTCACATGAATATCTCTGTTTTCCTGACATGGCACTACCGATTTCAGGTGTTGAACACACAGTAATTTTCACTAATCAAGTCGGGTTTAGACAATAACTAACCACATTACGATATTATTACGTAGATTATCACATTTCACATGAAAATACATAACTTCTTATTTACTGATCCAATGACCTGAATTTTAACCACATGCTGGTTTCGGGTTCAAAATCATACACTCAAATTTTCAGATTTTTCTGAGCTAAAGAGAATTTACAGAAAATCAAACACTTATTTTGCATGCCATTCACATTCAAGTTACATGGAGTTTAAACACATCATGAAATGTTGCCACTTACTGTTGAACAGAGGGTTCTGTCACATACATGATCTGAGAATACATAATCTACCCATAAATCATACATCTATAGATCGATCACCACAGACCATTCTTGCATGCTTTATTTTATTCTACCGAACCGAGTTTATTAGCAATTTATACAAGCATGGACAATTTATCAAAATGAGTACATGTATGCTGATCCACTAACTTCATGATCTAATAAAACCAAGGCATTCAGACCAATCCTACTCATGAAACAAATTGACAAGATCATTAACAAGTCATGCTTGCAATTCATGGAATACCATATTTCCTACATTCACCATCACACACCATATTCATCCACACACCACAATTGACAATATACATAGAGTATAAGGTTACCATATATCCTCATCACGGAAACCATACCGAAATTAGTGTATAGGAAGGGCAGAACAGTTCACTGTTCTGTCCAGAAGAACTCGGCGGCGGTCTCTGGCCGCTGACTCAGGGTCAGCGGCATGGTCGATGGACGCCAAGCATGATATCGGCGTCCAGGGACCT
Organism: Colocasia esculenta; assembly: GCA_014218235.1. Lineage (NCBI taxonomy): Eukaryota > Viridiplantae > Streptophyta > Magnoliopsida > Alismatales > Araceae > Colocasia > Colocasia esculenta. Next base: position 7,433,059 of record CM024756.1, read on the forward strand.
TGCCGTCAGTTCAGGTCTGTGCAGAAACACAGACCCGAGCTCTCAAACTTGGGTGAATGGGAGGGTCTAGGACTCGAGGAAAAATTCATAAAAATTATAGAAACGACCTAGACACATACGAGAACATCATGGATAGGTCACTTGCCTTTTAAAAATTCCTCCAAAGGGTCTAGGGTGTTGGTGAAGCCCTCCTTGGGCAGTCCCAAGAAGCCTCCAAATGCACTCTCCTCCGGGTTCTTGAGCGAGATCCACAGCAAGCCGAGGTCGGGGAAGCCTTCCTCGTCGATCCAGCAACCTCCTTGAAGCAGTGGAACGCCGGATCAAGCTTCAGAAGTGTGGATTTTTGGGTGGCAAGGATGGGGTTTCTCACAGTTTTCTCCTATGGTTTTCTTCTCTCTTTTTCTCCTCTTGCAAGGTGAAGGGAGGAGTGGGGAGAGGCCATTTCGGGTTCAGACATAAGGGGAGTCTCTCTCCCACTCACCAGGTTGATTTGACAGCCTTTAGAGCCGTTGGGGACAGCCCCCAATGGTTGGGCTACCTTGTTTCAGAAGTTTGCAGCTCTGCTGCGCATGCAGGCCAGAGATATTAGCGTCCATATCGCTGGACTCCAGGATTAGTGTCGGCGTCCATGTCTGGACACTGACACCAGATCAACGGCCTGGGGTTGACGCCAAGATGGCCTTCGGCCAGAACTCTGAAATATGTAGAAAACCATGCATACCATGCGTATATACATGCAATATGTATGCGGTATTATATCCATACTATCACCATGCAATACATACATTATTTATATTTAATATAAACACATGCACACGTACTTGTACTAACTAATACATACGTAAATATGTACATACATACACAAGCACAAATATACACACATAAATACAATAATGCGACGGAAATTCGAGGGCCTTACAAGCATGGTCAGATGGACCCCTTACAAGGTGCTTAACCTGAAAACCAGGAAAAGATGACTCCCAACGGTTGTTTATTAGAAATCTGTCTAACCTAGCTTTCACAGAAGCTAAACCAGCACTGTTGTTTGACCAGGTGAACTGAGGACCAGTATAACCCGCATCGGAGAGGGATGAAGCCGAGATGCAGGCATTCAAATCCATCATGGCATTAGGCTGGGAGGACGACCACCCCTCTTCTCCGCGGGAGAGGTAACACAGTTAAAGTTGCCACCCACTAACCAAGAACAGAAACATTAGAGGACAAGTTAAGGATTTCATCATAAAGGTAACGTCTGTTATTGTAGCTGCAAGAACCATACACGACAGTGACCATGTAGTGAATAGTGTCATTTTTAAGAATAGATATGGTGATATGCTGATCATTGGAGCTAACAGTGTGGATGGAAAGATTGCGCCGGAAGATCCAAAGTTGGAATCTTCCCTCTGATTACCAGTGTTGTTGTCCATCTTTAGATACCTACAAATTCCCTTAGCCCTGTGTAAGGAAACCATCGGCTCTGCAATAGCAATGATATCAATCCCATGCTACTGAAAATTTGACGAAGGTAACGTTTACAGGCACTATTAGAGATGCCTCGATGTTCCAGTAAATAATTGGGCTAATCATGAGGAGGAGTATCCAGTTTCAGATCCCACCGCCTTGGCTCTAGAGCGAGTGCAAATGCTTTCTTTCTTTTGAATCCGACCCCCAGTGGTAACCAGAACATTTGGCATGAAAATATTTTCTTTTTGGGCAAGTTCCGATACCATCATGGCAGAGGATTCCGGAGACCTGCGTATAGCAGGTTTAGGTAGGGAAGGTGTAAGTAACCTTTGTAGGATCGAAAAATGGATGGGCCAGATCTAGAAGAGGGGGGTTGAATAGATCTAGGCCAAATACTGTGGAAGCTTAGCCAATTTTAAAGACGCTTTGAATCAGAGTCAACTTAGAAAAGCAATTCACAGATCTAATGAGTGATTGTGTGAATTAAGTGATTGAAGTGAGTGATCAAGTTGATTAGAAGAGTAATCAAAAAATCCTATGCATACATCTAACGCAAGGTGAAGTTAAATCATAGATCAAACCACTGCATAGAGATTTTTAGGTGGTTCGAAAATCACACCATGTGATTCCTACATCCACCCCTCACACAGAAAGGCTCCACTATTCAACTTGAATACACCCCACACTGGAGCTTGACAACTCCAACACAATGAGTTCAACAACTCACACACAACCTCTAGAGCAAGACTACTCTAGAAACCTGAGCACAACTGCTCAACCACAACCTGAGTGCGACGACTCAACACAATTGAGCACAAAGGCTCACAACCAACTTGCTAGATCAAAAACAACAAGATCCAAATCCTCTAGCAATGATCTAATCCATAAAAAGTTCATTCAAGGAGACTAGTGCAACAAATCATGCACAATCTCAAGAATGACTCAGAAGAACTTAGGGGAATTAAGGAGTTGTATGTAGAATCCTTGCTCTTCAGATGAACTCCCTTGTAGAAGGCTGAATTGAGAAGATGCTTGAACTGTTGAAGTCCCTGGGCGATGCTCTGCAATTTGTGCCTCTGGATCATCCTTGAACTCTTCTCAATTGGCTGCTTCTACTTGATCTGCTCCCTTGGAAGTGATCTGCATACCATGCGTATATACATGCAATATGTATGCGGTATTATATCCATACTATCACCATGCAATACATACATTATTTATATTTAATATAAACACATGCACACGTACTTGTACTAACTAATACGTACGTAAATATGTACATACATACACAAGCACAAATATACACACATAAATACAAATAATGCGACGGAAATTCGAGGGCCTTACAAGCATGGTCAGATGGACCCCTTACAAGGTGCTTAACCTGAAAACCAGGAAAAGATGACTCCCAACGGTTGTTTATTAGAAATCTGTCTAACCTAGCTTTCACAGAAGCTAAACCAGCACTGTTGTTTGACCAGGTGAACTGAGGACCAGTATAACCCGCATCGGAGAGGGATGAAGCCGAGATGCAGGCATTCAAATCCATCATGGCATTAAGGCTGGGAGGACGACCACCCCTCTTCTCCGCGGGAGAGGTAACACAGTTAAAGTTGCCACCCACTAACCAAGGAACAGAAACATTAGAGGACAAGTTAAGGATTTCATCATAAAGGTAACGTCTGTTATTGTAGCTGCAAGAACCATACACGACAGTGACCATGTAGTGAATAGTGTCATTTTTAAGAATAGATATGGTGATATGCTGATCATTGGAGCTAACAGTGTGGATGGAAAGATTGCACCGGAAGATCCAAAGTTTGGAATCTTCCCTCTGATTACCAGTGTTGTTGTCCATCTTTAGATACCTACAAATTCCCTTAGCCCTGTGTAAGGAAACCATCGGCTCTGCAATAGCAATGATATCAATCCCATGCTACTGAAAAATTTGACGAAGGTAACATTTACAGGCACTATTAGAGATGCCTCGGATGTTCCAGTAAATAATTGGGCTAATCATGAGGAGGAGTATCCAGTTTCAGATCCCACCGCCTTGGCTCTAGAGCGAGTGCAAATGCTTTCTTTCTTTTGAATCCGACCCCCAGTGGTAACCAGAACATTTGGCATGAAAATATTTTCTTTTTGGGCAAGTTCCGATACCATCATGGCAGAGGATTCCGGAGACCTGCGTATAGCAGGTTTAGGTAGGGAAGGTGTAAGTAACCTTTGTAGGATCGAAAAATGGATGGGCCAGATCTAGAAGAGGGGGTTGAATAGATCTAGGCCAAATACTGTGGAAGCTTAGCCAATTTTAAAGACGCTTTGAATCAGAGTCAACTTAGAAAAGCAATTCACAGATCTAATGAGTGATTGTGTGAATTAAGTGATTGAAGTGAGTGATCAAGTTGATTAGAAGAGTAATCAAAAAATCCTATGCATACATCTAACGCAAGGTGAAGTTAAATCATAGATCAAACCACTGCATAGAGATTTTTAGGTGGTTCGAAAATCACACCATGTGATTCCTACATCCACCCCTCACACAGAAGGCTCCACTATTCAACTTGAATACACCCCACACTGGAGCTTGACAACTCCAACACAATGAGTTCAACAACTCACACACAACCTCTAGAGCAAGACTACTCTAGAAACCTGAGCACAACTGCTCAACCACAACCTGAGTGCGACGACTCAACACAATTGAGCACAAAGGCTCACAACCAACTTGCTAGATCAAAAACAACAAGATCCAAATCCTCTAGCAATGATCTGATCCATAAAAAGTTCATTCAAGGAGACTAGTGCAACAAATCATGCACAATCTCAAGAATGACTCAGAAGAACTTAGGGGAATTAAGGAGTTGTATGTAGAATCCTTGCTCTTCAGATGAACTCCCTTGTAGAAGGCTGAATTGAGAAGATGCTTGAACTGTTGAAGTCCCTGGGCGATGCTCTGCAATTTGTGCCTCTGGATCATCCTTGAACTCTTCTCAATTGGCTGCTTCTACTTGATCTGCTCCCTTGGAAGTGATCTCACTTCATCTTCATGGATCAATCTTCACTTCTTGTGCTTGCAAGGATGGGAATTGGCTTGAAGCAGCACAAGGAGAGCAAGAACGGGAGGAGACCTCTGTCTTGCCACCAAAGAAACTTTCTGGAAGGCTCTTCAGAAGTTCTGATTCTTGGGGGCCGATTAGATAGGTATTTATACCCCATCATGGCCAAAGAACCCTTGGGGTACGTGGGCACATGATCTAAGGCCAATCTAAGTGATCCCTAGAGTGCCACATGTCCAGGTGCGACTTAAGATGAAAAAGTTCCCAGAGTGTGTCGACACAGTCATTGGGTGTGTCGCACATTTTCCCAATTCCAAAAACAGGTCTTCTGGGAGATGGCTCTAGTGTCGACACACTCACTGGCTGTGTCAACACACTGTCCCAGTCTGGCAAAACTAGCCTTCTGGGAGAGGTCACTAGTGTCGACACTACCTGGGACTGTGTCGACACACTGTCCTAACCTGTCAACTGGGTTCTCTGGGAGCTGAGTCAAGTGTCGACACCACTTGGGACTGTGTCGACACACTTGACCATTTCTTCATGACTTTGCCTTAGGGTTTGATACCCTGTGTTGACACTAGTAGTGGGTGTGTCGACACTACCCTTGCATGAAATGTATGTCCCTGAGAAATAAACACATAAATCATTAGTCCAATGTATTATCATGAATATATATGATAAAATGTGTTTAGAAACATGCTTTTTGAATATTGTTATTACATGTGTGATATATTTAACATGTTCCATTTATTGTGCATTAAATCACAACTTGTCATCATGAAAATTATGAGGGGAAATGTATTAAATTCACACTCAACCCAACAACCTTCTTTCTTCTCCGGCAAGAGTCATCATCGGAGATCTCGTATTCTCGCCGCCAGCCACCGTCGCAGACGACTCAGCATTGGCCAACGACAAACTGTGCATGGTATGCATTGCATGCAGCCCATGCAACGTATCAGAACTAACTTTACGAAGAAGCAGAAGATCCTGTTAGGCATCATCGGGCACAATAGTATTGACATGATCAGAAAAAACTATCCTGTCCTGAGCAACAGTTCCTTCATCATCACCCACTCTTGTGTCCCCCGTTCTTTGAGAAACTTACAAACCTGAATAGTAGGGCCTGATGGGAGGTAGAAGATGTCAATAATTTGACCTGCCCAGAGCTGTCCTGAGGAACTTGGTCATCCTTGGCAGAAGACCCATCTGAACTTCCACATCTGGAATAGCTTCCTCCTGAAGGAGAGAAAATCTGTTCTTGAGACCCTCATCAACAGAAGGAACATTGCTGACCTTTTGACACCAAATTTTTTTGGATACCACTTCATGATCATGAGATTCTTGTTCTTTGAGAGAATTGTCCTTGGGGATATTGATTTGAACTTCCTCCTTTTTATGCCACCTGGCACAATCAGATTGGCCATGGCCAAGTTTATGACAGAAACTACAAACATCAGGAACCCTATAATATATGATCTTCTGCCAGAAGCCAGTCGAACCGTAGCCAATCCAGATTCTCTCCGGTCTGTCCTTACTAATATCGAACTCAACACATACAAAAGCTTCACTGGTTTGTGTTAATGCCAAAGTAGGTTCATGAATTTGAAGCACTTGACCGATATTTCTAGCAATCGACTTTAGAAAATCTTCATAGTAGTAGTTCACAGGTAGCATAGGCAGACCAATCCATATTGGCATGAGTGTAGGATCAGCTTCAAAATCGAATTGAGCCTCCCATCTGAAAAATCTATAAAGCAGACCTTTGATATAAAGACTTCTCCTCATGATAACTGTCAAGAAATCTTCTTCAGCATCGAACCTAAGAAGCAGGTGCCTTTTGTTTAACACACTTACTGTGAAGTCATCTTTGAGATGTAGGCATTGAGATATAGCAGTCTTGAATTCAGGTATGGAACACCGACCATAAGAACACCTAACGATCAAAGCAATCTTTAAAGTGGTAATAGATTTTCCTACCTCCTCATGTGAAAAGAAAAATGCCGGCTCCCCAACGTCTGTGAAGGATGGCACTTTGACACCAATATTGACCATTGGAGGAGGCTTAGTGGCGGAAATAATCTGGGTGTAGGATCGCCTCACAGGGATGGTAGCACCACCATAATCAGCTTCTTCTGCCACGAGACGCCACCGGAGATGACATGGGGAGCCAATCATACCGCCAGCCACGAGGGCCGGTGGCCAAGACCAACATCGGTGAGAAACACCAAGAAGCCCAGAGCTTCTCTCTCTAGAAACCTAGAGAGAGAAAATAATAAACACCAGGACCCAAATTTCCTCATCATCATGATGAGAGTCATTGCATAGGGCCCGAATGACTTTATGACATGGAATGAAAGTAAAAGACTAAACTAAGACATCTAACATAACACTAATGCATTAGCTTTCTATTACATCCTGATCTAGGTGTTCCTCACTTTATAGCTTTCTAGTGTAGTTTCCTGTTTTCAGAGTTCCTGCTGCTCTGGCCGGTGAGGGACTGGTAATCCCTACTAGGCCTTGTTCACGAGGCTCAATCCACCTACTTCCTTTAGCTAGGGGCTCGTCGTCACGGGAGCTCGGTGTCGGATGGGTTGCGGAGGCAGCCGTGGCATCGTGTGCTATCAGCAGCAGTGAGAGCGAGTGTTGTGAGCTCTTGTACCTGAGTGAGTTGACAGTTGTGCTTTGCAAGTTCTCGGGGTATGCCCCTTAAGGACTGCACCTTTCTTCTTGCACCTGTGCTTTTACTTGGGACATATTGTACAGTTGTTATATTGTTATAGTTATTTAAATTCAGTACATCTCTCAGTAGACTATTTCTTCTAACCCTTTCGGATCTTCGGATCTGTGGGTGGCGGTGTGAACTTCGGGGTCCCTTATGGGGGTCCGGGAGTTTGGGTCGTTACACCCCCCCCTCCCACCCCCACACTGCCACCCCACTCGCCAAGCCCCCTCCCCCATTGTCGGATGTAACACCCTAGAATTTAGTAGCGAAAATAAATATCGAGAGCATGAGCGAAACATGGGGCCCATTTTTTGTATTTCAAAGTACATTGTCACAAGGAAATAACTAGCTATTATAGACTTTATGGACTCTAACACACTGGCATCTTGCTATGTCGATGGGCCCAGCTCCATCATGCTCTACGTCCTCATAGTCATCTCCTGAAATGGTGCAATAAGTAGGTGTGAGCGCACTAACGCCCAGTAGGATTTACATCTCGTGGTGTGGGCATGCTTTACGTGAAGGAACAATTTATTAGGCAAGATACTAGCATGTAGTATTCATGGCAATCGATCATGATAACGATATGGACAATTCTAAGATATAACATGTACGAAAATGATTCAGTAAACAAAGTTCAGTGACATTTATTTTGTGAGAAGGAACGATTAACAATGAGATGGATGACAGTACGATCATTTGTCAAATAGAAGAGATTCAATAATCTATAACATGTACAATGGATATCTCAAGTTGAATTCCTAAGAATTCCAGTGGGCAATGACATATTGGATTCAATAACGAGGACATGTACAATAGATTTGGCCATTTCACATATAACAGTTCAATCAATCATTCAATAACAATGTGGAAATTACCTAGATCAATCTTGCATTCAATTAGGTGATTTCCAGACACCTCAATGGATCATATACTCTCGCGATTATAAGTATTTTAGGTGCTCCTCCCAGGACCAGACTGGGCCCTTATTTGCACAGGCATAGTCATGAACCAAAGTTCCAAAAATTTATGGTAATTCCATTCATTCATTTATGGCCAACATGATTTTCAAGCAATGGACAATTATGAAATAAAGATCATGTTAATGATTATGAGGAACAAGGCAAGTGGACATGATCCGAGTAAATTTTGGCAGCATAACAACTTAATTTCATTAGTTCAATCTTTACACTTTGTGTCTTGGTTTCAATGTAATAAAATCACTCGCACGAGAAGTAGATAAGAACAGAGGTGCTTTCTATCTTCTGAAACTTCAATGGTACAACCAACTTGGTCTCCATGAGGGGATCCACAGAGTACGGAGAATTACGGAGGTCTTAGAGGAAGGGTCCCTAGTTTGCCGATATGGAATGACCGACAAAGAGTTTCCAATCCCCCAAGAAGGGCTGCCTATAAGTGCAATGTGTCGTGTAGAGTGTGTCTCAATATCACAAACCATCGGTTTAACACAACGGAAAACGTTTAACATGAACGCATGACATGGTATAATCAAATAGAACTATCACTTGATTTCTGTACTTTTAGCATGTAACACTTTTCATTGCTTATCAAGCTAGAGTATGGACAATAACACATAACATTCACATCGTAGATGGATTCAAGCAATCATTTATAAAAATTAGAATAAAGATTCATGTTCTTATAGCTTTCATGTGGGTTGATGACTTTTAGGCCATTGAACAACTAAATAACATGATATAATAGTAAGACATACACATTGTTGACTGTACAACTAAAGAAAATAGTCTCGGGTTGGCCTTTGAATCGCGACCGGTTCAGACATCGCACTTCAAAGGACAATACATAGTCAAATACGATTCTGTGAGTAATCTCTAAATCGCGATGGTCTTACCTATCATGTTTAAATCACAACGGGTAAGGTGGACGCATTCATGACAATTGATGTAAGCAATCGATTACTAAACATAAACACAACATATGTAGGCGCCCTTAAATACAAAATAGTCCCAAAAATCGAGGGCGGAAAAATGAATCTAATTGCGACGGTACCACCGGTCGCGATTCAGACATGCATAGAAAACTTCACGACACACAATTTTATGCAAACGGATCGTGTCAGAATGAAAGAAAAACGCAACGGCTTAAACGGTCGCGTTTATAATGCGACATCCAATGGGTCGCTAAGACTCAGAATCATGACGCCTCGATGCGTCGCGTTCTTGAGAGGTTTTCAAAATCTTAATATAAAAACATGCATGGAATCCAAGGGCAGAAACAAGTCAAATCACGATGGTACTACCGGTCGTGTCCTAACGGTTCACAAATGGCTAAAAACCGAAATACCATGCAAAATGAAGCATATGGGGGTTAGGGTAAACCTATAAGTCATGATTGGTCAACTGGAAATAATCAAAAACATGTAAAATTCATGATGGACATAGTCGTCATGATTTAAGTCACTGAATCATGACCACTGTACTGGTCGCGATTCAAACAGGCAGACAGATCGCAGACTGGGTTGTGCGATCTCGTGTTTTGGCTCGAAACTCAAGGTTATAGGGGTTTTTAGATGAAATGCTCAACATGAAACTTGTTGGAAACTTGGAGAGGAAGAACTCTGTCACTTTGGGTTCACCTAGTTTGACCTAGGGATCTGTGAATCATGATGTTAACATGAAAATCCCTAAAACTGCGCGACGATGGGAAAACGCTTAATACTCTTAGTATAGCCAGTGAAAATTGGGAAAAATAGGGGAAAATGAAAGTAGACTTGAAGAGCTTTTATATGGTATATAGCATGTTAAGATTGAGCCCGAGATCACCTACCTTTGGTCGATGCTAAGAAGAGTCTTCTGTCGATTGTTGCAGAACGCATGTAGGGAAGATGGCTCCAGTTGGGGGTGATCTCCTCCTCCTCTGGTGCTCAAGCAATCGTCCTCACGATCCCAACTAATGGTAAACTCATCCCCAAGGGTCTTAAGAAGAGTATTTAAGTGTTTAGGGTTGTTTAGTAGTCTAATTACAACTAGGAATGAGGGTTGCGGTTTTACCTTGATCCCTTCCTTGTTTGAGGAATTCCCATCCCAATTGGAGTGTGTGAGCTATTAGGAACCTCCTAGTATCGTTAGGCACGAATTTGGGTTGCTAAGTATGACTAATTGCCTTTGCTTTTTCCCTAATTTCCCCTTTCTACTTTTTGCTCAATTAGGGTTGTGAATTTTGTGATTTTAATGTCATTGGATTCTGTTCTTTGGTCCAATAAGAGTTTTTTTGGCCCAATATAATTTAAATGATTGATTCCACTTCTTGGGAGTCTAATTATGATTTTATTTTATTTTTATTTGAACATTTTATTCATTTTCTATTTTTCCTAAATTTTTAATCAATTAAATTTTCGGGGTGTTACACGGGAACACCCCCCCCTCACACCGCCGAGCCCCCCTCCCACACCCCCACACATGAGCACACCAAGTGTAGAGAGAGAAAGAGAGAGCAGATAACTATAGAGTGAGAGAGGGCAACACACAAGCACACACACACACAGGCATAGAGAGAGAGAGCGCTTATCGGCTATGTGGCAGGTTCTCTCTGGATGGCAATGACGTGGAGCTCCGGCTGGCGTAAGACCGAAGGCATGACTCTGGAGATGGGGAGCGACGATGAAGACCGGACGATGATGGCGATGCGGATGACGGCGGCAATGCGAACGACGGTGGCGATGCAGACGATGGCGGTGACGCAGATGACAACAGCCACAGGGCGTCTCCGCGGCGTCTTGGCGCACGAGAGAGGATAAAAGAGAAGAGACAGAGCGAGAGAGGAGAAAAGAGAAGGGGGAAGAAGAAGAAGGGTAGAAATAGTGACCGAATAATTCGGTCACTATTCAGTCCCAAATGGTGCGGGATTCAGTGATCGAAATCAGTTCAGTCATAATTCAGTCGCAAAGTAGGGACCAAATTGTGACCGAATAGAATTCAGTCACTAAAACTGCGTTTAGGGATGAAATCCTATGACCGAAATAATTCGGTCACAATTCGGTCTCTAATATAGAGACCGAATTGTGACTGAATGAATTTAGTTACAGAATTTCATCCGTAAAGGTGCCAACTACATGGCCTTAGAGACCGAAATATATTCAGTCACAAATCGATCTCTGTTTTTGAGATTGAAATATTCGGTCACAATTCAATCGCTATTTACGACTGAATTGTGACCGAATAAGATTTGATCACTAAGTATGTATTAGTGACTGAATAATTTCTGTCACTATTCGGTCTCTGATTGGAGACTGAATAGTGACAAAAAATTTTGATCTCAGATTCGGTCGCTATGTGCGCTTTTTCTTGTAGTGACAAATGCTTACATACCTATCTACATGAAATATATATACAAATATTTACACATGTATATTTGTGGTGAATGGAGAGGGAAAAGAAGGCAAGAGATAAGATGGAGAGAGAGAGAGAGTGATACAAGAATATACATATTTATTTTTACAAAATAATTATGATATTCAAGGAAAATGACGTAAATTGCATTCAAGATCTCAAAAAAGTAGGGTGTATGTCAAATGGTATGGATAAAAGTTGAGTACCCATCAGGTCTCCTGCAGGATGAAGCAGAACGAAGTTTGGGTAAGAAAGCTTTGGTTAGGGTGATCGCTTCCTCCTCTGATGCTCTAGCTAGTCTTCACAAGTCTCTCAGCAATTGGTAATTTGTTCCCAAGGGTTTATGATGAGTATTTATAGGTTTTAGGTTGCTATGAGTCCTATTGTAACTAGGGAAATAAGGTTGCGGCTTTTGGCTTGATCCCTTCTATGTCTGAAGATTTCTTGTTCACGTTGGAGTAGGAAGTCTATAGGAAGACTCCTCCTTTTGATTGGGCATGAATCTGGGTTATTAAGGAGTTCTAACAATGGTGGAACTTCCAAGTTTGTAGATTTCCTAACTCTTGGTAAGTGTCCTATGTTTTAGATCCTTCCATAGGCGTCGTCTGTAAGGCCCCCAGTTTTCTGTGTAATGTTGGCTGTTATTACAATTTTTCAAGTTTCTGTCGAAATTCTTCTTAACGTCAACATCACTTGACGTTGGATGAGTAGACGGCAAGCTTTGTGTCGTTTACTGCCTGGCCATAAAATATAAACATCAACATCGATTGACGTTGACTTCTGGTTAATGGCAGTAAGGTGGACGTTTATGTCTCCAGATACATTTAAGATTCCAGATCTGAACTGTCCCTATTTCTCAAGGAGACGGATTGGGAAACGTCCCAACGGTCATGTCTCTTCAATTCTAACCTAACTATAACTCCTATTGCCTATATAGCTGGGTCATCTCTCCAAAGAGAGGGTTTTTTTCTCACTTTGGGTTATTTGGTGGCGACGACCCTCTTTATACCGGTACGATTATACCAATCCCCGTTGGTATAATGAACGTCATCATAGTGAGACATTTACCCAAACAATAACATACGATTGAGATGCTCATAAATATAAATACAGAGTAGAGGAAGAAAAGAACTACTATCTTTCATTTCATCATCCACATTTAACATAAATGGTTCAAATGACAATTAAAGATAACTGAAGTCCACATAAATAAAGAGCTAAAATTAAATACATAGTTTGTTCATAATTACACAATGGTTTCATTACAATGCCTCAAATACATACTAGTAAAACAAAATGTCACGAGTGCAACTCCTCCGAACTACTCGCCACGCTCGGAGTCCTCTCCACTGTCTCCTCCACAGATGTCGGGTCACCAACTAAACCTGTACGCCGAAGCAAGGAGTGAGTCTAAAAGACTCAGCAAATAACTCCATACACGTCATTCATGCATACATCATATAAGCATTTACATCATTGGCATCAGATCAAGCATGTAGCATGGTTAGACAATATTAAAGGCAACCTATCATGATATCTCTACAAAATTAAAACACATGTACATGATGCCATTCCAAATAAAGCTTCCTATCGTATGCTTTCTACTCATTCAATCACATGAACGCTATATTTCAAATCAAGCTACAGGATGGAAGCAATCACACATGGGATTCTTTCCTACATAAAGGAAACATTCCTATCATGGTTTCTACACATTCTTGCACATGCAATTTATCATTTCATACACATTAAGGTTGTTGTTTGACATAATTTAGCAATTCACATCCTATCACATGAGAGCTACAATTCCAATTAACTACAACACGATAGGAATTTAACATGGAATTATTCACACATGTGCAAGAAATGCTCCTAGCATGGATTCTACGCATTTCTTTTTTTTCCACATATAAAACATTCTTATAAACACCTTTAGGTTGCTGTTATATCATAATTTCACATTAACATATCGTGGACCACAATTTCACAATTTAACATAACGGTTTCACATGTTTACAAAATTACTCATTCACATAGTTCTCTTTTCACACATTGCACATTTACACATATTCACACTACACAATTTACACAAAATCACATTCACATTTCACAATTTAGTGCCGTGACACATAGTCCAAACCATCATTAGAAGGACACATCACATAACACATACACATAGACGTCACCTAGGCAATACAGTGACGACTCTTGGACTGCGCAGACCGGAGAACAAGTCTCCACCCTAACCAGTGGTACTTGTCCACCTCCAGGATTTCATCCTAACCCTTAGGATCTTAACACATTGAACCCTCCCATGGGGACTTTTCCATGGTACGGTTCCACGGCCCACTATGGAAGCAGTGTCACACATGGCACAGTCTTACACATTACACATTCCGATTTTAACCACATATTACACATGTCTTTACATTCTCTCACTCATGCACATGGCTCTGTTTTCATAATCATGATACTACTGTTGACAGAAATCATACATTCAGTAACTCACATTAATCAGGTTGGCGAACACATCATCAATCATATTCATGATAGCATGCATTTATCACATATTTTCACATGGGAATTTCATAATGCACTTTACAGTCATCCAGATATCATGAAATTTTAACCACACACTAATTGCAGGTTCATGACCTCACATACAAATTTCCAGATTTTTCTGAGTCATATTGCGTTTGCATAAATTAAAACATTCATTTTCATGCCATTCATAATTCAATTTATCATGGAACATAACATGAATATCCAGTTTGACAGTTCACAGCCCTGAACCTGACATACACATCATCACAGGAATTTTCCCCGGATTTATTACACACACACAATTTACTGTAAATTTTTCAAATCCTAACCATGTCTTCTATTTCCAAAACAAAAATTACAGTAAATCCCACAATCATGGAAAAATTCTCAAAATTCAGGGCATGGACTGATACATATATACACGGTTTAGAAAAATTTAGGGCATCCATTCTTCAGGGATCATGTAGACAGTAGGTAACCATGCATAATCTATTTTCCAAGCATGTATTTTAATAAGTCTAACAATTCATGCCATTCACCGAAAAGCACAGAAAATTTTACACACATCACATTGTCTATTTTACATAACATATACGATTACATTATATCCTCATGCGGAAACACTTCAGATTTAATCATATAGAAGGGACAACAGCTCACTGTTCTGCCCTGAAGAACTTAACGACACAGTCTGGCCGTTAATGGAGCTTAACGGCAACATCGTTAGCCATTAATGGAAGATCTTAACGGGAAGGGGTCTTGCCGTCAAGTTCAGGTCTGTGCAAAAACACAGACCTGAGCTCCAAAAGAAGGAGAAGTGTGAGGATCCAGGACACGAGGAAAATCTATAAAAATGGTAAAACCCTACTAGACACCTACATGGACGAAGTGTATGGGTACTTGCCTCTAAATAAATCTTCAAAGGGATCAAAGGTGTTGTTGAAGCTCCCTTGGGCAGTCCCAAGAAGTTTCCAAAACACCACTCCGTCGGGTTCTTGGTCGATCTCCACAGCAAGTTGGAGTCGGGGAAGCCTTCCTCTAGGCTCCAGCTAGCTTCCAGTTGCGTAGGTCGCCGGATGAGCTCCAAATTGCCGGATCAGACATGCAACTTCAAGTTTTCTCACAGCTAGAGTTAGGGTTTCTTCTCCTCTTGCAAAAGAGCCAAGAGAGGTCTTTCTAGTGCAGAAGAGGTTTGGTTTATAGGGGAAGGGTTGGGATAACCGGAGGGGTGATGTGAAGGTCTGATAGCCATTGGGGACATCTCCTCAATGGTTGGGCTTGCTTGCCCCCGAACTTTCGGGGTCTGCAACGCATGCAAGTCAGAGATATTAACGTCCACATCCATGGCCGTTGACTTAAGTATTAGCGTCCATCGACGTGGACGCTGACTCAGCCTAGACGTCCATCCATGTTGACGCCAATTTGGCCCTTCGGCCAGAACTTAAAACATGCAGAAACCATGCTTAACTTATACATATATATACTATCATGCACACATACCACCATGCAATTCATACACTATTTCCAACTAATTATACACATGCACACATAAGTATATCTAGTTAATACGTACGTAGATATGTACATCTATGCATACACAAGCATGAATTATTCTCGCGTAAAAAAAAAATAATACAACAAAAATTCGAGGGCCTTACACCCTCTCCCCCTTAAAGAAACTTCGTTCTCGAAGTTTAAACAAAACTACTCAAACAACCGAGGATACTTCTTCTTCATCACATCCTCAAGCTCCCAAGTAGCTCCTCTCGCGAGAAGTTCCGCCATAGAACTTTCACCGAAGCAATACTCTTGTTCCGAAGATGCTGAACCTTCCGGTCAAGGATAGCTACTGGTTGCACCTCATACGAAAGATCTGGCTGTATCTCCACTGGCTCGTGGCTAATCACATGAGATGGATCTCGGACATACTTCCAGAGCATAGACACGTGGAAGACAGGATGAACACTAGCTAAAGCTGGGGTAAAGCTAGCTCATATGCCACGTTGCCCAATCGTCTGAGAATCTCATATGGGCCAATGAATCTAAGGCTCAACTTACTATGCCTGCCAAATCTAACCACACCACACGTAGGCAATATTCAAGAAGACATGCTCACCTACCTCGAACCTAATCCTTTCTCCTGTTGTCGGCGTAGCTCTTCTGCCTATCCTGGGCCGCAACAAGCCTCTTCCTGATAAGCTGGATCTTATCTGAAGTCTCCTGAACCAACTCCGGACCGATCAACTGCCTATCGCCTGTCTCCTCCCAACACAGGGAGATCTATAGGGCCTCACATACACACTCAAATGGAGCCATACCAATACTCACATGGAAGTTGTTGTTATATGCGAACTCCACTAGAGGTAAATGACGCTCCCATTATCCTTCCAATCTAATACACATGCCCTCAACATATCCTCGAGCGTCTGGATAGTCCTCTCAGACTGTCCATCTATCTGGGGATGAAACGCCGAACTGAGCTTCAGCTCCGAACCTAAAGCATCCTGAAGACCCTTCCACAACCTCGAAGTAAATCTCGGATCTCGATCCGAAATGATCAACTTCGTCACACCATGCAACCTAACCACGCTACGACATACAATCTAGCCAAACTCTCTACTGACTGCTTCTTCTTCATAGGACGAAAATGCGCAGTCTTCGAGAATCTATCTACAACTACCCAAATCGAGTCATTACCCATCTAGATCGAGGGCAAACCCGTAACAAAATCCATAGTGATAGCTTCCCACTTCCATACTGGGATCTCCATCCTTTGCATAAGGCCAGATGGTCGCTGCCGCTCGGCCTTCACTTGCTGGCATACTAAACATCGGGATACATAATCCGTACGTCCCTCTTCATGCCAGACCACCAAAAGGACCTCTTCAAATCCTGGTGCATCTTGGTGTTACCCGGATGAATAGGAATCGCGATCTATGAGCCTCCGCTAACACATGCTCACGGACCTCTACCAAATCAGGGACACAGACGCGATGATGAAACCTAATCACACCATCCTCATCATGAGCAATGCCCGCCTGCCCACTAACTCTTGAAGTCTAGGGTCGGCTTTCTGTTGCTCGATTACCTCATCCAACACCGAAGACCTAAGAGATAACTGAGCTACAAAAGCCTGGCATAACGATGGCTCTAACTCAGTCAACGCGCAAGCCGCATCCTCCAACATCTTCCAGTCCTGCTGGAGAGATGGTCTCTTCCTACTCAGGGCATCAGCTACGACATTCGCCTTCCAGGGTGATACTGAAGGTCGAAGTCATAGTCCTTCAGGAACTCAATCCATCTTCTCTGCCTCAGGTTTAATTCCTTTTGGGAGAAAAGATACTTCAAGCTCTTGTGGTCGGTGAACACCTCAAATCTGGTACCATAAGATAGTGTCTCCAGATCTTTAGTGCATGAAGCACCGCTGCAAGCTCCAAATCATGGGTCAGATAGTTCTTCTCATGCTCCTTCAACTAACGAGAAGCATAAGCCACTACCCTTCCTAGCTACATCAAAACACAACCAAGGCCAATCCGAGACGCATCTGTGTAGATAGAAAAACCCTCTACACCGCTTGGCTAGACTAACACTGGAGCTGACGTGAGCTTAGTCTTCAACAATTGAAAACTACTCTCACACTTCTCGGACCAGTCAAACTTCACTCCCTTTCTGGTCAGCTGTGTCAATGGGGTGGCGATGGATGAAAATCCTCAATAAATCGCCGATAATAACCAGCCAAACCAAGGAAACTACGAATCTCTGAAGGGGTCTGGGGAACCTCCCAATCCATAACAGCATGGACCTTTGCTGGGTCAACTGAAACACCAGCACCGGAGGTAACATGCCCGGAAATGAACCTCACGCAACCAGAAATCGCACTGCTGAATTTAGCATACAACTTGTGCTCATGAAGAACCTCTAACACTACTCTCAATTACTGACGGTGTGTGGCCTCATCCGAAGAGTAGACCAACACATCATCGATAAACACCACAACGAAGATATCTAAGTACGACCTAAACACCCTGTTCATGAGATCTATGAACGCTGCAGGGGCGTTGGTCAATCCGAAAGGAAGGACCAAAAATTCATAATGTCCATAACGGGTTCTAAACGCCGTCTTGGACACACCCTCACTCCTAATCCTCAACTGATGATAACCAGATCGCAAATCAATCATAGAAAAGACTGATGCATCTTGCAACTGGTCAAACAAATCATCAATCTGAGGCAAGGGATACCTGTTCTTCACTGTCACCTGGTTTAGCTTTCTATAATCGATGCATAACCTAAGTGATCCATCCTTCTTCTTTACGAATAAGACAGGTGCGCCCCAAGGGAAACACTAGGGCGAATAAATCCCTTATCTAGCAACTCTTGCAACTGCTCCTTAACTCGGCTAACTCCGCAGGTGCCATCTGATATGGAGCCTTCGAGATAGGAGAGGTACCTGGAAGCAACTCTATAGTGAAATCTATCTCTCTATCCGGTGGCAATCCAGACAAATCATCGGGAAAGACGTCTGGAAAATCCTGCACTACCTCAATCTCTGCAAGAGTAGGTGACTCATCAGCCTCTGGTACTAATACCACGCTGGCAAGAAAGCGTCACAACCCTTTTTCACCATGCGCATCGCCTTCATGGCAGAGATGACCAACTTTCCCGCCAAGTTCCTTGGCAAGGGATGAGAGAACTCGTCCTCACCAGGAATGCGGAAAACAATCCTCTTCCGACGACAATCTACTAACGCATAGTGCTCCTCTAGCCAATTCCCGACAAGAATAGCATCAAAGTCCTCATCTTAAGAAGAAGAAGCACCCTTCTAGGACTCTATCCTCGATGCACATAGGCAACGATGGAATACACTTCCTAGTCGATACCGTACCCGCAGGTGTGTGCACAGACAAAGGGACTTCTAAATCCTCAGATTCCACGCCTGACTCTAGGGCTAACTGCCTAGCGAACCACCCTCGGAAATGAATGAGTGAGTGGCACCTGTATCAAACAAAACCCGAGCGTGCACACCTAGAAGTAAAACCGTACCTTCGGTGACATGCTCCGCCTGCTCGGCATCCTCTCGCACTAAAGCAAACACTCGAACTGGGGCTCGAGGCCTTCCTGGTCTTCCTGTAGCTGGCTGCTGTGCTGCTGCTACCACTGCTGGGGCTGGCGCTCCACGCTGGACTCCCTGCTGAAGTCTCGGACAATCTTTGATCTTGTGGTCGCTACTTCCACACTTCAAGCACTTTCCCGCAACCATCCAACATTCAGGACCACCATGGTTTCCCACAATGGGGACACTCTTTCTTCACACCAGGGGAACGTACAGAAGGTACATGGCACTGCTGGTTGTTACTGGTCGTTGCTGTGTCTGGTACACCGCTTTCTTCTTGTCTTGCCACTGGAACGTAGCTGCAGGTCTCTTCTGCGAAGCCTTCTTCTCTTCAAGGTATTGCTCCATCTCACCCTCCTGCCTACAAGCAGCACTAAGTGCCTCGTCCAAGGTACGATGGTCAAATGCCACTAGCCTCGTCCTCAGTGATGGCTTTAGACCCATCACGAACTTCTTTGCTTTCCTGCGCTCATCTGCCACGATATGAGGTGCATATTTAGATAATTCTGCAAACCTGGCCTCATACTCGAGCACGGTCAAGGAGCCCTGAGTCAACGAGAGGAACTCCTGCTCCATCCGATCCTGAACATGCTCGGGGACGAACTTGGCCCGAAAGAGCCTTACGAACTCGTCCCAAGCAACATCAATCGCGCCGTCCTCAAACTGTGTACATAGTAATGAAGCCCACCACACATCAGCTCTTTCCTGCAGTACACCGTTCATAAGCACATCTCAAACGAATCTAACTTAATAGAACATACAAACATACAAAACTAACACATACCTGTAGCATGTAGGTGGCTAAAGTAACCTTGTCCTCATCCGCACACCTAATAGCCCGAAAGATTTTCTCGATCTCCCTCATCCAGTTCTCAGCTAACAACGGATCGCTCTCCCCCTTAAAAGAGGGTGGCAGCATCCTTGAATCTTTCCATGATGGAGGGTCCACCATGGTCCTGAGCTGGAATTTGAGCCTGCTACAACAAACAACAAGCCACGCAATCAACACAACATCATCTCCTTAAATAAAGCAGACCACTCTTTGTTTCATTATTCTAACCTGAGCCTCCAACTGAGCCTGGAGTGCAGCCTGGGTGTGGGCCTGCGTCTGCATGGCCTGCACTAGACCCTGCATGAACACTCCATAATCCACTGGCGGCGGTGGGGGAACTACCGGGCCCTGAGGTGCCGGGGCCTGCTGCTCCACCCGCTCCCCACGTCTCGGCTCGTCCTCACGAGCCGGAGCTCCGCCACGTCTACCCCGTGAAGCCATGGCTACAATAAATTTCAGCCACAATTAGAGCTATGTTAATTTACTCCTAACCATTTTCTTACCTATTTTCTGTTCATTATTGATCAATTCTATATATGTGGACAATCTATAAAGATTTAGCATGTAATGAGGATGATGACTTATATATATATTCATGCGCAATCTCAACCGGTCTCTCTGATACCAATCTCTGCGACGACCCTCTTTATACCGGTACGATTATACCAATCCCGTCGGTATAACGAACATCATCACAGGGACATTTACCCAACAATAACATACGATTGAGATGGTCATAATGTAAATACAGAGTAGCGGAAGAAAAGAACTACTGTCTTTCATTTCATCATCCACATTTAACATACATGGTTCAAATGACAATTTAATGATAACTAAAGTCCACATAAATAAAGTGCAAAAATTAAATACATAGTTTGTTCATAATTACACAATGGTTTCATTACAATGCCTCAAATACATACTAGTAAAACAAAATGTCACGAGTGCAACTCCTCCAAACTACTCGCCACGCTCGGAGTCACTCTCCACTGTCTCCTCCACAGATGTTGGGTAACTAACTAAACCTGTACGCCGAAGCAAGGAGTGAGTCTAAAAGACTCAGCAAATAACTCCATACACGTCATTCATGCATACGTCATATAGGCATTTACATTCATTAGCATCAGATCAAGCATGTAGCATGGTTAGACAATATTAAAGGCAACCTATCATGATATCTCTACAAAATTAAAACACATGGTACATGATTTATGCCATTCCAAATAAAGCTTCCTATCGCATGCTTTCTACTCATTCAATCACATGAACGCTATATTTCAAATCAAGCTACAACATGGAAGCAATCACACATGGGTTTCTTGCCTACATAAAAGGAAACATTCCTATCATGGTTTCTACACATTCTTGCACATGCAATTTATCATTTCATACACATTAAGGTTGCTGTTTTGACATAATTTAGCAATTCACATCCTATCGCATGAGAGCTACAATTCCAATTAACTACAACACGATAGCAATTAAACATGGAATTATTCACACATGTGCAAGAAATGCTCCTAGCATGGATTCTACGCATTTCTTTTTTTTTCCACATATAAAACATTCTTATAAACACCTTTCGGTTGCTGTTATATCATAATTTCACATTAACATATCGTGGACTACAATTTCACAATTTAACATAACGGTTTCACATGTTTACAAAATTACTCATTCACATAGTTCTCTTTTCACACATTGCACATTTACACATATTCACACTACACAATTTACATAAAATCATTCACATTTCACAATTTAGTGCCGTGACACATAGTCCAAACCACCATTAGAAGGACACTCACATAACACATACACATAGACGTCACCTAGGCAATACAGTGACGACTCTTGACTGTGCACCGGAGAACAAGTCTCCACCCTAACCAGTGGTACTTGTCCACCTCCAGGATTTCATCCTAATGCCCTTAGGATCTTAACACATTGAACCCTCCCATGGGGACTTTTCCATGGTACGGTTCCACGGCCCTCTATGAAGCAGTGTCACACATGGCACAGTCTTACACATTACACATTCTGATTTTAAACACATATTACACATGTCTTTACATTCTCTCACTCATGCACATGACTCTGTTTTCCTAATCATGATACTACTGTTAACAGAAATCATATATTCAATAACTCACGTTAATCAGGTTGGCGAGCACATCATCAAATCTTATTCATGATAGCATGTATTTATCACATGTTTTCACATGGGAATTTCATAATGCACTTTACAGTCATCCAGATATCATGAAATTTTAACCACACACTAATTGCAGGTTCATGACCTCACATACAAATTTCCAGATTTCTGAGTCATATTACACTTGCAGAATTAGAACATTCTTTTCATGCCATTCATAATTCAATTTATCATGGAACATATATGAATATCAAGTTTGACAGTTCACAGCCCTGAACCTGACATACACATCATCACAGGAATTTTCCTCAGATTTATTGCACAACACACAATTTACTGTAATTTTTCAAATCCTACGCATGTCTTCTATTTCCAAAACAGAAATTACAGTAAATCCCACAATCATGGAAAAATTCTCAAAATTTCAGGGCATGGACTGATACGTATATACACAGTTTAGAAAAATTAGGGCATTCCATTCTTTAGGGATCATGTAGACAGCAGGTAACCATGCATAATCCATTTTCCAAGCATGTATTTTAATAAGTCTAACAATTCATGCCATTCACCGAAAAGCACAGAAAATTCTACACACATCACATTGTCTATTTTACATAACATATACGATTACATTATATTCTCATGCGGAAACACTTCGGAATTTAATCATATAGAAGGGACAACAGCTCACTGTTCTGCACTGAAGAACTTAACGGCACAGTCTGGCCGTTAATGGAGCTTAATGGCAACATCGTTGGCCGTTAATGGAAGATCTTAACGGCAAGGGGTCTTGTCGTCAAGTTCAAGTCTGTGCAAAAACACAGACCCGAGCTCCAAAAGAAGGAGAAGTGTGAGGATCCAGGACACGAGGAAAATCTGTAAAAATGGTAAAACCCTACTAGACACCTACATGGACGAAGTGTATGGGTTACTTGCCTCTAAATAAATCTTCAAAGGGATCAAAGGTTTGTTGAAGCTCTCCTTGGGCAGACCCAAGAAGTTTCCAAAACACCACTCCGTCGGGTTCTTGGTCGATCTCCACAATAGGTTGGAGTCGGGGAAGCCTTCCTCTAGGCTCCAGCTAGCTTCCAGTTGCTGTAGGTCGCCGGATGAGCTCCAAATTTCCGGATCAGAGCATGCAACTTCAGGTTTTCTCATAGCTAGAGTTAGGGTTTCTTCTCCTCTTGCAAAAGAGCCAAGAGAGGTCTTTCGTGCAGAAGAGGTATGGTTTATAGGGGAATTGGTTTGGGATAACCGGAGGGGTGATGTGAAGGCCTGATAGCCGTTGGGGACATCTCCCCAATGGCTGGGCTTGCTTGCCCCCGAAATTTCGAGGTCTGCAACGCATGCAGGTCAGAGATATTAACGTCCACATCCATGGCGTTGACTTAAGTATTAGCGTCCATCGAGGTGGACGCTGACTCAGCCTGGACGTCCATCCATGTTGACGCCAATTTGGCCCTTCGGCCAGAACTAAAACATGCATAAACTATGCTTAACTTATACATATATATACTATCATGTACACTACCACCATGTAATTCATACACTATTTACAACTAATTATACACATGTACACATAAGTATATCTAGTTAATACGTACGTAGATATGTACATCTATGCATACACAAGCATGAATTATTCTCGCGAAAAAAAATAATACAACAAAAGTTCGAGGGCCTTACATTTGGGGTTTCGGAGAGAGAAAAAGAGAGGGTTGAGAGGGCAAATCAGCCAAGTTGTTGGTTGTTCAAAGATGATGCTATGAAGACAAAGCTTCCACAACCTAATAGGAAGGCTCTGGACATGGAGATCGTGGCCGGATCGTGCTCAAGACAGAAGATTTGATAATGTTAGAAGAATACCTCTTTGGGGCCAAAGAGGGCTTCATCGATGAAATTCCTTGTTGAGAATTGTATAAGGCATTTAACTTAGGGTTTCTCTCCGTGGACTTATCCTTCAGAGTTTTACAATTTTTACGGATGTTTAATTCATGCCCTGAACCTCCCAAAATCTTTGTTTTCTGTGTTCGGTCTACACTGTGTGCAGATAGGAGGTTGACGGAAACAACCTTGCCATCAAGTTACTGGGTCAACGACAGTTGATCGTGCCGTTAACCCTTGTTGGCGTCCAACCCCTAGACGTCAAGTTCATCTGTTTCTTCTAGAATAATGTTTGTTTCATGTGATGATATTTTTCGGGAAAAAGTGAATATGTGCATATGTTTAGAAAATTTTCTACTATCATATATGTTCAGTAGATCAAACCATGAAATCATGATAATTTTCCGATGATATTTGTTAATTATAGAATTTCTGTTATGAGTAAATAAGTCTGTTATATTAGATTTAAATTCAAAATAATGGGTATGATGAATATTATTATCTCAAAACTTTTCCATGAACTCAGTACTATTGTATGCATGTTACAGGACTATTAAAACCGCCAGTTCACTGTCTACCATGTTTAAATGAATTATCTTATTAAATTGTATACGATCTCTATTAAATATTAAAAATAGATGTACTATTCCAAAAAATATGAAAAATTACTGATATGTCCGGATCAGTATATTTACTGTGTGGTTAAAATTTGAACATTTTCTAATCACTGTGTAATTAGTTTTGAATTTCTAATGCTTTTTGTACCATGTTTTAATAATAAGTCTCAATTATGTTTAAAAATACGATTAGCATCATGATTAGGTTCTGTTATTGACTGTTATTGATTAAATTGAGTATCTAAAAGTGATTAGTAATTGTTTCATGTTATATATGTGCATGTGCATGGAAAGTGAGAGAACATGTGGCATGTGTGTGTGAAATGTGTTAATGTGCAAGGATAAAATTGTGCCAATGAGACACTGCCACCATAGATTGTGTGGAGCCGTACTGTAGTAGTGCCCCTACGGGAAAGCTCAAATGTGTTATGTGATACTCGAGGCAATGGTTCGTGTGAAATCCTGGAGGTGGACAAGTTCCACTGGTAATGGTGGGGAGGGCTTCCCCCGGTTCTGCGCAGTAACCAAGACTTGGTCACTTTTCCTGGTGATTAAGTACGTGTATGTGTTATGTGATCTTTCTAGTGGTGGTTTGGTCTGTGTCTTGGCAATGTGTAAAAGTGGAAATGTGAACAATGTGTAAAGTGATATGTGAACGTGGCACGTGGTGTGTGCAAGTGATGTGACATGTGATACATGAATGTGCAAAGTGAAAACTATGTGAAATCATGTGTAAGTGAAAGTGAATGATAATGTGAGAATAAGTGCATGTGAAAGACAAAGTAAAAGTGCATGTGAATATGCCATGAGAAGGTAAATGCATGTGTTAATATGATCCATGTTCAGTGATAATTTTGATACCATGTTTAGCACCATGTGTAGAATTATGTTAATTGTGTCCATGAGTTAGTAATTACTTGATGAGCATGTGTTTAGTATCATGTTATAAATTTTAATATAAGCCATGTGTTAGTGTTATGTGAAAGTAAGATTTGAAAGCATGTGATTGTATGAATGCTCTCATGTTAGTGATGCCATGATGTAAGTGACCATGTTTAGAATTGTTGTTATACATGAGTTAGTATAGTTTTATGCAATAGATTCCATGTTTAATCATCCATGTTATAGCATGAACATGTGTTCGTTTAATTGTAAATTGCTAGTAGTAATGATGATGTGATAGTTAGTGTTAAATTGTTAGAAAGCATGTGTGGTAAGTACGTGGTTTGAAATTTTAAGTTGCTTGCTGAGTCTATTGTGTAGACTCACCCTTGCTAAACATTTCAAGAGATTTAGAAGCTGGGGAGTTAGCAAGATCCGACATGGAGCGTGAAGAGTAGCTTGAAGATTAAAGTTTATTTTTCTAGTATGTGATGAAATTGTAATTTGAACTTGGGTTATTTGTACTTGGAAACTGGCTATGTTTAGTGGATGTTATGTCATGTCATTTCTTTCTTAGACTATATAGACTGTGGTATGTGGATTATGAAGTTGATGGAATAAGAGTTATTTAATTTCCTCTGCAATATTCCTTTCTATTTGTGTATATCTCAGCCCATGTGACTATTTCTTCCCTGTAGCGACTTGCTCTCATCCGATGTGGGTTGGTAAAACAGTACCAGGTGGAAGTGGGCCGTTACACGTTCCCCGTAACAAGTCTGTTTCAATTTGGTTAGTTTTAGGAAACAAATTTGGACTCCCTGCTAGACACAATTTTTAATCATGGTTTAGGTGAATACTTCCCATATTATTATTGTTGAGTTGTGTGTTTTGATGATGATCTTTTGTACACAATCTAATGTCATATTGTATATATGTGGAAGATTGTTGAGTTGTGTATTCATTTGGATGATGACTAAAAACCTTCATGTTGATGATGTTTACATACTCATACTTTGATTTTAATGATGACTACAACATTTGGTTGTGGATCATGTCCAAACACTCATACCTTCATTTTGATGATGACATATTGTACATATTACAATGATGACTAAACAACATATTTTTGATAATTAATATTTCATATTTTAATGATAATGACATATTTTGATGGTCCACTCTTCATATATATAGATTTACAAAGTTTTGTCAAAGTAGTGTCGACTATAGTTGATGGTCAGGTCGACACTAGTTGCTAGTCAGGTCGACTCTAGTTGAAAATCAGGTCAACACACAAAGTCTGCCGACTAAGCTCCTGAAGAACAAGTTACACTAGTGTCCACACTAGTTGAAAGTCAGGTCGACACTACCTGCCAGTCAGGTCGACTCTAGTTGAAGGTCGGGTCGACACTAGTGTCTTTCCAGTAAGTTGAAACTGATACTTAGTCAGTAGTGTCGACAGACATGCAAACTAGTGTCAAAACACATTGCGTGAAAACTCAGAAACGTGCAGAGTATGATATCTAAAGGCTGTGATTTATCTCTGGAGACTATTTGGGAGATTGTATTATTACCAAAATGCCCTTTCATCTAAGTGGCAATGAGAAAAAGGACTTTTGGACACGTGGTAGCCTTAGGTGCATTCTAGGTTTCTGTGCACATCTCTCCCACGTACAAGGGACTGCACAGAGGCTATAAAGGCTCTATTATCTCATTTGGAGCAGCCATCCATCAAATTCATCATAGAGGATGTGGGGATCAAGGCTAAGTAGTGGGTGAAAGCGTTGGAGTGCTGTAAGAGGAGCATATCAAGGAGAAGAGCAGCAGAGCTGAGAAAAAGAAGCAATCGTGCAAAAGTAGAGCAGCAGAGGAAGGAGGAGCAGTCGTGCAAAGGAGAAGCAACAGAGTTGAGAAGAAGAAGTAGATCTGAAGGAAGGTGGAAGAGGAAGCTTGTGCAAGAGCAGAAGCACGAAGCTCAGCATCTATGGAAGAACTCAAGAGCATCAGCTCAGATATGAATTTCTTTATAATCAGATCTGAAATAGAGTATAGCGAATTAAGGCTGATTTGAAGGAGTTCAAATCAAATTGGTTGAGAAACACAACCAGATGATGCATTTGTATAAGATGATCTGAAGTACAACTTTAACCCTTAAGATCTAAAGATTTAGAGTTCAAATTCATTAGTCTAGAGGAAATTGGGCAAAGTTGAAGGACTGGTGTTTGAAGATTTGTCTCTCCTAACTATGATCTTCATGTGAATTTGTTTTTCACTTTTAAACTTTATTCAGAACTCATTGAGTGCTCCTATTGTCGATAGGATTGTTGATCCCATATTGTGTTTGTGTGTGGATTGAGAAGGTCTGTCTGACCTTGAAGCTGTGAATCAGTGGATAAGCTGTGTAATCAGCGGTTGGCAAGTTGTAAGTCAGTGGTCAAGCTATGAGTTAGAGTTCATGTTGTGAGTCAGCAGTTGTTTGAAGCTGTGAATCAGCAGTTTAGTGAAGCCTCACTTGGTTTGAGTGAGGGGTAGACGTAGGTCTCCATCTGGGAGCCGAACCACCTTAAAAATATTATGTGCAGTGGTTTGATGCGTTGATTTTCCTCAAGAATGCTTGCATAGGTTTTTGATCACCTTCTAAGCACTCACACACTTATAGATAGATGGCTTTAGATTCCTATAAGTTAATCAAATCAGTGGGTACCTATTTGAATAGAAATTTTAATTTGACATATTTTTAATTGCATAAGGTTTCTACAGCAAATCTATTCAACCCCTCTTCTATATTTGCCATTTCACTGCATCTTCGATCCAATGATTATTGGGTATATAATTAACATGAATTTATAGTTTGGCAATGACCGGTAACTTCGTCATATACAAAGTCATACATGATTTGGTCGTCGTCAGCCGAAGTCTAGCTTCATCATATACGAAGTCCACTTTGTCATATACGAACTCCATTTCATCGTATATGAAGTTATACACGATTTACTCTTGATCAGTCGAAGCTTAACTTCGTCATATCCAAAGTTAACTTCGTCATATACGTAGTCCACTTCGTCATGTACAAAGTCTACTTCGTTTTGGTCGTGATCAGTCAAAGCTTAACTTCGTCATGTCCGAAGTTAACTTTGCCATATCCGAAGTCTAACTTCGTCATATACGAAGTCCACTTTGACTGACAATGTTTTATTGTGTCCAGTCGATTTGATACATCGATTGTTCCTTTAAACATCGATTACATCAACATCGATTGCTCCCTTAAACATCGATTTTTGTTATATTTCTACCGATTATTGTTATATAGATGGTTGCATATCGATTGGTGTGTACTCACACCGATTGATGAATAGGGTCTGATAATTATCTTGTTGGGGTTAATATTATATTATTTTATTGGTCAAGGCTTTATCAAAACCCTAATTATTCCTCTTAATTTATCACTAATTTTCGGGATGCTACATGCACTGTTTCTTCCACAATCAAGTTCCTTCTATTAAACACCCTATAGGTGGATGAGGATGGCGAGTAGCCAAGGAAATTACCTTCATTGCTCCTAGCATCAAATTTACCCATGTTATTCTTACTGTTTTGTGGATGAAGCATTTACAACCGAAGGGCCTTAGATGAGCAACATTTGGCTTTGTACCTTTGAAGAGCTTATATGGAGTTTTAAGAAGAATCAGCCTAATGAGTGCATGATCTATGATATTGCATGTTGTAGCAATGGCTTCAACTCAAAAATATTTGGGCAAGTTGGACTCACACAACATTGTTCATGCATGTCCATTAGCATCCAGTTACGTTTTTCCACAACTCCATTCTGTTGGGGAGTTCTAGTAGCTGAAAAATTATAGTCAATACCATATTCTATACAAACATTATCAAATTCAAGATTCTCAAATTCTCTGCTATGATCACTACAAATGCTAGAAATGACATAACCTTTGCAATTCTGCACTTTCTTACAAAACATAGAAAATCCATTCAATGATGCATTTTGTAAGTCAAGAAAAATACCCAAGTGTATCTAGAAAAGTCATCAACCACAACTAAGCCATACTTTTACCTTCAAGACTAGTAGTCTTAGTAGGCCCAAAAAGATCTAGATGCAATAATTGAAGTGGTTTAGAAGTGGTTACCTTTGTTTTTGACTTGAATGATGCTTTAGTTTGTTTATCTTTCATGCACGCACTACACACATGATGTAGCTCAAATTTACCTTTAGGCAATCCTCTGACTAACTCACTTTTAGAAAACTTTGAGATCGACTTAATACTTGCGTGTCCAAGTTTCCTATGCCATAAACAAAAAGAATTGGAGTTACTAGCAGTAAGACAAACATTGTTTTCCAAGAGATCATTAAAGTGAATGACATACACATTTCCTTCACGATTTCCTCAACATTATTGAATTAATTTTTGGATCAACAATGAGACAATGTGAGGATTCAAAGATTACCTTATGGCTTTGGTCACAAAACTACCTAATGACTAACAAGTTATGCTTTAAACAATCTACCAGTAAAACCTGCTCAATTGAGATAGAAGAATCCTTACCTTTGTCACCAATACCTATCAACCTACCTTTTCCATTATCACCAAAGGTCACCACTCCACCTTGCTTGTCTTGCAAATTAACAAATAGCCTTTTATTCTTAGTCATATATCTAGAGCACCCACTATCAAGATAGCATCGGTCACTAGAGGCACCAAGACATACCTGCACATAAACTTAGTCTCACAGAGCAATTTTTGGTACCCAAATTTCTTTGGGTCCACTTGTGTTAGTATCATATTTAGGCATGGACTTTGATACCCACATAGTCTTGAGCTTATGCATGTTTCTCTTCATCCAACAACATTTTACAATATGATCCTTGCTGGCACATAAATTGTAGATTTTAAATGGTGAACTTGAAGTAGAGTATTTGATAAAAGACTTCTTTTCAAGTTTGTAATTTTCAGGAACATAACCAAGTCCTTCCTTTCTAAAGCCTCTTGCTGATGTACCAAGGATAACATCTAAGTTTTCTTTACCTTTGACAAACTTTGATAAGGTTTCTCTAAGATCATCAATCACTTTTTGCAAGGATTTGACTTTTTCTTTAAGTTGTTGTACACTATTGTTCAAGAAGATAATTTCATTTTGAAAGGATTCATTTTCAGATTTTAGAAAGTCATTCTCTTGTTCTAACACAACATTGTGTTCATGCATGTCCTTATCTTTTTGTTGATTCCTATTTAAGCATCTTGTTCTCCATTTTTTAGCTTTTTGCACTTGTTATAAATGTCCTAAAAAATAAATTCAAGTTGTTCATAAGTGGGGTGCTCTTCATTTACCTCTTCTTCTGGATTGCCCATCAAGCATATGTAAGCTTCCTTATCTTCGTCTTCATCAAAACTTGAATCTTCTTCTCTACTCCAGTCTTCCACCATGACTTTCCTCTTTATCTTGAATTTAACGTTCTTTATCCTCTTAATCAATTCATGATATTCTCCCCTCATGTGGCCCAATTTTTTGCATTCACAACAAATAATTTCGTTAGAATTGAAATTCTTCCCCTAAGAAAAGGAACATTTGCTTACATTTGCTTGCCATTTCTAGATCTCCTTTTTAATAGAAATTTTCTCACTTTCCTAGTGAGAAGAGCCACATCTTCTTCGTCGAGGTCATTACTTACCTCATCTTCACTTGATGAATTGTCTTTTGAGATTCATTTGAAGGCAAGATTTTTCTTCTTTTTGTCGAGTTGTGTGTTTTGATGATGATATTTTGTACACAATCTGATGTCATATTGTATATATGTGGAGATTGTTGAGTTGTGTATTCATTTGGATGATGACTAAAAACCTTCATGTTAATGATGTCTACACACTCATACTTTGATTTTAATGATGACTACAACATTTGATTGTGGATGATGTCCAAACACTCATACCTTCATTTTGATGATGACTTATTATACATATTACAATGATGACTAAACACATGTTTTTGATACTTAATATTTCATATTTTAATGATAATGATATTTTTGATGGTCCACTCTTCATATATACAGGTTTACAACATTTTGTCAAAGTAGTGTTGACTCTAGTTAAAGGTCAGGTCGACACTAGCTTCCAGTCAGGTCGACTCTAGTTGAAAATCAGGTTGACACACAAAGTCTACCCTTAAGCTCCTGAAGAACAAGTTATAGTAGTGTCAACACTAGTTGAAAGTCAGGTTGACACTAGCTGTCAGTTAGGTCGACTCTAGTTGAAGGTCAGGTCGACACTAGTGTCCTGCCAGTAAGCTAAAACTGATACTTAGTGATCAGCAGTGTCGACACACATTGCGTGAAAACTCAGAAATGCAAAGGGTATGATATCCAATGGCTGTGATTTATCTCTGGAGACTGTTTGGGATATTCTATTATTACCAAAATGCCCTTTCATCCAAGTGGTAATGAGAAAAAGGACTTTTGAACATGTGGCAGCCTTGGGTGCATTCTAGGTTTTTGTGCACATCTCTCTCACGTAAAAGGGATTGCACAGAGGCTATAAAAGGTCTCTTATCTCATCTGGAGCAGCCATCCATCAAACCCACCACAAAGGATGTGGGAATCAAGGCCAAGTGGTGAGAGAAAGCATTGGAGTCCTGAAAGAGGAGCAGATCAAGAAGAAAAGCAGCAGAGGAAGAAGGAGGAATTGTGCAAGTAGCAGAGCTGAAAATAGATGATCGTGGATTGAAGGAGTACTCAATCTGATCTTCTCAAGAACCTTCAATTCAAGCTTCTGCAGATCATCTTCAATAAGGGACATCCATTTCACCTCTCTTTCATTCATTTTTATTGGAGTGTTCTTCTCAATTTGTCTTTGAGTGCTCGTGAGATCTGTACATGCGTTTTGTGTAGATTTCTGTGTGCATGTAAGGGTGTGAATCAGAGCAGTGCTAGAGGGTCTGATTTCTTGTGAATTTGATCTAGCAGTGTGGTTTGAGCCGTCATGCTCATGTGTGTGGTTTGAGCCGTCGAGCTCAAGTGTGGTTTGAGCCGTCGTGCTCAAGGGTGTTTGAGCCATCATGCTCAAGTGTGTGTATGGTTTGAGCCGTCGAGCTCAAGTGTGCGTGTTGTACTCAGTTTTGAGTAGTGCGGCCTCACTGTGTGAGAGGTGGATGTAAGAATCACTGGTGTTATTTTCAAACCACCAAAAAACTCCTGTGTAGTGTTTGATCTATTTTTTGTGCTTGATGCATGCATAGGAATTTTGCCTTGACACTAATGTTTGCTTCACATATCGACTACATACACCCACACATCAGATCAATATGATTGTCTGCCTGAATGGATCTATAATTTGAAGTGATTTTTAAATTGCTTAAGCTTCCGCTGAGATTTGTGTTATATCTATTCAACCCCCCCCCCCCCTTCTAAATCTATTCATCCTACCTATTCGATCCTACAATTGGCATCAGAGCCGGGTCTCTGTTTATCTGTTGTGATTTGGAAGATCTGATATTTGAATATCTTAAGCTTTTGGATCTCTAATTTGATTTTCTAGAACATCATCTAATCTACTTGATCTGATTCAAATTTTTAATTATGATCATTTTGAGTACTTCATTACTTTTTAATCAGATTTTATTGTCTTCAGATCTAATTATCTAAAGTTAATATGATAAAATGGCAAATCTCTTTAACTTGCATGAATTTCTTGCTATAATTTCAAAGAAATCTCCAAGCTCATCACCATCTTCTAAAATGCAGGAATCTTTAGAGAAGAAGAAGAGAAGAGAAGGAAGAAAATTGGACAAATGCTTTATGGCTAAGGAAAGCTCCAATGGTTCTAAAAATTCCAACAATTCTCTCAAGTCATGTTCTGACAGTGATAATGAGGAATTGTCTTATGATGATTTGATGGAATGCTATGAACATGTGTGTAAACAATTTAAAAAGGTTAAATCTCAAAACAAGAAGCTGAAGGATAAATTAGAGGTAAATGAGATGAAAATTGTTAATGTTCATGCTTTCTATAAAGAGATTGAAGAACTAAAAATAGAGAATGAAGACTTAAAAAAAGAAGTTCAAAAGCTGAATTCTAAAAAAGAAGATTTGAAAGATGAAATCAAATTTGTGAAAACAAACTGAATGCATTAAAAGATAACCGTGAGCTATTGAAATCTAAAGTCATTAAGCTAGAAAATGACAATGAAAAATTAAGTGATCTCAATGAGAACTTAAAATTTGATAATGATCAATTAAATAAACAAATTTCAAATATGACTCATGATCATCAAATCAATGACAAATGCAAACAATTTGTTGAAGAAAATCATCATATGAAAAAGAAGAATGAATGCATATTGCCTAACAAACTATTGGACAATGACTGTAGCAATTTAAGTAACAAAATTGTTGATTTGGAAAAACAAATTGCTCAATTTGAAAATGAAAAGATCATGATGAAAAATGGTTTGGATGTCATGCTAAACAAACTTCAACTTTCCGAAAAAGAAGTTGTTGCATTAAAATTTGAAAAACAAAAGCTGCAAAATGAATTCAAGACTGCTGCAAAGAAACATGTTGTTCTAAATAAGATAAAAGTTTCTGAAATGAACATAAATGTTGCTGACAAGAACTCTTTTATTTCCAATGATGAACTTGTAAAGATTCTTGTTCTTAAAAGGGTTCAAAAAGAAAATCAGAAAATCAATAAAAATGTTGCTAGTAGGAAGAGTCATGTTTCTGTTAAAAATAAGAAAATAGAAACAGAAGATTATGCCCAGGATTCCTCCACAAACCAGAAAAGCTCCAAGGCAAGCTCCAACTCCACATCATGCCAAGAACAACCATAGGGTACCACCTTCACCTCAACCCAAAAACAATCAAAGGTACTCTAGATGGTTTCAAAAGTTCCAGCATACACATCAATGTTATGGTAAGTTTCAGGTAAATACTCAACCCATTTGCTTTAATTGCAATAAACTTTGTCATCTTGCCAAGTATTGCGGAATAAAATTGAAAAGATTCATAAACATGCCAAATCTATAGCACCCCGGAAAATTTAATTACATAAAAATGCAAATAATAGAAATAAATACTTTCCATAATATCAGAATATTTAAAACATACGTACCATTATCGTATTTGCAAGAACACATCGGAAAATTCCGTGAAATTTATAAATCAACCTCTAACATCATTCTTAAATGTTCCACGAAGAAATTCGTGCAACGAAAAATCCGATTGACCAAGTGTACGTCACATTCTGACAAATTATCTAAATTAGGAAACTAGGTCGGAAAACTGTGAACACGGAAATACGACGCGATCATAAATTAAATAAAAATGTGGGAGAGACTTCCAACATTATATATTGAAGACCCATTATCATAATTGGTCCAATGGACAACATGTAGCCCAAAAATCAAATGAAGCAAGAAAATGCATGGAAATTCGTAACCATAAATAAGCTGAAATTAGAAAGAGGCAATTAGGGTAAAAATTAGATGCAATCATGCACTCTTGGCAACCCAAATTCGTGCCTAGCCATCCTTGGGGATTGCTTGATGGCCAAGGCACTCCAATGGAGGTAGAAATCTTCAAAATATGGAAGGTAATATGCTGAAACCGCAACTTTGCCTTCCTTGTTGCAATAGGACTCCTAAAAGGCATAGTTGTTTAAATACTCTCCACCAAACCCTAGGGACGAGTTTTACAACTTTCTGGGGTCATGTGGAGGAGTTCTTGGTGGCTGGGGAGCTGTAAAACGACCACAACAAGCTCATCTTCTTCCCCATCGCGTCTGCTTTGACCTGTGCAAACCATCCACTTGGAATCGACGAAACGTAGGTCAAACCTAAATCCCATTGTACAAGACTTATACCCCTGGAAAGAGGGTCAAGTCTACTTCCTAACCCAACTAGAATGCAGAACTTTCATGCAGTATACTCGGAGTATTAGGCGTTCTTCAAGCAGTGGTCGGAGCAAGGATTTTCTAAAGAACGAAACTTCCCCAAACCAAAAGGTAGGTTTTCTTGGGCCAAACCTTAACAAGTCATATACCAATGTGTATAGCATCAAGTCTAGTTTCATTCCCATTTGGTGTCATCGAATTCCAATGAGTACATCTTGAGTTATAGCTGTTTTTCCATAGTCGCGCATGATAGGGACTTTTTATGGTCATGTTGATTTATCACACATCCCGAGGTCATTTTAAATTATTTAAAAATCATAGTTCTCTCCTAATCCTTTTTCCCTACAAATTTCATGTTGAGACTTTTATCCCAAGAGCCCTAGTTCAGAGGATATAAGCATTGCATGGATCGAGCCCCAATTTTCCTACATGTTACGGCGTTTTCGGTCTGAGCTCCGAACCGCGTTCGGTTCAGGTGACGCGTCTCAAGCATCTGGAATCGTGTTGCTCGTGGCCGACGTGATTCGGTGAATCACGACCGTCAGGTATGATGCGATTCTCGTGCTGACCAGTCAACGGCGCGTGTGGGTCTTCATGCCGCCTGGGGTTGGAGCCTGTCTGAACTGCGACGGTATACCCCAACACGTTTCAGGCGGTTTTCCCACCCAAGGTTTTATTAAATGATTTTCCTTAAATGCGTCTGGATCCCCTGACGCGATTCAAGCATGAACGCGACCACCAAGGTGGACGCGATTTTGAGTCTTCACTATTTCGCCTGTTTTGACTGTGCACTGCGTTATGAAGTGCGTCCACTGTGTAGGATGCGAATTTCAACGCTTATCCAAGGTCTATTTAACATAGTATTGAGTTCAACATTTGCATGTCTTTATTCTGGTCATTTCATGAGCTGTGTTTAATGGCCTAAAAGTGTTAACCCATTAAAAGCTATAATTACACGAATGTTATTCTAATTACTTTCTTAATGGTGTGACCATTCATGTAACTTGTGATTCACTCTTCTTACTATTCTAGCTTGTTAAAATGATAATTGTTATCTTCAAATATTGCAAACCCATGTATAATTAAATGCATAGTTCATTTCATGCTATCATGTGAATTGTTTTTCGCAAGTTTGAAACCGATGGATTGTGGATTGAGACACGTGTTCACTACACACTTGCAGATCTAGGCACCCCTTTCTTGGGGATTTGGAAGCTCTCTATCGGTCATTCCGTATCGGTAGACAAGCGACCTTTTCTCTAAGACCTCCGTAAATCTCCGTACTTCATGGATTCCCTCATGAAGACCGAGTTGGTTGTACCGTTGAAGTTCCCTAGAGATAGCATACACTTCCTATCTCATCTTGTTCTCGTGAGTGTGATTTACAATCTAGACTCAAGCCATTAATGTAAAGATTGAACTAAAGCATAAATCGTACCGTTATGCTGCCAAATTTATCTCTTGACCATTGTTATCATGAAAATCATGTTCAATTTACTTATTACTTGATTCTCATCATCATTATGAACATGACATTACACGTGCTTACATCTTGAAACTCTCATTGGCCCTTATTAATGACTGTGGGTATCTACATTTAAATCAAAATGAGATGTTGACCGGGCACGGCGAGTGTCCAAGGGCTCCAGTCTAGCCCCAATGACGGAGAGTCATAAATATACTATAAACCATGGGGTATAATGATTACTGGCGTTGAATCACGCTGGGAGTACTTGCGAGTTGAATGATAGATACAATAACCACATACACGTGTCCTAGTGTGCATTTCAAGGTGGATCTTTCCCTGGTGTACATTATCGTCTCGTGCCTGATAAGTGTTACATGATCGTGCTCGTGTGTGCTTACTTGTTTGCATGATATGGCCATCCTGCAATTATGCAATTAAAGTGATATCTTGCGTGCTTGTTACATGCCTCGTTATTGATAATCTCTTGCTCGTTATATCATTTTAAATCTTGCTCTATCATGATCACTCTATCTAGCCTGTTCATGTATCATGCTTTAATGAGTTTTATTCGTACATGCAAATCATGACATTCATCGTGCTTACCTAGTTCTAAATTGCTAATCATGTATATCATTGCCCGCATATTTAGATAGATATCCTACTGGGCTAGTTTGCTCATCCCCTACTTTTAACCATTCTAGGTGATTATGAAATACAAGAAGTGGAGCAAGTCGAGGATGCGAATGCGTCCGAGTGATGATCATCCCAACACTTGAGTCTATCTATAGTTAGTTTGCTTTGAGTGTTAGATTAATGTAGTAGGTAGTGAGGAATAAATGTACTTTTCCTTTTATTGAGTCTTAGTCCTATATTAGTTACCTTTGATACATTGAGATGAGATTTGAATACAATTTCATTTGAGTTCAATATTTGGGCCCTATTATAATGTTGTGTCGATACACATCTAGTGCGTGCTAGCTAGAGGCTTATTTGTTGACTGTCCACGTCTCGGGATATCGACTCAAATTATCTGAATTATATCCGCTGCATAATTCTCGGGACGTGACAGTTTAGTTGTATTAGAGCCTAGGAAAACCAAATAGGATATATGTCTCAGGAATAAGAGATACCTATGGAACCTTGGTCATGGAATTTAAAAATAGTACTTGGTGAGAAAGGGGTAGAGATTGAGAATATGACAAAAAGAACAAAACACTCTTACCCATTGACTCTTATAATGTATCTAGAGACATTAATTGGTTTCCATCCTTTTCTCAGGAACCCTCATAACACTTACACTTAACTGCAATGGCTCACAATTAGTGGCAAGCTATGCAAGAAACTGTAGCTGCTTTGACCCAAGCATTGCAGAATGTAGTTCAGGCTGGAAATCAGGCTACAGCTGCAAGGAACAGAGTCGGTGATCTGCACCGTTACTTTAGGAGTTTGAACCCTCCTCATTTTTCTGGATCACCTGACCCAGACGAGGTAGATAATTGGCAAGAGGAAATAGAAAGAATTTTCCAGGTAATGCAATGCACTAATAGGGAGAAGGTGGTACTGGCCACTTTTCAATTCACGAAGGATGCTCGAGCATGGTGGAAGGCCACATCGGCCAATCTACCTAATGTTGTTGAACTGGAGTGGGCTGGATTCCTGGAGATATTCCGGGGAAAATATTTCTCGGAGAGAGTTAAGGAAAAAGGCGGCGGATTTTGCCGCACTGAAGCAGAAAGGAATGTCAGTGGCTGAGTATGAGGCTCAGTTTGCGCATCTGGCTGTATATGCCCCACATCTGGTGGGCACAGAAAGACTAAGGCTAATCTCTTCATGATGGGCTAAGGCCATGATCATTGAGAAGCTCGGACCTCACAACATCCAAACTTACACTGAGATGGTTCAAAGAGCCCAGCTGGTAGAGGACACGATGGCAAAAGTAGAAGGTATGAGGGCAAGGACAACTCAAAGCCAGTCTTTGTCAAGAAGGGAGCACCTAATATTGCTCCAACTTTCCGCAACAACAACAACAACAATAACAACAACAAGAGGGCGAATGCTGGAAGAGACAATGTTGTAGATAAGAAGGTCAAGGTAGAAGGAAGGCAGTTTGCTGAGAACTGCAAGTTCTGTGATAACCAGTGCACCAAGCTGAGGAATGCTGGAAGAAGCTCGGGGCGTGCTTAAGATGTGGTGGTCGTGACCACCGTATTCCTGACTGTTTAATGCTGAAGGACCAGCCAGGCAAGGCCCAGAATGTACCACGGCATCAGGGATGCCTTAATGTCGTCGTAGAAGCGGACCAACCCGAGGAAGGGGGTATGGTGGAAGGTACCATTTCCATACACTCTCAACCTGCTTTTGTGCTTATTGATACTGGAGCTGCATATTCATTTATTTCCACCACATTTGCTGCATTTCTACCTGTCAAACCTGTACCTCTAAAATCCAAGATCACTGTAGCCTCTCCCATTGGCTCAGAATCTAAACTCACTCACTACCTGCCAAAATGTGAAACTATAATTGGAGGGCACAATCTCCCTGCTAACCTCATTGGTTTAGACATGAAGGGTTATGATGCCATTTTGGGTGTCGATTGGCTAATTGAATATGATGTCGATGTAAACTGTCATCATAGAAGGGTCACCTTTAAAAGTCCAAATCTTCCAACCTTTTCACTACTTGGCACTTGTTATCATAAACACCCTATCTTGATATCCTCGTTAAAGGCTTCCAAGCTGATCAACCAGGGTTGTGACGCTTTCCTATTTTCAGTCGTGGCGACTGAAAAGAAGAAACCAACCCTAGAAGACATTCCCATAGCCAGAGACTATCCTGATGTATTCTCAGAGGAATTACCTAGTATACCACCTGAGCGGGAGGTAAACTTCACCATCGAATTACTCCCTGGGGCAGCCCTTGTTTCAAAAGCTCTGTATCGCATGTCCCCTGCTGAATTGCAGGAGCTAAAGAGGCAGACCCAAGAACTACTAGATCAAGGTTTTATCAGGTCTAGCACATCCCCGTGGGGAGCGCCAGTACTATTTGTCAGGAAGAAGGATGGGACAATGAGGCTATGCATTGATTACCATCAGTTAAACTAGTTGACAATAAAGAACAAGTATGCACTACCCCGCATTAATGAACTGTTCGATCAGATCTCTGGTGCACAATATTTCTCCAAGATAGATCTAAGATCAGGCTACCATCAACTGAGGATAAAGGAAGAGGATATACACAAGTCTGCATTCGGGAGTAGATATGGTCACTATGAGTTCGTGGTCATGCCGTTTGGGTTGACAAATGCTCCAGCGGCTTTCATGCAACTTATGAACAATATTTATAGTCCATACTTAGACCAATTCGTGGTGGTGTTCATAGATGACATCCTTATTTACTCAAAGTCCAAATAAGAAAATGAGAAACACTTGAAAGTTGCTCTGCAAGTTCTTAGAGATAATCAACTCTATGAAAAACTTAGTAAGTGTGAGTTCTGGATGGAGGAAGTGTCTTTCCTTGGCCACATCATATCCAAGGAGGGAATCTCAGTAGATCCATCTAAGGTTGAAGCGGTAAAGAACTGGGCAAGGCTGATAACTGTGTCGGAGATCAGGAGCTTTCTGGGTCTAGCCGTATATTATCATCGTTTTATTAAGGATTTCTCAAAGATAGTTGTACCATTGACCAGGCTTAACAGGAATAAGAATCCATTTGCATGGACTGATGAATGTGAAGGAAGTTTCAGGGCATTGAAGGAGCACCTCACCTTAGCAACTGTACTGACATTGCCAGTGACTGGGGGTAGTTTTGAAGTATACACATATGCATCCGGGATCGGCCTAGGCTGTGTGCTGATGCAAAATGGGAAAGTCATATGTTATGCATCCAGACAATTGAAGAAGCACGAGGACAATTATCTTGTACATGATCTGAAGCTAGCTGTTGTAGTCTTTGCCTTGAACATATGGCGTCATTACCTATATGGTGAGAAGTTCATTGTGTTTTTTGACTGTAAAAGTTTGAAGTATCTGTTTTCTCAGTAGGACTTGAACATGAGACAGCGGAGGTGGTTGGAGTATCTCAAAGACTTCGACTTCACTATCCAATATCATCCAGGTAAAGCAAATGTTGTGGAAGATGCTCTAAGTAGAAAGCCAATGATCACATTGTCAAGTCTAATGGTGGGTGATTGGAGATTATTAGATGATTTTGCTAAGTTAAATATTGATGCTGACATCAAGAAGAAGGGATGTCTTATTGCTAGTGTTAGGGCACAACCTACACTATTGGAGGACATCATAGCACTCTAAGACAAGACCCAGTGCTGGTGGAGATTAAGGCTAATCTAGATCAAAGGCCAGATTTCTCTTTAACTGAAGATGGAAGACTATTGTTCTGAGATCGAGTATGTGTACCTGACCATGCAGAGAAAATGAAGATGATTATGGATGGGGCTCATAAGACTAGGTATACCATCCATCCTGGAACTACCAAAATGTATCAGGATCTGAAAAGAAGCTTTTGGTGGCCTAATATGAAGAGGGAGGTGGCGGAATATGTCGCCCGATGCTTAACATGTCAAAAGATCAAGGCGGAACACTTGCGACCCGCAGGTAAACTCAACCCCTAGAAATCCCGGCATGGAAATGGGAAGGTATAGGGATGGACTTTATTTTCGGACTACCAAAATCTAGAGGTGGATTCGATGGTGTTTGGGTTATAGTCGACCGCTTAACTAAGTCGGCTCACTTTTTCCTAGTGAAGAACAAGTGGTTAGTAGATGTTCTAGTTGCACTGTATGTGAAGGAAATAGTCAGATTACATGGAGTACCGGTGTCTATCATGTATGATAGAGACCCTAGGTTTACATCCCACTTTTGGAAAGGACTGCATTATTCCTTGGGATCTAAACTAAACTTTAGCACGGCTTTCTATCCGTAGACTGATGGTCAGACGAAAAGAACCAATCAGGTGATTGAAGATATGCTTAGAGCCTATGTCCTAGATTTTGGAGGTTGTTGGCATGAACACTTACCTCTTGTGGAGTTCGCCTACAACAATATCTAACAAGCTAGTATTCAAATGGCACCATTTGAAGCACTTTATGGCAGGAGTTGCCGATCTCCAATATGCTGGTATGAAGTTGGTGAAAAACAAATGCTAGGATCAGAGATGATAAGGGAAACCACAGAAAAAGTGAAGCTTATTAAGGAAACAATGGCAGTGGCGCAGCAAAGACAAAAGACATATGCAGATAATTGAAGAAGAGACCTGGTGTTTCAGGTTGGTGATCATGTATTCTTGAAAGTGTCACCAGGACGTGGGATCTGGCGGTTTGGCATTAAAGGCAAGTTGTCACCAAGGTTCGTCGAGCCTTTCGAAATCCTCGAGAGAGTCAGTGAAGTTGCATACCATCTGGCATTACCACCACAAATGGATGGAATACACAATGTGTTCCATATATCCATGTTGAAGAAGTATGTACGAGATCCGTATCATGTTATAGAATATGAAGTTCTAGAGTTCAACAAAGACGAAACTTATCAAGAAAGGCCAATTAAGATCATGGACTGAGAACTGCGACAACTAAGGAACAAGGTCATCCCACTAGTAAGAGTGAGATGGAATCACCATAGAGAAGAGGATGAGACGTGGGAAACCGAGGAAGCTATGCGCAAAAAATATCCGGAGCTATTCGCAAGTAAGTACACCTCGCTTCTACAATAAATTACTATCCATGAATTTGGGGACCAAATTCTCTTAAGTGGGGGAGGGTGTAGCACCCCAGAAAATTTAATTACATAAAAATTCAAATAAATGGAAATAAATAATTTCCATAATATCAGAATATTTAAAACATACGTACCATTATCGTATGTGCAAGAACCCATCGAAAAATTCAGTGAAAATTATAAATCAACCCCAAACATTATTCTTAAATGTTCCATGAAGAAATTCGTGCAACAAAAAATCCTATTGACCAAGTGTACGTCACATTGTGACAAATTATCCAAATTTGGAAACTAGGTCGGAAAACCATGAACACGGAAATACGATGCGATCATAAATTAAATAAAAAAGTGGGAGAGACTTCCAACATTATATATTGAAGACCCATTATCATAATTGGGCCAATGAACAACATGTGGCCCAAAAAACAAATGAAGCAAGAAAATGCATGGAAATTCGTAACCATAAATAAGTTGAAATTAGAAAGAGGCAATTAGGGAAAACATTGGATGCAGTCATGCACTCTTGGCAACCCAAATTCATACCTAGCCATCCTGGGGATTGCTTTATGGACAAGGCACTCCAATGGAGGTAGAAATCTTCAAAATATGGAAGGTAATATGCTGAAACCTCAAGTTTGCCTTCCTTGTTGCAATAGGACTCCTAAAAGACATAGTTCTTTAAATACTCTCCACCAAACCCTAGGGACGAGTTTTACAACTTGCTAGGGTCATGTGGAGGAGTTCTTGGTGGCTGGGGAGCTGTGGAACGACCACAACAAGCTCATCTTCTTCCCGATCGCGTCTGCTTCGACCTGTGCAAACCATCTACTTGGAATCGACAAAGGGTAGGTCAAACCTAAATCCCATTGTGCAACACTTATACCCCTAGAAAGAGGGTCAAGTCTACTTCCTAACCCAACTGGAATGCACAACTTTCATGCAGTATACTCGAGTATTAGGTGTTCTTCAAGCAGTGGTCGGAGCAAGGGTTTTCTAAAGAACAAAACTTCGCTAACCCAAAAGGTAGGTTTTCTCGGGCCAAATCTTAACAAGTCATATACCAATGTGTAGAGCATCAAGTCTAGTTTCATTCCCATTTAGTTTCATCGAATTCCAATGAGTACATCTTGAGTTAGTCATTTTTCCATAGTCGCGCAAAATAGGGACTTTTTACGTTCATGTTGATTATTGTGTATCCCGAGGTCATTTTAAATTATTTAAAAATAACAATTCTTTCCTACTCCATGTTCCCTACAACTTTCATGTTGAGACTTTTGTCCCAAGAGCCCTAGTTCAGAAGATATAAGCATTGCATGGACCAAGCACCAATTTTCCTACATGTTTCGGCATTTTCGGTCTGAGCTCTGAACCGCGTCCGGTTTAGGCGACACGTTTCAAGCGCCTGGAATCACGTCACTCGTGGCCGACGTGATTCGGTGAATCACGACTGTCTGGTACGACGTGATTCTCATGCTGACCAGTCAACGGCGCGCGTCGGTCTTCGCGCCGCGGGAGTTGGAGCCTGTTTGAACTGCGGCGGTATACCACGACGCGTTTCAGGCGGTTTTCCTGCCCAAGGTTTTATTAAATGATTTTCCTTAAATGCATTTGGATCCCTCGACACGATTCAAGCATGAACGCGACCACCAAGGTGGATGCGATTTTGAGTCTTCACTATTTCGCCTGTTTTGATTGTGCACTGCGTTATGAAGTGCGTCCACTGTGTAGGATGTGTATTTCAAGGCTTATCCAAGGTCTGTTTAACATGGTATTGAGTTCAACATTTGCATGTCTTTATTCTGGCCATTTCATGAGGTGTGTTTAATGGCTTAAAAGTGTTTAACCCATTAAAAGCTATAATTACACGAATGTTATTCTAATTGCTTTCTTAATGGTGTGACCATTCATGTAACGTGTGATTCACTCTTCTTACTGTTCTAGCTTGTTAAAATGATAATTGTTATCTTAAAATATTGCAAACCCATGTATAGTTAAATGCAAAGTTCATTTCATGCTATCATGTGAATTGTTTTTCGCAAGTTTGAAACTGATGGATTGTGGATTGAGACACGTGTTCACTACACACTT
The DNA here is from genome assembly GCA_014218235.1 of Colocasia esculenta. Taxonomy (NCBI): domain Eukaryota; kingdom Viridiplantae; phylum Streptophyta; class Magnoliopsida; order Alismatales; family Araceae; genus Colocasia; species Colocasia esculenta. The sequence goes on from CM024756.1 coordinate 7,477,891, forward strand.
GCACATCTAGCTAGCACCCCTTTCTTGGGGATTTGGAAGCTCTCTATTGGTCATTCGGTAGACAAGCGACCTTTTCTCTAAGACCTCTGTAAATTTCCGTACTTCATGGATTCCCTCATGAAGACCTAGTTGGTTGTACCGTTGGAGTTCCCTAGAGATAGCGTGCACTTCCTCTCTCATCTTGTTCTCGTGAGTGTGATTTACAATCTAGAGTCAAGGCATTAATGTAATGATTGAACTAAAGCATAAATCGTACCGTTATGCTGCCAAATTTATCTCTTGACCATTGTTATCATGAAAATCATGTTCAATTTACTTATTACTTGATTCTCTTCATCATTATGAACATGACATTACACATGCTTGCATCTTGAAACTCTCATTGGCCATTATTAATGACTGTGGGTATCTACATTTAAATCGAAATGAGATGCTGAGCGGGCACAGCAAGTGTCCAAGTGCTCCAGTCTAGCCGCAATGACGGAGAGTCATAAATATACTATAAACCATGGGGTATATTGATTACTGGCGTTGCATCTGCACTGGGAGTACTTGCGTGTTGAATGCTAGATATAATAACCACATACACGTGTCCTAGTGTGCATTTCAAGGTGGATCTTTCCTTGGTGTACATTAGCGTCTCGTGCCTGATTAGTGTTACTGTAGGATCGAATAGGTGGATGGATTAGATCTAGAAGGGGGGTTGAATAGATCTAACACCAATTAATGCGGAAGCTTAAGCAATTCTAAATTACTTCGAATCAGAGTTCAATTCAAACAAACAATTTACTGATCTGAAGTGTGGGTGTGTGTAGATGATGTGTGAAGCAATTAAACATTTAGTGTGAAAGCGAAATCCTATGCAAGCATCTAGCGCAAACAAGCAGATCAAACCATTGCACAAAGGATTTTTTAGGTGGTTTGGAAATCACACAAGTGATTCCTACATCCACCCCTCACACAGTGAGGCTCCACTACTCAAAAGAGTACAACTCACACCGGAGCACGACGACTCCAAACACCCTTGAGCACGAAGGCTCAACACACAACCTTCAGTTCAACGACTCACAAACTGAGCATGACGGCTCAAACAACAACCGGAGCACGACGACTCCAAATTGAGCACGATGGCTCAAACCACACAGTGAGTATGACAACTCATAAACCAGAGCTGACGGCTCACAATACAAAAGCTTGATCAAAGACAACAGAAATCAGATCCTCTAGCAATGATCTTATTCAAGATAGATTCGTACACAGAAATTTGTGCAGAACTTCATGCACAAATCTCATAGACGAAATAAGGAAGAACAAACTCAGAAGTGAGAGAAATGGATGTAGAATGAGTGTTCTTCGATGAAGAGGCCTTGCAGACACTTGAATTGAGGAGCCTTGATGGAAATCGATGGAGATTCTCCTCAATTGGCGATGCTTGCTTTGATGGCATCTGAAATGCCAGAAATCCTACTTCTACTACTCCTCTTCAGTTGGATCTGCTCCCTTTCCCAGCACAGGAAGCTTCTCCCCAGAGATTCCGCTTGATTCCCATGTCCATCCTCTTGAAAGATGGCCTGCAACTTCTAGAGATGGAGCAAGATCTGGAAAGCCCCTTTTTGCCGCCAAAAAGCTTCTTCTGGAAGTGTATGGGCTCTCTTCCCTTTGGGGTACAAGGAACATGTGTATTTATAGCCTCATATGTCCATAAGGTTCCTTGGGGTGCATGGGCATGGAAATCTAGGTCAAATCCCTTGATTCCCAAGCAGCCACGTGTCCATAAAAATTCACATTTTTTAGTTTCAGTCGAAGTGTGTCGACACACAGGCAGACTGTGTCGACACCACAGGCAACTGCTGCAGAACAGGCTTTTGGGACAGTGAACTAGTGTCGACACATAGGTGGACTGTGTCGACACCACTGGCAGACTGTGTTGACACACAGGCAGACTGTGTCGACACACTGGTTACTGCTTCAGAATAGGCTTCTGGGACAGTCATCTAGTGTCGACACACAGGTAGACTATGTCGACACCACTGTGGCAAAAGTGTGTGAACCTGAAAATATAAATTGTAAACCATTAATACAAGATATTATCATTAAAATGTGAGATATGAAACATCAAAAATATGTTGTTTAAGCATTGTTGTGATATGTATAAAATGTATAACATGTTCATATGTCATCATTAAAATATGTACAAAATGTCATCATCAAAATCAAATATGAGTGATGTTCATTGGTCATTATTAAAATACAACTTTAGGAAATTCCAATACACACTCAACCCAACATTCTCCCCCTTTTTGATGATGACAAAATATATATACAATCTCCCAATAGCCTGACTCCCTTGACTGCAATGACTCCCATTGACCATATTCACCCTTTGAACAACTTTCTCCCATAAGAAACTTTCTCCCCTTTAAAGAACTTTCTCCCCTTTAAAGAACTTTCTCCCCCTTTTTGACATCATTAAAAAGATAGATAAGAGAGAGAAGCAAAGAATGGTAAGAGATCAAGAATTCCAGTTGTGAAAATGAAAGTTCAGGAAGAATCAAAATAAGTGAGGCAAAGTCATATTTACATATGAGAGAAATTATTGTGTTTTTTTTGTATTGTGCAATAAAGTTTAATCACAAAGACACACTCAACACAAAGTATAGCAAAATATAATGATATGAATGTAGGTAAAATAATGATGCAAATCTAAGACCCTCGGATTTTTTGTCATTTTATTTTGCCTCGTGTTGAGTCACGCTTGTGTGTAAATATTATGTATGCATATGTAGATATCTACGTACATATTAGCTAGGTGTACTTATGTGTGCATGTGTATGTTTAGATGTAGTTATTGTTTGATTGCATGGTGTATAGTGTGTACACTATACTATATATATTGCATGTATATATATAGCGCATATATGGTTTCCTGCATGGTTTAAGCTCTGGCCGAAGAGCAAATTGGTGTCAACATGGATGGACGTCCATGTTGAGTAAACGTCCATGTCGACGGATGCCAACTATTAAGTAAACGGCCATGGAAGTGGACGTCTACTTCTCTGATTTTCTGTGCACAGCAGACCACGAAATTTCGGATTGGGCTTGCTCACCGATTGGGGAGATGTCCCCAACGGCTCTCACCTCTCCCATCATGCCTTGCGTGAGATCCCAAGCCCTCTCTTATAAAATCACTACGCCTTGCAGCCTGAAAGAGCTCTCTGGCTCTTTGCAAAGAGAGAAAACCCTAGCTGAGAGAACATGTGAAAAACTCAACTTCGAGAGCTCAGATCCGGCGATTTGAGGCTTCTTCCGGCAACCTATTTCAACTAGGAGGAAGATTGGACATAGGGGAAGGCTTCCCCAACACTGGACTGAAGGCTACTTCATCCTAGAATGTGGAGGAAGGAATTTGTGGAGGCTTCTTGGTACTGCCCAAGGAGAGCTTCAACAACCTTTTTGATCCCTTCGGAGGTTTTTCTAAAGGCAAGTAACCCATCCCCGTGGTACATGTACATGTCCAGTAGGTCTTAGGTATTTTATGGGATTTTATTCGTGTCTTGGAACCCCACATTTCCCCCATCTTTGGAGTTCGGTCAGTGTTTCTGCACAGATAGGAACTTAACGGCAAGATCCTTTGCCATTATGATCTCCAGTTGGCGGCAGACGATGCTGCCGTTAACCTCTGTGAACGGCCAGCCTTTGCCATTTAGTTCTTTAGGATAGAACAAGGAACTGTTCTTCCTTATATATGATATTTTCAGGATTTCTTCACATGAGGATATATTGTAAATGTTATATGCTATGTAATATAGATAATGGAATGCATTGTGAGATTTTTGTAAATTTCTGTAATTTGTATAAATTGTTAGGTTTATGTGAAATGCATTTTAAATAAAGATCTTGGATAGGATAGCTTGTTGTTCACCTGATTCGTGAAGAATTGAATGCCATATTTTTTTCAGATCATGCGTATGTACGTCAGTCTCTGTCCCGAAAATTTGGGAATTTTCCCATGATCATGTGATTTATTACAATTTCTGTACTAAAAATAGAAACCATGTGTAGGTTCTTGTAAAACTCACAGTAAATTGTATGATGTGAAATAAATTGGGGAAGAACTTCTGTGGTAATATGAATGATAGATGTAGGTTAGTGCAGTGTCAAAACAGACCAGGATATTATGCTTCCATGATAACTGATTTATGAATGCCATGTGGTTGAATGTTTTATTTTCTGTAAATTAATATAGTTCATAAAAATATGAAAATTTGCATGTGTGGTCTGAAACCTGCAAATAGCCTGTGGTTAAAATCTCATATGATTGGGAAACAACATAGTACATTGTGAAATTTCCATGTGAAAATGAGCTATTAATGCATGCTTAACATGATTATGGTTGGATAATGTGTTTTCAGCATGATTAGAGTAAGTTGCTGAGTGTTTAAATTTTGTCAACAGTAGTATCAAGTTAGGGAAAAATAGAGCCATGTGTAAACCGTATGAAATGTGTGTGTTAAAAATCAGAATGTGTAAAATGTGTCGTGTGTGACACTGCTTCCATAGAGGGCTGTGGAACTGTACCGTGGAAAAGTCCCCACAGGAAGGTTCAATGTGTTAAGATCCTAAGGGCATTAGGATGAAATCCTGGAGGTGGACAAGTACCACTGGTTAGGGTGGAGATACTTCTCCTGGTCTGCGCAGTACCAAGAGCCGTCACTGTGTTGCCTAGGTGGCGTCTATGTGTTATGTGATGTGAATGTGTCCTTCTAGTGGTGGTTTGGACTATGTGTCACGACAATTAAATGTGAAAATATGAATGTGTATATATGCAAATTGTATAGTGCGAACATGTGAATGTGTAATGTGTAAATGTGAACAATGCGAACGTGTAAATGTGTAAACACGTGAAACCATTGTGTTAAAAATGCGAACAGTGATTTATGTATGAAAATGTTAGATTCATGTCAAAACAACAACTTAATGTGTGTTATAATGGTGTTTTATATGTGCAAAAGTGTGTAGAATCCATGTTAGGGGTATTTCCTTCTTATGTGTGAAAATCTCATGCTAAATTTGCTATCATGTTGTAGTTAATGTAAGTGTAGATCTCATATGAATGAATAGAAAAGTATGTGGTAGGTATTTCATTTTGGATCGACATAAACCATGTATCATGCATAGTGAAATTAGTAAAATTATCATGATAGGTAGTTTTCTATTATTGTACACCATTCTACATGTTTGATTAACGAAATTGAATGAATGGCCTACTTGTGATGTATGCATGTATGATGTGCATGGAGTTTACTTGCTGAGTCTTTTAGACTCACTCTTGCTTCGGCGTACAGGTTTAGCAGGTGACCCTACTTCCTTGGAGGAGACCATTGAGAGCGACTCCGAGCGAGGAGAATAGATTGTTGAGGAGTCACCGTTGTTGTACCTTACTTTCATAGTATGTAATTGAAGCTTATGTAAATTATGGACGAACAATGTAATTTGAATTTTCTATTTCATTATGTGGACTTAGTTCCTTAAATTGCTATATGGATCATGTATGTTTATGTGGATGATGAAATGAAAAGATAGTAGTTCTTTTACATCCACTACTCTGTATTCATATTTATGTACATCTCAATCATGTGTGTTAGTGCTTGGGTAAATGTCCCATTGTGACGAGACTCACTATATCGACGTGGATTGGTATAATCGTACCAGTATAAGGAGGGTCGCCACAGAGATTGGTATCAGAGCGACTGGTTGAGATTGTACATAAAAATACATGAGTCATCATCTCCATTACATGCTAAGTCCTTATAGAGTTGTCCACATGTGTAGAATTGATTAATAATGAATGAAGATAGATAGAAAGTGGTTAGGGACTAAATAACGTAGGCGAGCAGAGGAGATGAGCCTAGGCGTGAGGACCAGGCTGAGCACAGGCCCCAGCACCTCAGGGTCCTGTACTTCCCCCACCGCCACCTGTGGATTATGGAGTGTTCATGTAGGGTCTAGTGCAGGCCATGCAGACGCAGGCCCACACCCAGGCTGCACTCCAGGCTCATATGGAGGCTCAAGTTGGAATAATGAAATAAGGAGTAGTTTGTTTTATTTAATTGCATGATATTGTGTTGAATATGCATTGCTGTTGTTTGTTGTTGTAGGCCCAGGTTCCAGTTCCCTAGGCTCAGGACCATGCTGGACCCTCCATCATGGAAAGATTCAAGAGGATGTTGCCACCCTCTTTTAAGGGGGAGAGCGCCCCATTACTAGCTGAGAGCTGGACGAGGGAGATCGAGAAGATCTTCTGGGCTATTAGGTGTGCGGACGATGACAAGGTTACTTTAGCCACCTATATGCTATAGGAGAGAGCCGATGTGTGGTGGGCTTCCTTACTGCGTACCCGATTCGAGGACGGTGCTATTGACGTTGCTTGGGACGAGTTCGTGAGGCTCTTTCGGGCCAAGTTCGTTCCCGAGCAGATCTAGGACAGGATGGAGAAGGAATTCCTTTCCTTGACTCAAGGCTCTAAGACTGTACTCGAGTACGAGGCCAGGCTTGCTGAGTTATCTAAGTATGCACCTCACATAGTAACTGATGAGCGCAGGAAGGCAAAGAAGTTTGTGATGGGCCTTAAGCCATCACTAAGGACGAGACTAGTGGCGTTCGATCATCGTACCTTGGATGAGGCCCTTAGCACTGCTTGTAGGCAGGAGGGTGAAATGGAGCAGTACCTCAAGGAGAAGAAAGCTTTGCAGAAGAGACCTGCGGCCCCTTTCCAGTGGCAGGATAAGAAGAAGGCAGCGTACCAGACACCGCAGTGTCCAGTGGTAGCCAGCACTACTCAGGTACCTTCTCATCATTCCCCTGATGTAAGAAGGAGTGTCCCCATTGCGGGAAGACACACGGTGGTACGCAATGTTGGATAGTAGCGGGAAAATACTTGAAGTGCGGGAGCAGTGACCACAAGATCAAGGATTGTCCGAGACTTCAGTGGGGAGTCCAGCGCGGAGCGCCAACCCCAGCAGTGGTAGCAGCAGCAGCGCCAGCTATAGGAAGACCAGGGATGCCTCGAGCCCAAGCTTGAGTGTTTGCCCTAGCACGAGAGGATGCCGAGCAGGCGGAGCATGTCACCGAAGGTACGGTTTTACTTCTAGGTGTGCACGCTCGGGTTTTGTTTGATACGGGTGCCACTCACTCGTTCATTTTTGAGCGGTTTGCTAGGCACTTAGCTATAGAGTCAAGCGTAGAGTCTGAGGATTTGGAAGTCTCGTTGTCTATACACACACCTGCGGGTATGATATCGACTGGGAAGGTGTATTCCGTCGTTACCTGTGTGTATTGAGGATAGGGTTTTAGATGGGTGTTTCTTCTTGCTAAAGATGAAGGACTATGATGCTATTCTTGGTCTGGATTGGCTAGAGGAGCACTATGCGTTAGTAGATTGTCGTCGGAAGAGGATCGTTTTCCGCATTCCTGGCGAGGACGAGTTTTCTCATCCCTTGCCAAGAAACTTGGCGGCAAAGTTGGTCATCTCTGTCATGAAGGCGATGCACATGGTAAACAAGGGTTGTGACGCTTTTCTTGCCAGCATAGTGTTAGTACCCGAGGCTGGTGAGTCACCTACTCTTGCAGAGATCAAGGTAGTGCAGGATTTTCCCGATGATTTGTCTGGATTGCCACCGGATATAGAGATAGAGTTCGCCATAGAGTTGCTTTCGGGCACCTCTCCTATCTCGAAGGCTCCATATCGGATGGCACTTGCGAAGTTAGCCGAGTTAAGGAGGCAGTTGCAGAAATTGGTAGTTAAAAGATTTATTCGCCCTAGTGTTTCCCCTTGGGGTACACCTGTCTTGTTCGTAAGAAGAAGGATGGATCACTTAGGTTATGCATCGATTATAGGAAGCTAAACCAAGTGACAGTGAAGAATAGGTATCCCTTACCTCGTATTGATGATTTGTTTGACCAGCTGCAAAATGCATCATCATCAATTGAGGATTAGGAGTGAGGATGTGTCCAAGACGGCGTTGAGAACCCGTTATGGACATTATGAGTTTTTGGTCCTTCCTTTCGGATTGACCAACGCCCCTACAGCGTTCATGGATCTCATGATCAGGGTTTTTAGGCCGTACTTAGATAGCTTTGTTGTGGTATTTATCGATGATGTGTTGGTCTACTCTCCGGATGAAGCCACCCGCCGTCAGCATTTGAGGGTAGTGCTAGAGGTTCTCCGTGAGCACAAGCTGTATGCAAATTCAGCAAGTTCGATTTTTGGTTGCACGAGATTCATTTTCTTGGGCATGTTATCTCTGGTGCTGGTGTAGCAGTTGATCCAGCAAAGGTCTATGCAGTTATGGATTGGGAGACCCCCAAGACCCCTTTGGAGATTCGTAGTTTTCTTGGTTTAGTTGGTTACTATCGGCGATTCATTGAGGGATTTTCATCCATCGCCGCCCCATTGACTCAGCTTACCAGGAAGGGGGTGAAGTTTGTATGGTCCGAGACATGTGAGAGTAGCTTTCAATTATTGAAGGCTAAACTTACTTCCGCTCCGGTATTGGTATTACCTAGTGGTGCTGAAGGTTTTGCCTTTTATATGGATGCATCTGGAATTGGCTTAGGTTGTATGCTAATGCAGCAAGGAAGGGTAGTGGCGTATGCTTCTCGCCAATTGAAGGAGCATGAGCGTAACTATCCAACTCATGATTTGGAGCTTGCGGCAGTGGTTCATGCACTAAAGATCTGGAGGCACTATCTTTATAGTGTCAGATTTGAGGTGTTCACTGACCATAAGAGCTTGAAGTATCTCTTTTCCCAGAAGGAACTAAACCTACGGCAGAGGAGATGGATTGAGTTCCTCAAGGACTACGACTTCGATCTTCAATATCATCCAGGAAGGGCGAATGTCGTAGAAGATGCTCTTAGCAAGAGGAGGTTTTCGCTCCAGCAGGATTGGAAGATGTTGGAGGATGCGGCGTGTGCGATGACTGAGTTAGAGCCCTTATGTTAGGCTTTTATGACTCAGTTGTCCCTTAGGTCATCGGTGTTGGATGAGGTGATCGAGCAACAAAAAGCTGACCCTAGACTCCAAGAGTTAGTGGGCAAGGCAGGCATTGCTCACGATGAGGATGGCGTGATTAGATTCCATCACCGAGTATGTGTTCCTGACATTGTAGATGTCCTTGAGCATGTTTTAGCAGAAGCTCATAGGTCGAGATTCTCTATTCATCCGGGTAACACTAAGATGTACCAGGATTTGAAGAGGTCCTTTTGGTGGTCCAGCATGAAGAGAGATGTAGCGGATTATGTATCTAAGTGCCTAGTATGTCAGCAAGTGAAGGCCGAGCGGCAGCGACCATCTGGTCTTATGCAGAAGATGGAAATCCCAGTATGGAAGTGGGAAGCTGTCACTATGGATTTTGTTTCGGGTTTGCCTCGATCCAGACGGGGTAATGACTCGATTTTGGTAGTCATAGATAGATTCTCGAAGACTGCGCACTTCTTGCCTATGAAGAAGAAGCAGTCAGTAGAGAGCTTGGCTAGATTGTACGTCAGTAGCATTATTAGATTGCATGGTGTGCCGAAGTCGATCATTTCGGATCGAGATCTGAGATTTACTTCGAGGTTGTGGAACGGTCTTCAGGATGCTTTAGGTTCGGAGCTGAAGCTTAGTTCGGCATTTCATCCCCAGATAGATGGACAGTCTGAGAGGACTATGCAGACACTCGAGGATATGTTGAGGGCGTGTTTGTTAGATTGGAAGGATGATTGGGAGCGCCATTTACCTCTAGTGGAGTTCGCATATAACAATAGTTTTCATGCAAGCATTGGTATGGCTCCATTTGAGGCGTTGTATGGAAGGCCTTGTAGATCTCCTTTATGTTGGGAGGAGACGGTGATAGGCAGTTGATCAGTCCGGAGTTAGTTCAGGAGACTTCTGATAAGATTCAGCTTATCAGGAAGAGGCTTGTTGCGGCACAGGGTAAGCAAAAGAGCTATGCCGACAACAGGAGAAAGGATTTAGAGTTCGAGGTGGGTGAGCATGTCTTTTTGAAGATTTCACCTACTCGAGGTGTCGTCAGGTTTGGCAGGCATGGCAAACTAAGTCCCAGATTCGTTGGCCCGTATGAGATTCTCAGGCGTTTAGGTAGCGTGGCTTATGAGCTAGCTTTGCCTCCGGATTTAGTTGGCGTTCATTCCGTTTTCCACGTATCTATGCTCAGGAAGTATGTTCACGATCTGTCTCATGTTATTAGTCACGAGCCAGTGGAGATCCAGCCAGATTTGTCGTATGTGGAGCAGCCGGTAGCTATTGTTGACCGGAAGGTCCAGCATCTCCGGAACAAGATCCTAAGGTTCTATGGCGGAAGGTTCAATGTGTTAAGATCCTAAGGGCATTAGGATGAAATCCTGGAGGTGGACAAGTACTACTAGTTAAGGTGGAGATTACTTCTCCCGGTCTGCGCAGTACCAAGAGCCATCACTGTGTTGCCTAGGTGGAGTCTATGTGTTATGTGATGTGAATGTGTCCTTCTAGTGGTGGTTTAGACTATGTGTCACGGCAATTAAATGTGAAAATGTGAATGTGTATATGTGCAAATTGTGTAGTGCGAACATGTGAATGTGTAATGTGTAAATGTGAACAATGCGAATGTGTAAATGCGTAAACATGTGAAACCATTGTGTTATAAATACGAACTTGTGATTTATGTTATGAAAATGTTAGATTCATGTCAAAACAACAACCATAATGTGTTTATAATGGTGTTTTATATGTGCAAAAGTGTGTAGAATCCATGTTAGGGGTCTTTCCTTCTTATGTGTGAAAATCCCATGCTAAATTTGCTATCATGTTGTAGTTAAATGTAAGTGTAGCTCTCATGTGAATGAATGAGTAGAAAGCATGTGGTAGGTATTTCATTTTGGATTTACATAAACCATGTATCATGCGTAGTGAAATTAGTAGAAATATCATGATAGGTAGTTTTCTATTATTGTACAACCATGCTACATGTTTTGGTTAACGAAATTGAATAAATGGCCTACTTGTGATGTATGCATGCATGATGTGCATGGAGTTTACTTGCTGAGTCTTTTAGACTCACTCTTGCTTCGGCGTACAGGTTTAGCAGGTGACCCTACTTCTTGGAGGAGACCATTGTGTAGTGCGAACATGTGAATGTGTAATGTGTAAATGTGAACAATGCGAACGTGTAAATGTGTAAACATGTGAAACCATTGTGTTAAAAATACGAACTTGTGATTATGTTATGAAAATGTTAGATTCATGTCAAAACAACAACCATAATGTGTTTATAATGGTGTTTTATATGTGCAAAAGTGTGTAGAATCCATGTTAGGGGTATTTCCTTCTTATGTGTGAAAATCCCATGCTAAATTTGCTATCATGTTGTAGTTAAATGTAAGTGTAGCTCTCATGTGAATGATGAGTAGAAAGCATGTGGTAGGTATTCATTTTGGATTTACATAAACCATGTATCATGCGTAGTGAAATTAGTAGAAATATCATGATAGGTAGTTTTCTATTATTGTACAACCATGCTACATGTTTTGGTTAACGAATTGAATAAATGGCCTACTTGTGATGTATGCATGCATGATGTGCATGGAGTTTACTTGCTGAGTCTTTTAGACTCACTCTTGCTTCGGCGTACAGGTTTAGCAGGTGACCCTACTTCCTTGGAGGAGACCATTGTGTAGTGCGAACATGTGAATGTGTAATGTGTAAATGTGAACAATGCGAACGTGTAAATGTGTAAACATGTGAAACCATTGTGTTAAAAATACGAACTTGTGATTTATGTTATGAAAATGTTAGATTCATGTCAAAACAACAACCATAATGTGTTTATAATGGTGTTTTATATGTGCAAAAGTGTGTAGAATCCATGTTAGGGGTATTTCCTTCTTATGTGTGAAAATCTCATGCTAAATTGCTATCATGTTGTAGTTAAATGTAAATGTAGCTCTCATGTGAATGAATGAGTAGAAAGCATGTGGTAGGTATTTCATTTTGGATTTACATAAACCATGTATCATGCGTAGTGAAATTAGTAGAAATATCATGATAGGTAGTTTTCTATTATTGTACAACCATGCTACATGTTTTGGTTAACGAAATTGAATGAATGGCCTACTTGTGATGTATGTATGCATGATGTGCATGGAGTTTACTTGCTGAGTCTTTTAGACTCACTCTTGCTTCGGCGTACAGGTTTAGCAGGTGACCCTACTTCCTTGGAGGAGACCATTGAGAGAGACTTCGAGCGAGGAGAATAGAGTGTTGTGGAGTCACCGTTGTTGTACGTTACTTTCATAGTATGTAATTGAGACTTATGTAATTAAAGCTTATGCAAATTATGTACGAACAATGTAATTTGAATTTTGTATTTCATTATGTGGACTTAGTTCCTTAAATTGCTATATAGATCATGTATGTTTAATGCGGATGATGAAATGAAAAGACAGTAGTTCTTTTACTTCCGCTACTCTGTATTCTTATTTGTGTACTTCTCAATCATGTGTGTTAGTGCTTGGGTAAATGTCCCACTGTGACGAGACTCACTATACCGACGTGGATTGGTATAATCGTACCGGTATAAGGAGGGTCGCCACAGCAAATGTGAAGTAAAGTGACCTATATGAGTGAGCAGAAGTATTTAACAAGGATGTTAGGAGCTTTAATAGTAACACAATGTAGAATAATAGGTCTAAACTCAGTAAACTTGAACTTTATTAAAGTCTTAAGCTTTTCTATCCTGTCTTTTTTATTTTCTTTCAATTTTAGCTGGGAAAGAATACAAGAATAAATTAGTTAAATCTCACTTTTCAGTGCAAGAGATCACATTGATCAGATGCAAGACCTCCTGATTACTCAGAGGTTTAACTTTCATTATCTTATACAGAGTTGAAAATTTTGATTTCCACTTTTTGACGGAAAACAAATCACTTTTTAGGTGAAATGACCCGGTTACTTAGTGGTTCAAGAATTTGCATTGCCATATTTGTATCTTTCCAGATTGTTGATCATTTTCTTTTGATGTTTTGCAGGATATTTTGCTTTGACCAGAAAAGTCATGACTACGAATTTAGAAAAATTATTCTTAACATGTGGTAAAAATGAAGCTTAAACATGCACATGTTAATAATAAAGCCACTCATGTGCCTACAAGTGTTGTGCAAGTCATTTTAAAGACATTCAGTATTAAGATTGCTTAATCTTGAAATGATAATGAATCTTTGAAATTAAACTAAATGCACAATGAGTTTAGTTTCAATGTCTTAATTCTCTTATAAGAAATTAGCACAATGACTCAAAAATTCGGATGATTTTGGGTTCAAGATAGACAAGTAAGGTCAAGGAATGTGACAATGACTCCCCCTTTTCATGTATCTCCCCCTCACAATGTGAACATAAGGATTATTGAAGAAATAGGAATGGAATGAAGTGAAAATAGAATGAACAAGAATATTTTATTGAAAGACAAAGACTCCCCCTCAACAATTGCATACAAGACTCTTGATACCTGGCGGAGACATATACTCACGCATAGTGAAAGTGTCCAGACAAGCCTAACTTGTCTTTCTTCAAATCACCTTTGATATACCAGAATCCAATGCAATATGAGAGTGAGAAATTTTTTGCAAGAATGAGGACTTTTATTAAGCAGCCTTGCAAGAACATTTGTCAACAACTGAATGAGAGTTGTTTGATAATCAATATGAAAGAATATTTTCTCCAGCAATTCACTAAAAGATTCTTTTGACTCATCTCCCCCATAAGATATGCTGATTATGAAATGACATTTAAGCATTCAGATATGTCATATCCAAGCATTTGCACAGAAAAAGTATGACATGTCAAGAGATATCAAAAGCATTTATTGAAGGAGAAACGTTTTTCAACACTCAAATTGTTTCAAAGACTTCATAAGTTTTTGATATTTTCATTTTTCTTGAATGACCTTATGCAGGAAAAGACTATTTATATGTTGCCCAGTTGACGAGCCCAAAGGTGGGTGCCTGGTCTTTATAAATTATAGAGAAGATACTTGAACTAAAACCCAATTCAACACAAACTTTCTTCGAAGTTGGTTATGACTGTTCGTTTAAATATCACCCCCACAAAGAAGACAATCACACAACACAAGGTTTATCCTGTTCTGACCTCCTTTCCTTAGAGTCCACGTCAGTCCCTGAGCACAACTCAGGATGTCACTAACTATTGTAACAGTCCCCCTAAGGAGACGCTACACACCCACTCAGGCTAGTCCTTTCCTTCACACCCGAAGGGAATAGCACACCCTGATACCCCCACCAGGTCTTCCTTCACAACCGAATGGAACAACACCCTAGCATACCCACATACCCGGTCTTCCTTCCCAACTGAAGAGACCAATGAAGGATCGAAGTAATGTGTGGAAAAGATCTAGAAGGGGGGGGATGAATAGATCTTAGCCACTTTTGCGGAAGCTTAAGCAATTTGAAAACTATTTAGAATCAGAGGCAATGTTATCAGTGAAAAACTACAGATCTGATTAGATTTGAGTGAGTTGAAAAACTTAGATGTGAAGCAAGTTGATTGAGTGAATTAAATACGGATCCTATGCAAGCATCTAGCGAATGAATCAATCAAACCACAGAAGACAAATGCACAAGGATTTTTAGGTGGTTCGGAAATCACCCATGTGATTCCTACATCCACCCCTCACAACCCGTGAGGCTTCACTAACACAACTGGGCTACACACCCAAAGGAGTCTGACAACTCCAACACTTCAGAGCATACAACTCACACAACCTCTAGAGCAAGACTACTCTAGAAACACAGAGCAAGACTGCTCAAACCAACCTTGAGCTTGACAACTCAACTGAGCTCGACGGCTCACAACACCCTGAGCACAATGCTCACACTAAGACTGCTAGACACCAACTTAAGACTAAGATCCTCTAGCAATAGATCTAGTCAAGTTTGAGAACTCTAAGAGAGTTATGCAGAAGTACTTGCATAATCCCAAAAGATATCTCAGAAGAACAGAAGAGAAATTAAGTTGAATTGAAAGTTTTCGTTCTTCAGTGTACTCCCTTGTAGAGGCTTGAATTGGGAAGAAGCATGTGAAGCTTGAAGTCCAAAACGATGCTCTGCAATTTGAGAAGTTGGATCTTCCTCGAATTCTTCACCATGAAGTCTTCTACAGGATCTGCCTCCTTGGAATGCTTCAGAGGAATCTTCAGGGCTCAAATTCCAATTCCCACACCTTGAATTGGTGGGAATTGGTCTTCTAGAAGCAATTGGAGAGCAGAGGAAGGAGACACGAGCTCTTCTGGCCGCCAGGAGCTTCTTGGAGGCTCTGAGAGAGTTTGGTCCGTTTCTCTTGTGAAGGCAGGCCAAAAAGACCTTTATACCCTTAGGATTCCAAAGATACCCTTTTGGGGTACAAGGGCACGCTTTCCTAGACAGATTCTGATCGCCCTAGGAGGACACGTGGCAGCCATCAACTTTTAGGATGAAAAGTTTCCGTAGTGTGTCGACCTGCCCTGGTGGTAGTGTCGACACACTGTCCAGAATATGTAGAAGGCTGTTCTGGGAGGAAGGTCCCGTGTCGACCTGCTCTGGAGTGTGTCGACCTGCTTCCTGATTCTCAAACTGGCTGTTCTGGGAGGAAGTCCCGTGTCGACCTGCTCTGGAGTGTGTCGACCTGCTTTCCTGATTCCTCAAACTGGCTGTTCTGGCCTGCGCCTATGATGTGTCGACCTGGGTAGGCTTGATTTCTGAAAAACTGCCACTCGTGTCGACACACTATTGACATGTGTCGACACAGTCTCAACATTCTTATGCATTTTGTCTTTAAATCTGTGTTGTTGTGTCGACACCATTGATGAGTGTGTCGACACATCTTCTGCATAAAAATGTTTGTACCTGAAAAATAAACACATATATCATTAGTTAAATGATTTATCATGACTATAAATGATAAATGTGATTTGAAAAATACTTTTTGAATGACCTCAGGTATGATGTTTTTGACATGTTTCAATTAAATTGCTTTAAGAACACTTCTTGTCATCATCAAAATAGGAGGGAAATGATATGAATTTGCATTCAACCCAACAATCTCCCCCTTTTTGATGATGGCAACATTAAATCCATATTTCAATGTGGTTTTGATGAAGTGTGATTTTAAGCAATTTTGATTGTTTAAATTTTGTTTTCCTTTTTGTTTATACTTGTCAATGACCTTTGATATTGTTCAGTAACAATTGATGATGTGTTGGTGAGATACAATGTTACTTGAAATTAGAAGTTTTGTGCACACAAGTCAAACAATTTAACAAGTATTCAAACACAAAGACAAAAATTTGCATTGAAGCCAAACAACCATTTCATTTCATTCAAAAGACAACCATTTCATTTCATTCAAAGATCATTACATCAAAATATTACATTCAATTCATTCATTCTCTCCCCCTTTGACATTATCAAAAAATGTACATTAGGTAGAAGATGGAGGAGGAGGAGGAATTGGAGCTAGAAGAATCTCAATGTCTGACAATCTTTGTCCATTGACTTCATGCTTGACTTAATGTTTTCATGGTTTTTGTCAGCCTAGTGTGAAGATAATGCTCCATTCTATCAGAATGCTCTATCAAGGTGCTTTGAGTTCTTTTCATTCATCTGAAACAGGTTGAGAACTTGATGAAGATCCATCTGACCAACCAGGCTTGAAATAATCTTTACTTCCTTGTGCAAGGTTGAGATCTCTTTACCAATGTTCATTGAAGTTTTTCATGCTTTCCAAATCATCAGCTAGATGAGCAAGCTGAGAAGAGTCTCTGTAGTGTTGAAGACATCTGATTGGGAATTTGCCAAATTCCCTGAAGTACAACTTCTAGCTTTTGTTGGTGCTCTTTCAGCTCAATATAGGAATCTCCCAGAGTGCCTATAAGTCTGTTAAATCTCTGAGCTGCATAATCTGAAGCTGCCTTCTGCTCAATAATTTAGCTGACACTGTGTTCTCTAGTCTTTGAACTCTCAATTCAAATTGGTCTGACATTGATTGAATAGAGGAGTTCAATGTCAAATTTAGCATTGAGGAAAGAGAACAATTCTGGTGGAATTGAGGACCCACCAGAAGAAGTGAAGATTGGAATGTAGAGGAAAATGTGGAGGTTCAAAAGTATGTGGCAAGGAAGAGGAAGGATCATCTTGAGGGGAATAGGGGTTTCAAGCTGAATGCCACCTTCAGGAGTGATATGAGGCTGGTCCTCATCCATTAGCTGATCCTCTGGCAGTTGAACTTGTTCTTCTTGAACTTGAGGCTGGTCCTCATGAGGAGGCTGATCCTCCTGAGTTTGGTCTCCTTGAGCTGGAGGCTGGTCCTCTTGTGCTTGGGGCTGATCCCCTTGAACCTGAGGCTGGTCCTCCTGAGCTTGAGGGGCCTCAACCACAATTGGCCCTCTTCTAATTTGATTTCCTTCAATCTAAATCCCATAAACTTCTGGATATTCTTAAAAGTGTAGATGTTTGACTTGGGAATGGATTGGGATTTTTCATTTTCCAATGGCACACCAAAGTGCTTGAACACTGAGGTCAGATGTGCTCCATAAGGAAGTGATCTCTTCAGGTCTGTCCTTGTTGTTTCAGCTATGATTTGATAGAGAATCACATGGAGGTTGACCTTGATGTCTTTCACCATGCAATATAGGATGAATCGCTGAATGTCTGTCAATCTATCTCTTCCACCACCTTGAGGGGTAATTATGGTGGTCAAAATGTGGTGGATGACCCTTAACACAGGTGGAAAGGTGTTTGCATTGAACCTGGTTACATAGGTCTGCTTGGGATCAGATTCATCTGCAGGAAGACCTGTCAAAATGAGTAGGCTTCATGTAAATGAACTCAAACTCATGGTAGTCTGCCCCTTCATCTGGTACTTTGAAAATGGAGGCACTACTGCAGTGGGCATGTCTATGGCTATTCCCTTGACTTTTGATTCATACCCTTCGTCTGTGCATGTGAGGTTCTTGTAGAACTCTCTAACCAATCTTGGATAGCAGACTTGAAATTCAGAAATAAAGGTATCCAGGATTGAAAGGAAAAGTAGGTTTGAATCTCAGGAAGGGAGTCTGCTAGTTGGATGTCTGAAAGGTCTAGTATCCTTGGCTTCAAAATCAATTTGGCTGCACTTACGGATTCTGAGGGGATATCTGGTTGAGACTCAGAAGAAGAGAGGAGATGATTCCTCAGGATGGTCAGAGGAATCTCCCGAAATGTCTGGTCTAGGGTTTGAAATATTACCACCTCTGTTGAAGTGGAGGTCCTGCCACGCTTGGAAGCCCTCAGAGGTGCAGAGGAAGAGGCAGGATCGTTTCTCCTTTTTGTTCTTCTTTCCATCTGTTCAACCGGAACCTGTGCCGGAACTGGCCTTGAAGAGGCCGCTGATCTTGCGCCACGGCGGGGACCCAGCTTGCGGACCATGGTGCAAGAGGAGTGGAATTAGGAGAGGAAATGGAAGAATGGAGGTGATGAAGGATTGATGCGATGTAGAGAGAATTTGGAGGAATTCTTGCCGGAAAGGACTGGAAATGGGCCGTCGGGTCGACCTGATGCCCCAAAAGGGATGCAGTGGTACACTGCCCCGCAGGAACAAGAAGGGTTTAAGGTGAACCCGAAAGGTTTGAAAAGGTCTGGCAAGAAGGCAGTGTCGACACATGAGGAGAGTGTGTCGACCTGACTGGGGTTGTGTGTCGACACGAGAGAGGATTGTGTCGACACAGCCTTGAAAGAAATTTGAATTTTTGAGAGGAAATTTTTGAGAAATTTGGGGACATCTTTAAAATGATAAAGAATGAGAGGAATTATCATTTCAAGGATTTTTAAGAGGCCTAAAAATTCATTTGTTGTATTTTGCAAAAATTCATCACAGTTCAAGTGTTTCACACAATTTCCAACAGGATATTAGCATTCCAAGACTTGAATCAACAAAATGATAAATTGAGGGATATAATGTATCTAACAATCAACCAAAAACTACCATGTTTCTCAATTTTCAAGAATTATAGATATCATCTAGACTAAATACAATTGTGTTGAAAGTAAAACACAAACTTAAGAACAACTTGATGAAGGAGGAAGATGATTCTTTCTAAACAAATCTCCAATAATTTTCATATTTTTGTTCTTTTAACAAACTATCAAATGATATAAATCTCTTTCACTCAAGTACTAGTGCTTTTTACACACCATAGTCCCTGGATACTTAAGATTTAGTCATTGTCAAGTCTCAAAGGGGTAAATGATGACCTTTTGACATGAAAATATACGTTTTGTAGACGCCAATATTTCCAGTTACTCAGTCATCATCAAAAAGCATAGCACATAATTGCTTAATTTTGAGGTTATTTTCAATTTGGATCCCCTTTGAACAGAGTTAGCAATAATGCCTCATGACATACATGCACTTCATTCATTGTGAAGGTGTGCAGTTTCTCAGCACAAATGCCATTGCTCTGTTGGATTTCACAAGATTTTGGAGAGTTTGTGAGATAGAATTCAAATGCATCCAGTCATCAGTTGCAAACAAGGAAATGTTTTAAGTTCAAGACACAATTTTCATTTAGTTTAGGAAGAGATCTGAATTTCTGTGATTGAGAGACATAGTTGTAAGGTGAAAAAAATATAATATATCACTCAAGGTTCATTTTGTGACTCTAGACTTTAGAATGAGGACATCATGCAGGAATTGATGAAATGCAAGAAGGGTTTGAAATTTGCAAAAAGATGACTTGTGAATTTTCTAGCTCCCCCTGAGATGATGATTTCAACCATTTTTCATCAAAATAAAGATATGCAATTTTGAAATCAGAAAGAGATTTTCTTCTTGGACAACAAGACTTCCCCTCAACAACTGTATATCCATTTCTTGGTACTTGGCGGAGACACATACTCTCGCATAGTGAAAGTGTCCAGACAAGCATAACTTGTCCTTCTCCAAGTCACCATTTGATATACCAAGAGATTTCAATACAATAAGAGTTGAAGAATTCATTAGCAAAAAGAAGTGGAAGTTAAAACTGTGCAAGTTTTGAAATCAGAAAAGAATTTTTCTTTGAACAATAAAAGCTCCCCCTCAATTATTGCAT
The DNA here is from genome assembly GCA_014218235.1 of Colocasia esculenta. Lineage (NCBI taxonomy): Eukaryota > Viridiplantae > Streptophyta > Magnoliopsida > Alismatales > Araceae > Colocasia > Colocasia esculenta. The sequence continues at coordinate 7,498,047 of CM024756.1, forward strand.
ATTGACTTCTTAGTACTTGGCGGAGATATGTTCTCACGCATAGTGAAAGTGTCCAGACAAGCATACCTGTCCTTCTCCAAGTCACTATTTGATATACCAAGAAGTTTCAACACAATCAGAAGTGAAGAATTTATTGTAAAAGGGAAATGGATTGAAAATGAGAGAGATATGAGCAATGTAGCTTGAGGAAGCAAGGAGTTATGAAATGCAAAGAACTCCCCCTTAGACAATGCATAGCACTCAACCCAAACCTTAAGAGAGATCAAGATGGACATTTACAAAGACCAAGTTCTCTCCTTAATGATGAAAATCTGTTTTCAGGAAGGGGTTTAGTGAATATGTCTGCAATTTGTTTTTCAGTTTCAATAAAATGGAGTTCAAAAGATTTCTTTGCAACCTCATCTCTCAAGAAATGATGCCTAATTTCAATGTGTTTTGTTCTGGAGTGCTGAATGGGGTTTAGACAAATTTATGGCACTAGTGTTATCACATAGGATGGGTACACACCCTAAATCTTGGTTGTAATCAAGAAGTTGATGTTTCACCCAGAGAATCTGAGTTCCACATCTACCTGCTGCAACATATTCAGCTTCTGCAGTTGACAGAGCAACTGAATGTTGCTTCTTAGAAGCCCAAGAAATAAGGCACCCACCTAGAAATACACACAAGCCACTTGTGCTTTTTCTATCTAACTTACACCCAGCATAATCAGCATCACAGTAGGCAAACATTCTAACTTGCAACCAGCAGGATACCAAATTCCTAAGTCACATGTTCCAACAAGATATTTAAAATTCTTTTCACAGCAAGCATATGACTTTCTTTAGGATTAGATTGGAATCTAGCACATAAGCACACACAAAACTGAATGTCAGGTCTAGAAGTAGTAAGGTAGAGCAGAGAGCCAATCATACCTCTGTAGGTCTTTGGATCTACTGACTTACCAGATGGGTCTTCTTCTAGCTTAGCATTTATTGCAATGGGTGTGCTTGAATGTTTAAGGTTTTGATAGTCAAACCTTTTCAGTAGCTCCTTGACATATTTGGTTTGACTGATGAAGATTCCTTCATTCGTTTGGTTAACCTGCAATCCCAAAAAGAATGTTAAATCTCCCATTAAGCTCATTTCAAATTCATTCTTCATTTGATTTGAAAATTCAGTGCAAAGGCCTTTATTGGTGGAGCCAAAATTATGTCATCAACATAAATTTGGACCACAATTATTTGATTTTTTACTGTTTTTGTGAACAATGTTTGATCAACATTACCTCTAGAATATCCTTTTTCAAGTAAAAAGGAACTCAAACGATCATACCAAGCTCTTGGAGCTTGTTTAAGACCATAGAGTGCCTTATTAAGCTTGAAAACATGGTTAGGATATTTTTCATTATCAAATCCAGGAGGTTGTTCAACAAAACATTTTCCTTTATATATCCATTTAGAAATGCACTTTTACATCCATTTGAAAGACTTTGAATTTCATGGAGGATGCAAAAGCAAGGAAAATTCTCACAGCTTCTAGTCTAGCTACAGGGGCATAAGATTCTTCAAAGTCAATTCCAAATTCTTGGTTATACCCCTTTGCAACTAGCCTAGCTTTGTTTCTTATTACTTGACCAGCTTCATTCAATTTATTTCTGAAACCCATCTAGTGCCAATCACTGTTTGGTCACTAGGTCTAGGCACTAATTCCCACACTTGATTTCTTTCAAATTGATGAAGTTCATCATGCATAGCATTAATCCAATCAGAACTGGATAAGGCTTCATCAATTGACTTGGGTTCAATTTGGGAAATTAGAGCTAGTGAGTCTTCTTCAATGTTTTGCAAAAGGATGATCTGGTCCTAACTCTATCATTTAATTGCCAACTACACTGTCTAATGGGTGATCTCTTAGAAATCGAGGTTCAGAAATTACCTGTTGAGAAGTGCCCACTTCTGAATCAATATTACCTGAACCATTTGGAGATGGTGAGTTGTTGTTCAGGTTTTCTTCAATGTTGTTAATCTCCTCAACGGTTGGTGAAGAATCCACAATGAGGTCATCCTCTTCATTGTCTTGTTTTTCCCTGCAAGATTTAGAATCATTAGTGGAAAAGGAATTTTCATCAAAAATAACATGTGGAGATTCTTCAACAGTTTTGGTTTTTAATATGTACACTTTGAAAGCCCTTGACACTTCAGAATAGCCAAGGAAGATAGCTTCCTGACTCTTAGCATCAAACTTGTCAAGGTTTTCTTTTGTATTATTGTGTACATAGCATTTGCACCCAAAGATTTTAAATAGGAAACAGTTGGCTTTTTGTTTTTCAATAATTCATAGGGGGTTTCTTGATTTTTGGTCTGACCAATGCTCTATTGAGTATGTGGTTTGCTGTGTTCACAGCTTCAGCCCAGAAGGATTTGGGCAAGTTACTCTCAAGAAGCATGGTTCTAGCCATTTCCACAAGAGTTCTGTTCTTTCTTTCCCACAACTCCATTTTGTTCTGGAGTTCTTGGTGAAGAAAACTTGTGGAATATCTGAAATTCAGCACAAAAATCAGAAAGGATGTGTTTTCAAATTCACCCCCATGATCAGTTAAGATATTTTTGATTTTATATGGATAAGTGGTAAGACAGTGGTACAAAAGTTCCTGAATTCAAGGCATGCATCACTTTTGTGGGATAGAAAGATAACCCAGGTAAATCTAGTAAAGTCATCAATGATTACAAACCATATCTTTTGCCACTTAGGCTTAGAACTCTTGTTGGCCCAAAGAGGTCCATGTGAAGAAGTTCTAGTGGCTTAGATGTGAGTACATCATTGAAGACTTTAAGGATTTCCTAGTTTGTTTTCCTTTAGCACAGATCCCACAAATTTGACCTTCAACACTAGAAAAAGATTCAGGAAGACCTTTAACCAAATTCAATCTTAATAACTTATCCATTGTTCTGAAACTTGCATGGCCAAGTCTTTTGTGCCAAGTCCATGCAATTTCATCTTTATTTGCAACAAAACAAAGATTTTCAGAAAAGTTTTTATTAAGGTTGATCATGTAGACATTGTTTTCTCTTTTCCAAAGAATTTGATTTTATCAGTTGATGAATCTATTATCTTGCAAAAATCAGATTCAAACACAACTTTGTGACCTTTGTCACATAGTTGGCTAATACTGAGCAAATTATAATCAAGTCCATCAACTAACAAAACATTATCTACTGATTTGAAGAAGTTTGACCAACCTTACCAGATCCAATGATCTTTCCTTTATTTTTACCTCCAAAGGTGACTGACCCTCCCTCCTTTTCAATTAGACAGAAAATTTGGCTCTATCTCCAGTCATGTGTCGTGAACACCCACTATCAAGAAACCAACATTGGTGTTGGGTGCACGACCTTCCTGCACAAAGATCAATGGAGAGAAGATTTTGGTACCCAAACAGAGTTGGGACCATCAGTATGATTTAGCAAGACATCAAATCCTTTCTCACCCAAATTTGATTTGTTTTAGATTTTTGTTTTGTACTTTGGTGTTTTCAGCCTTTTTCTGTTTGTTCTTTCTCTTGGGAGTGAAAGCACCAAGATCTTTGTTTTTGGTAGGAGGGGAGTTTTTCATTTGGAAATTGATTTCAGAGGAGGAGGGAATCCATGGATTATGTTGGTACATCCAGAAATTTGGATAAGGGTATTGAGGATAATACCAACAGGATTTTCATACCATTGGTTCCAAGATTAATCCAATTTCTTGAAGTGTTGTCTTGGAGGTCCAAGGTTTTTCATGGATTATTTCTTTTCCCTTTTTCTTATTTTTCAGATTTTTATTTGAATTTTTGGTTGAGTTGTTTATGGTTTTTGGTGTTGAACAGGTCGACCTGTCAGGGGACTGTGTCGACCTGACAGTCTTCTTTTGTTTTTGGGTTTTTGATTTGTTTTGAGTTTTGTTTGGGGTTTTGTTTGCTGTTTGTTGGATTTCAGTGTTTTCCAGATTAGGACCCTTAACAATTTAATCAATGGTGCTTTTCCCTTTTTCTCACCAGATTTATCTTTTGTTGGTTTCTTTTTGTTGAATCCTAATCCATGAGATGTGGTTGTCATGTTGGATCCTAGCAATGCCTCTAGGTTATCTTGGCCTTTTGTGAAGGTTTGGATAACCTCCTCCCTTTCCTTTAGCTGGTTTTTAAGAACTTCAATTTCTTCAATTTTCTGTTGTTTTTCTTGTTTTTCAATTTCCAGCTTTTCATTTAAGTTTCTGAATTCTTGGGAGGCCTTTTGAGAGGCAAGTTTCAGTTCATCAATTGATTTAGGAGATTCTCTTTTTCTTCAAGCAGGTCTGTTACTTCAGATTCCAGTTCACAGATTCTATTATTTGAAGATTGATTATGGTAGAGATTTTCAATTTTCTTTTTGATGTGTTTGTTTTCTTTTCTCATTTCAGAATATCTTTCAACTAATTCTGCATACACATCCTGCCAATCTTCAACACTATAATCTTCAAAGGAAGTATTTACCTTTCCATCTGTGCTGTTGGCCATGAAGCAAATTCCTCACTCTCTGAGCTTGAGGACTTCTTCTCTTCTTCTTCCTCACTTGTGTCTTCGTCAGACCAAGTGGCCACCATGGCCTTTGGCTTCTTATATTTCTGGAATCTCTTGTGCTTTTCCTTTTTGTTCTCAGGACACTCTCCCTTCATGTGTCCTGGCTTGTTGCACCTGTAACAGATAACATTCTCATCAGGTTTATGATTCTTATTGAAATTGGAAGAGAAATATTCTTCTTACCTGAGGGAAATTTCTTTTTCCCAGTCATTTTCCCTTTCCTATATTTCAAAAATTTCTTGAATTGTCTGGTCATGAGGGCAATCTCATCCTCATTCGACTCAGATTCTTCAGAACTTGTTTTATCCTGATTTTTATCTTTGTTGCTTGAAGAAGCTTTGAGTGCTATAGGCTTGTCTTACTGATGTGTGTTTTCTCATTTCTTTTTAAGTTTTTTTCATATGTCATTAAAGATCCAATCATTCATCCAAAGAGATTTTGGACAAATCTTTTGAATCTTCAATAACAGTGGCCTTGGTATGCCAAAGTGAAGAAAGTGAACGCAAAATCTTTCTTACCAAGTCTGCATCAGTATACTCCTTACCCAAAGCCTTGAGTCCATTGACTATCACCATGAATCTGGCAAACATTTCAGAAATAGATTCATTAGATTCATCATAAAGAGTTCATATTCTGAAACTAAAATGTTTGCCTTGGTCTCCTTGACCTGAGATGTTCCCTCATAGAGTAATTCGAGTTTATCCCACATCTCTTTGGCAGATTTGCACATAGAGATTCTCGAATACTCTTTGGGATGGACAGCACACTGAATCATGTTCATGGCACTATAATTCAGTGTAGCTTTCCTTATCTGTTCCCTTGTCCAGGTATCTTCTTCTCCCTGGTTCTCATAGGGACCCACCTCAACTACTTTCCAGATCTCATAGTTCTGGGCCCTCAGAAATACTTGCATTCTGTTTTCCAATAAGAATAGTCCAAACCATTAAGAATGGTGGCCTATTTATGGAATGGCCCTCAGCTATGAAACCCTTTGAGTCCATGACACTTAAGTAAATGCACAGAGAAGTAGTTAAACAAGTAACAAACAAACAAGCAAACACCAAACACTCAATACTCAGAAACAAAACTGCTCAGTTCAAATCAGATCGATGTAAACCCGCTCTGATACCAATTGAAGGATCGAAGTAAATGTGTGGAAAAGATCTAGAAGGGGGGGGATGAATAGATCTTAGCCACTTTTGCGGAAGCTTAAGCAATTTGAAAACTATTTAGAATCAGAGGCAATGTTATCAGTGAAAAACTACAGATCTGATTAGATTTGAGTGAGTTGAAAAACTTAGATGTGAAGCAAGTTGATTGAGTGAATTAAATACGGATCCTATGCAAGCATCTAGCGAATGAATCAATCAAACCACAGAAGACAAATGCACAAGGATTTTTAGGTGGTTCGGAAATCACCCATGTGATTCCTACATCCACCCCTCACAACCCGTGAGGCTTCACTAACACAACTGGGCTACACACCCAAAGGAGTCTGACAACTCCAACACTTCAGAGCATACAACTCACACAACCTCTAGAGCAAGACTACTCTAGAAACACAGAGCAAGACTGCTCAAACCAACCTTGAGCTTGACAACTCACTGAGCTCGACGGCTCACAACACCCTGAGCACAATGCTCACACTAAACTGCTAGACACCAACTTAAGACTAAGATCCTCTAGCAATAGATCTAGTCAAGTTTGAGAACTCTAAAGAGAGTTATGCAGAAGTACTTGCATAATCCCAAAAGATATCTCAGAAGAACAGAAGAGAAATTAAGTTGAATTGAAAGTCTTCGTTCTTCAGTGTACTCCCTTGTAGAGGCTTGAATTGGGAAGAAGCATGTGAAGCTTGAAGTCCAAACGATGCTCTGCAATTTGAGAAGTTGGATCTTCCTCGAATTCTTCACCAAGAAGTCTTCTACAGGATCTGCCTCCTTGGAATGCTTCAGAGGAATCTTCAGGGCTCAAATTCCAATTCCCACACCTTGAATTGGTGGGAATTGGTCTTCTAGAAGCAATTGGAGAGCAGAGGAAGGAGACACGAGCTCTTCTGGCCCGCCAGGACTTCTTGGAGGCTCTGAGAGAGTTTGGTCCGTTGTCTCTTTGAAGGCAGGCCAAAAGAACCTTTTATACCCTTAGGATTCCAAAGATACCCTTTTGGGGTACAAGGGCACGCTTTCCTAGACAGATTCTGATCGCCCTAGGAGGACACGTGGCAGCCATCAACTTTTAGGATGAAAAGTTTCCGTAGTGTGTCGACCTGCCCTGGTGGTAGTGTCGACACACTGTCCAGATATGTAGAAGGCTGTTCTGGAGGAAGGTCCCGTGTCGACCTGCTCTGGAGTGTGTCGACCTGCTTTCCTGATTCCTCAACTGGCTGTTCTGGGAGGAGGTCCCGTGTCGACCTGCTCTGGAGTGTGTCGACCTGCTTTCCTGATTCCTCAAACTGGCTGTTCTGGGAACTGGGTCTAGTGTCGACCTGCTCTATGAGTGTGTCGACCTGGGTAGGCTTGATTTCTGAAAAACTGCCACTCGTGTCGACACACTATTGACATGTGTCGACACAGTCTCAACATCTTATGCATTTTGTCTTTAAATCTGTGTTGTTGTGTCGACACCATTGATGAGTGTGTCGACACATCTTCTGCATAAAATGTTTGTACCTGAAAAATAAACACATATTCATTAGTTAAATGATTTATCATGACTATAAATGATAAATGTGATTTGAAAAATACTTTTTGAATATGAACCTCAGGTATGATGTTTTTGACATGTTTCAATTAAATTGCTTTAAGAACACTTCTTGTCATCATCAAAATAGGAGGAAATGATATGAATTTGCATTCACCCAACAAACAACACCCTAGATACCACACCAGGTCTTCCTTCACAACGAAGGGAACAACACCCTGGATACCACCAGGTCTTCCTTCACAACTGAAAACAACACCCTGGATACCACCAGGTCTTCCTTCACAACCGAAGGGAACAACACAAAGAGATGAATGAATTCAAGCCCCTAGATCAAGCTTTTGACAAGCAAGGATTTGAAGCAACTAGAACTGAGAGAAAAGATCTAAACAAGCACACTCTCAGAACTACACGGGCTCTCTCAAGATTTTCACAAACTAGTGGAGAGCAAAAGAGCAAAAGCTAAGTGGAATGAAGGTTCTTGGCTCTGGACTTTCTTCAGAAGAATTTGAATGCTTGAATACGCGATCTCTGTCTTTCTTCTGTTCTTCTGACTTGAATTTATATCTTCATTTGAAATCTAGACGTTGAAGTGTCCGTTGTCTCTCTTTCGAGTAGTCGTTAGACTGAATGACATCTGGAGTCCTGGAAGCTTCCAGTCACAGTCTTTTGATCACTTGAGCCGCAAAGATGAGATCTTCATAAATATCCGTTGGCTTCTATTTTGTTTACGTTGTACCATGAAGCTAGTTCAGAGGTCTGCACAAATGTCAATCTCAAATAGCAGACAACTAAGCTGTCTCTGATGTCAGTCAACGTCAGTAGCAATAGACATGAAATAGTAATGCAAAATAGCTTAAGTCTAAAAGACGTAATCAGAGTAGGCACGATAAAGGATGATATGGTCTGCATGCATGCAGAGATACGTTCAGATCTCATAAATGCAAAAGCGTCAGAGAGATGTCTACGTGGACCTTGACTAGTCAACGCTTTTAAGATGAATAAGATATCAAGATATGAAATCGATGGCTATATGACTTATGAAATCTTATGAGTTATAGCAAATTGTTATGTAGAAGATATATTATGAACACTTAGATTCGTTGCACAAAGCAAATCGTTGTGTTTCTGAAGAAATCGATGTGAAATACTTAACAAATCATTATACAAGCAAGTCGTTGTGAGTTCTAAAGAAATCGTTATGAATACTTATAGAATCGTTACGGAAGCAAGTCGTTGCGAGTTCTAAAGAAATCGTTATGGATACTTATAGAGTCGTTGCGACAGGCAAGTCGTTACGAGCTCTAAAGAAATCGTTACGGTACTTATAGAGTCGTTGTGACGAGCAAGTCGTTACGGGCTCTAAAGAAATCGTTACGGTAACTTATAGAGTCGTTGTGATGAGCAAGTCGATACGGGCTCTAAAGAAATCGTTACGGTAACTTATAGAGTCGTTGTGACGAGCAAGTCGTTACGGGCTCTAAAGAAATCGTTACGGTAACTTATAGAGTCGTTGTGACGAGCAAGTCGTTACGGGCTCTAAAGAAATCGTTACGGTAACTTATAGAGTCATTGTGACATCGACTTGTTTGAAACAACATGACTTTTCAGTCTTATAAGGAAATCGTTGCGATCACTTATAGAATCGTTACGGCATCGATTTGTTGAAACAATATGACTTTTCAGCCAGAAAGGAAATTGTTATGATAATTCTATTGAAATCGATATGCTTATAAAGAAATCGTTATGACCTTCAATAGAAGTCGATATGGACTTAGAGAAATATCATGTTGAAAAGATTAAAGCTTCAGAGAAGTAATGCATACCTTATTGGCTTGTTTGACCTGGTATTTTTCCTGTACTTAAGACTTATGAAATATTCATTAGATATAATGATAAACTTTTGTTGGTTTGTTAATCATAAAATATATATATATATATATATGTAATTAATTAAAATTACATGGGGACAGACTGGTCATCAGATACTTGGCGTAGAATTTTTCTCACGCATGATGATAGTTTCCGGACAAGCCTAACTTGTCCTTTCACATTTCACCATTTGATATACCACATAGTCACTACAAAAAGGTCAATATTCTTTAGTTTTAGCATAAAATTCATTGAATTTTCAAGAACATTTTGCACTTTTTCAAATTTACTCCCCATTAATATGTGCATGGAATGAAAAAACTAGCAAGCAATTCACACATGATTATGCACACAATTAGCTTTAAGCATAACATGACTTCTGGTACTTGGCGGAGTATTTTACTCACGCATAATGAAAGCTTCCAAACAAACATAACTTGTTTTTCCACATGTCATCATTTGATATACCAAAAAGTCAAAGCAGTTGATATGCACACAGAATCATGGGCACAGTAAGCAACCATGATAATACAAACATGATTTCAATTGTTATGACACAAAGTTATTATTGGGAGTAACATCAAAACACACTCTTCATTGTTCAGATAAGACTCTAAGAATTTTCTTTAACTTAAGCAACTCAATCTGGAAATGATATGAGGTTTTACTTGAACAGTCTTCATTTAGATTTTACCTGTGGTTTCCAATTTTTCTTGCCTTGCATAGCCATTGTCTTGATTTCAAATGGAAAGGTATGGCTACAAGGCTCATCAACTTGCTGATCAAGTTGGCCTTAGGACCCTTACCTTCTTGGGTCCTACAGCAGAGCAAGAGTAGGATTGCAGCAATGAACCTTTTTGAATCCAAGAAAAAAAAAAAAATAGTACAGATGCACTTTTGTCATTAATGGAACTATGAGCAATATTAGTTCCATAACACAATTATTCTTTGTTTAATGCATCTATGTTTTTCATGAAATGTTCAATTTATATTCACATGGAGTTTCTAAGCATTTTCAACAAAGTCATGATTTTTAGTTACATGTGCACGATGTGAAAACTTTGGCAAGTAATTCAAGAAAAAATATCATGGAAGAAATGAAATAAACAAGCAATCATGTTTCAATCACAACCTTTTTTTTTTTAACTAATGACTCTTACACAAGGAAGATTTGGTACTTGGCGGAGGTTATCCTCACACATAATGATAGTTTTCATACAAGCCTGACTTGTCCTTCCACAGTTCACCATTTGATATACCATTGATCTTTTCATAAGAGTTCCAATGATTTCAGTTTTTATTTAGCAGAGAATCTCTCAGAAGTATTTACCTGGTGAGATTTTCATTTTCTTTCATTCTCTCACTTACTTTCCTTGTAGCCTTAGTCATGAAGCCTTCATCTTGAAATTGACTACAAGGATCCTTACATCCAGCATTCAAACAGCACATTTCAGAACCCAAACTTGTTTGGGTCCTAAGGATCTTCCATGAATCTGCAACAATGATTTTTGAATCCAAAAGGATTGATATTGGGTACATTTTTCTGAAGACTAGAAACACTAGATTCATGGTTTCTAATCTTAGAGTTATTAGTATAGAATGCACCACTGACATACTGAACAATTGTTTTCTATTTTAGATTTTTATCATTGAGATTTTAACATGGAATTAGAAGAGATCTTTTGTGCAACAGTTCCTTTTTCATGTACATAGAATTCTGAGTGTTTTCAGCATGAACATGATATTTATTGTGCACATTAATATGAAAACATGGGAGCATGCATAAGATTATCAATTATATGCCAACATTCCCTAGAAGTATGCCCAAATTTATGACATGTGAACCACTGCACTGATTTGGCATATTTATGGAAATGTTGATCTCTATTCCAGCAAAATTTGGCTAAAGACCAGGTTTATTACAATAAAAGCAAATGAGATCATTTCTTACCTGGTACTTACCTTGGCATATATGCATTTGCTGGAATCTCCTTTTCATGTGAGGAGGCTTACCATGAGGAGAATGAGGTACCTTTTGGTGGCTCTTGGCTTGATGTGAATTTGAAACTTCCTTTGAAGCACTTCTGAAGTGTGGAAGAGATGGAAGAATCCTGTGTAAATTATTCTGTTTTTTTGTTTCAATTTTCTTATTTTTCACATAAACAAAACTTATATTTGTAGTATTCTTCAATTCATCTTGAACCTTCGGTTTTTCTGCTTTTAATGCAACAACTTCTTTTCTGAAATTTGAAGTTTATATAGCATGACATCCAAACCATTTTTCATCTTGTTCTTTCACTTTCAAATTGAGCAATTTGTTTTTCCAAATCAGCAATTTTATTACTTAAATTGCTACAGTCATTGTCCAATGGTTTGTTATGCAACAAGCATTCAATCTTCCTTCTAGATGACTATTTTCATCAACAAGTTGTTTGCATCTTTCATTTATTTGATGATCATGAGCCATGTTAGAAATCTGTTTATTTAATTGATCATTATCGAATTTGAAGTTTTCATTGAGATCAATCAATTTTTCATTTTCATCTTTCAAATCAAGATTTTAATATTCTAACTGATCATGATTTTCTTTCAACTGGACAACTTGTTTTCACAAATTTGATTTTATCTTTCAAACTTTCTTTTTCATAATCAGTTTCTGAACTTCATTTTTCAAATTATCATTTTCTTCTAAAAGATCCTATCATTGTTCTGGAGCAATTTAAGTGTATTTTTCAAATTTACACTATTTTATGGCAATGTTTTAAAGTCTTTTTCAAATCTTTATTCTTAGTGTTCAGCTTTGCATTAAGATTTTGTATCTTCTCACAGAATTCAATCAATTCAGCATAAGACATGCCTTCATCTGCATCAGAATCAGAATTAGAATACATAAAGGATCTGGAATTGATTTACTTGACCATGTAGACCCATTTGAACTCTTGTGTTCTGAAGAGGATGAAGAATGCTCTGAGCTCAGGAATGTGTTGTTAGAGCCAAAGTCTTTGAATTGTTGATTTTCTAGATTCATTGAAGCTTTTCTTTGCCATTAAGCATTTGGGAATTCCTTTTGCTCCTTTTCTTTGTGCTTCCTCTGAAAAACTTGATGAAAGTGAGATTGGGGATTTCTCTGAAATTATAACAGGAAATTCATGCAGATTAAAACAATTTGCATATCAAACTCAAAAGACTATTAGATCTAATCATAGTGAATCAATGTAACAAGGAATTAGATCTAACAATTAGAGTGGTAACCTCTTGATACCAATTGTAGGAATCAGAGCGATAAGCGCACAGAGACAGATCTCCAAAAAGCACAACCGATGAACAGAAAAAACCCGCTCTGATACGAATTGGAGGATCGAATAGGTGGATGGATCAGATGTAGAAGGGGGGGTTGAATAGATCTAACACCAATTAATGCGGAAGCTTAAGCAATTCTAAATACTTCGAATCAGAGATCAACTCAACCAAACAATTTACTGATCTGAAGTGTGGGTGTGTGTAGATGATGTGTGAGGCATTAACATTTAGTGTGAAAGAGAAATCCTATGCAAGCATCTAGCGCAAACAAGCAGATCAAACCATTGCACAAAGGATTTTTTAGGTGGTTCGGAAATCACACCAGTGATTCCTACATCCACCCATCACACAGTGAGGCTCCACTACTCAAAAGAGTACAACTCACACCGGAGCACGACGACTTCAAACACCCTTGAGCACGAAGGCTCAACACACAACCTTGAGTTCAACGACTCACAAACTGAGCACGACTGCTCAAACAACAACCGGAGCACGATGACTCCAAATTGAGTACGACGGCTCAAACCACACGGTGAGTACGACGACTCACAAACCAGAGCTGACGACTCACAATACAAAAGCAGATCAAAGACAACAGTAATCAGATCCTCTAGCAATGATCTAATTCAAGATAGATTCGTACACAAAAATTTGTGCAGAACTTCATGCACAAATCTTCATAGACGAAATAAGGAAGAACAAACTCAGAAGTGAGAGAAATGGATGTAGAATGAGTGTTCTTCGATGAAGAGGCCTTGCAGACACTTGAATTGAGGAGCCTTGATGGAAATCGATGGAGATTCTCCTCAATTGGCGATGCTCTACTTTGATGGCATCTGAAATGCCAGAAATCTTCTTCTACTGTCATCTTCAGTTGGATCTGCTCCTAACCTAGCACAGCAAGCTTCTCTCCAGAGATTCCCCTTGATTCCATGTCCTCCTCTTGAAAGGATGGCCTGCAACTTCTGGAGATGGGCAAGATCTAGAAAGCCCTTTTTGCCGCCAAAAAGCTTCTTCTGGAAGTGTATGGGCTCTCTTCCCTTTTAGGGTACAAGGAACATGGGTATTTATAGCCTCATATGTCCATAACGTGCCTTGAGGTGCATGGGCACAGAAATCTAGGTCAAATCCCTTGATTCCCAAGCAGCCACGTGTCTAGAAAAATTACGTTTTTGAGTTTCAGTCAAACTGTGTCGACACACAGGTGACTGTGTCGACACCACAGGCAACTGCTGCAGAACAGGCTTCTGGGACAGTGAACTAGTGTCGACACACAGGTGGACTGTGTCAACACCACTGGCAGACTGTGTCGACACCTGGCTAGCTTCAGAACAGGCTTCTAGGACAGTCACCACTGTGACAAAAGTGTGTGAATCTGAAAATATAAAGTGTAAACCATTAATACAATATTATCATTAAAATGTGAGATATTAAACATCAAAAACATGTTGTTTAAGCATGTTGTGGATATGTATAAAATGTATAACATGTTCAATATGTCATTATTAAAATATGTACAAAATGTATAAAATGTCATCATCAAAATCAAATTATGAATGATGTCA
>CM024756.1:7512156-7681626 GCA_014218235.1 Colocasia esculenta
CAAGAGGATTTTTGTTCTTGATGTATGGAACACCTACAGACGAAATTAATTAGGTTTTGTTCATGAGAATGCCTACCTTTGACCTCGTTTGACTTCTAGGTTTATAACTTGAAGAACATGGTTTGAGCTTGAGCAATCCTCTTCTCCACATTTCTCTCTCTTCTTGGCCTTCTCTCCATGACCAGGAAGCCCCAACACGAGTTAGGCCGGCCATGGAGAGATTGGTGAGAATTTATGCTCCCTTGTTTTCCCTTTCCAAACATGACTCTAGGTACCCATTAATTACGAGATTTCCTAATTCCTCTCAACCTTCCAAGCTTTCCACCACCTATTTGGGTTAGGTTGGGATCCAAATTCATGGCCCACCAATTAGGGTAGGTTAGGAGTCCAATTCCAACTAAAATTACTTATTTTAATACTTTAATACCCCTTTTCTATTTAGATATATTTAAGTTATGAATTTAGGGTATTTTCTTATTATTCCTCCGTTAAAATCCCTATTTTGGCCGAATAACTTTATGTGGTCCCTTTAAACAAGCCCATCATTTCTTTTCGCTTAAGGGATTCTAATTAATTATCTTTTATTTAATTTTCAATTGACTTAATTTTAATATTATTATATTTTGTCTTTCGAAAATTTAGGTTGCTACATCCTCCCCCTCTTAAAATAATTTGGTCCCCAATTCATATCACCATAATGGAGAGAATGTCTTACCGAAATGATCGGGGTATTTCCGTCTGATGATTTTTCCCGGTTCCCATGTGGCTTCTTCCACTCCACGATTATTCCATAGGACTTTGACCACATCGATGGGACGGTTCCTGAGTTGCTGCACCTTTCGTTCCAGTATCTTGACTGGCTTCTCTTCCTATGTCATGTCCTTGTTCAACACCAACTTCTCATGGCGAATGATATGCGTAGGTCATATACATATTTCCTAAGCATGTTGACATGGAACACTTGTGTACACATGCCAATTCGGTGGCAACGCCAGCCGGTAAGCAAGCTCACCAACCCTTTCGAGCACCTCAAAAAGACCGCTGAATCTAGGACTGAGCTTCCCTTTTACACCAAATTTTTGGATACCTCGAGTAGGTGATACCTTTAAGAGTACATGGTCACCCACTTGAAATTCCAAATCTCTCCTTCTCTTGTCATCATAGCTCTTCTTTCTGGACTGAGCAATCTTGAGCCAATCATGATCACCTGAATATCCCTGGTTGTATTTGTACCATGTCCGGGCCTAGCCATTGCTGTTCTCCAACTTCATTCTAGCATGCAGGAGATCTACAGTTTCTACCATAGAGTGATTCAAACAGTGCCATCTTAATACTCGCCTGGTAACTGTTGTCATAGGCGAACTCTATTAGAGATAAGTGCTCATTCCAATAACCTTGGATGTCATAGTGGGCATGCTCTCAACATGTCTTCAACAATTTGGTTGGTTCTCTAGGTCTGCCCATCAGTTTGTTGGTGGATGCGGTACTAAAGTTGAGCTTAGTACCATGTGCACTTTGCAGTCCTTTCCAGAAGTGCGATGTAAATCTCGGATCCCATCCGAGACAATAGATGATGGGACTCCGTGCAATCTTACTATCTCCTTGACATATAAGGCAACTAGTACTCTACCGACCACTTACTCTTTAGAGGAGGAAGTCAGCGATTTGGTTAATCGGTCGACAATGACCCATATGGTGTCGAGTCCACCATGAGTCTTGGTAACCCATGATGAAGTCAATGTCAATGGTTCCCCATTTCCACTCCGAGATATCTAGTGGTCTAAGCACACCAGCAGGGCGCATGTGTTCCGCCTTTACTTGTTGACAAGTAAGGCAATGAGCGGCATGCTCGGCTACCTCTCTCTTAATGTTCGGCCACCAGAACGTTCTTTTCATGTCTTGGTACATTTTGGTACCTCTAAGATGAATAGTGTACTTTGTCTTGTGAGCTTCATCCATTTTTCCTCTTCATTCTTCATTGTCGTGGAATGCATGTCCTCCCTTGGAACACCAACCTTCCATCCTCGGTCATAGCAAAATCAGGTTCTCAGCTATGGTTTCCTTGATGCGAACCAAGATGGATCGCTGTCTTGTTGAGCTTTAATTTCTTCCAGCATGTCAGAATGAATCTGATGTTGGCAACCAAGACTCGATCATCCCTATGTTCATATTCAAGTCTACCCTTGTGAATTGTTCTAGTGTTGCATCTCGCCAAGGACTAGACTCGAAACATATGCCATCGACTTTCTTCTAAGAGCATCAGCCACAACATTTCCCTTGCCTAGATGGTATTGGATGTTAAGTCAAAATCCTTTAGGTATTCTAACCATCTTCTCTATCTCATGTTGAGTTCCTTCTAGGAAAATAAATACTTCAAGCTCTTGTGGTGTGAGTAGACTGTGAATTGCTCTCCATACAAATGTGTCCATTTTTTAGGCGAAGACCACGACAACCAACTCTAAATCATGCATAGGGTAGTTGACCTCATGCATCTTCAGTTGTCTTGAAGAATAGGCAATGACCTTCTCCTTTGCATCAATACACAACCTAGCCCAATTCCTGAGCATCGATATAAACAGAGACATTCTCCCTCTATTAGAAGAGCGAGAATAGGTGCTGAGGTAAGACAGTCTTTTAAAGTCTGAAAACTCTTCTCACACTCTTTACTCCAGGAGTAGGGATTCTCCTTTCGTGTTAGACATGTGAGAGGGACGACGATCTTTGAGAAGTCCTTTATGAACAGCCTGTAGTAGACAGCTAGTCCTAAGAAGCTTCTGATTTCTGTGACGTTGGTTGGTCTCTCCAATTGAGTACTGCTTCGACTATGGAGGGATCAACGAGATGCCATCCTTTGAGATGACATGGCCCAAGAAGGACACTTCTTCGAGCCAGATTTGCACTTGCTCTGCTTTGCATACAGTTGTTGTCTCGCAGACTTGCAGTGCTACCTTCAGATGTTCTTCATGTTCTTCTTTGGTCTTTGAATATATAAGGATATCGTTGATGAAGACTGCCACGAACTTGTCCAGGTATGGCCGATATATGCTGATCATAAGTTGCATAAAGGCTGCAGGAGTATTGTTAGACAAAAGGCATAACGACGAATTCATAGTGTCTATACCTACTCCTGAAAGCTGTTTTCAAGATATCATCATCCTTGATTCTCATTTGATGATAGCTAGATCGAAGGTTGATCTTGGAGAAATATTGAGCTCCAGATATTTGGTCGAAAAGTTCATTGACCCGAGGGCAATGGGTACTTATTCTTGATGGTTAGCTGATTGAGTTGACGATAGTCGCTGCATAGCCTCATCGATCCATCTTTCTTCTTAACGAATAACACAGTTGTTCCCCATGGGAAGTACTTGGCCTGATGAACCCTTCTCTAATAGCTCCATCAGTTGCGCCTTCAATTCCTTTAGCTCGGCATGTGACATCCGTACGATTGACGCGATACCGGGGTAGCTCCAGGATCACTCTATGGCAAAGTTGACATCTCGTTCTAGGGGAATCCCTGGCAGATCTTCGGGGAACACATCTGGGAAATCCTGGACTATGTGTATGGTTTTATCTTAGAACCCTTCTTTTCAACTACTACTACGGCCGCAAGGAAAGCAATGCAACCTTTCCTTATCATGTTGTGGGCTTTTATGCAGAGACTAGAGACATCCGTCTCTTATGTCTAATCCCAATGAATGACAGCTTAGGGAAATCACTAAAGGTGACTTTCCCTTTCTTACAATTGACACTTGCCCCTTATGTGGACAACTAGTCAGCTCCCAAAATCACATCATAGCCTTCCATGGGCAAACACACCAGGTAGGCTTTTAGGTTATGGTCTCCGATCATTACATCGGCAGATGGAAGTATTTATTCAATTTCTCCTTTTCTCCTAGTGGTGTTGTGACAGAGAACACACATCCCATGGATATAGGTTTAGCATTAAGAGTATCAGCAAAGTTTTGAGATATGAATGAATGAGTTGCTCCAGTATCGAATAAAAAAGATTGATAAGGAGAAAACTTGTAGGGTACCTTCTACCACGCCACCTTCCTCAGTGGGCTGTTCATCATGTAGGGCTTGCAATCTGCCCTGTTTCTTAGGCACATTAGGGCACCTTTCGTTTTCCTTCAGTAGTGGGCACTCGGGGATGCGCTGCTTGCGGCTTCTACAGCGCAGACATGCGTCGACTTTCCTCCAACATTCATCTGCTATGTGACCTGGCTTCACAGTGCTTACAGTTGCTTTTTTCTGGAGTGTTAGGGACAATAGCTTTGGGTTTCCTTCTTGGCTGGGTCCCTCCGTGACGTTGAAGGGACACTTCTTTCCGTTGGTCGGCTTAACAGATGATGGCCCAAATGTCATTTCCTTCTTCACAAACTTCCCTTGATACGGTCAGTGAAGTCTGTAGCATCTTCTTGTAGTTGAGCTTTCTTTACCATCTCGGCATAGGTCTGGATGTCGAGAGGGGCCAGTTGAGTGATGTATTGTGGCCTAAGGCCGTTGAAAAAGCGCTTAGCTTCATCCTTTCAGTGTTCACCGGATGTTCAGCATAACATGCTAGTCTTGAGAACTGGGCTTCATATGCGCCACAGACAGGCTTCTACGTTTAAGAGCAGAAAACTCTACAGCCTTCCTTTCTTGCACGTGCTCTGAGAAGTACTTGAGTTGAATGCCTCTTTGAATTCAGCCCATGTGAATTGACCATTTTCTCTGGTCGATTCCATAGACTCCCACCAAGCGTGGGCGTCCTTCTCCAGTTGGAAAGTAGCTAATAGAAGCTTATCCCCAGCTGCACATTGCATGACACGGAAGATTCTTTCCGCCTCCTTCAGCCAGTGCACCGCCACGATTTCCACCTGGGTAGCTTGCATAATGGCACAAGTGAGTTCTTGGGTGGTTTTTTGCATGCCCCTCATTTAAGCACATTCCGAAGTCATCTTGGTTGCTTAGTTCCTACAAAAGTAACTTGTTGTTATGATATTGATGTGGAATTAATTCATGCATGTGTGAGTTTATTTTAGCTACTTACCCATGGCTCTATCCACATCTCACATAGGTAGGATAATTGACTCTAGTCGAGGCTGGTCAACCAAGATCAACCTATACTTAGAAACAACCTAGGCTATGATACCACAAAACTTTCACCCCCGACGCAGAATATCGGAACGCGAGGTAGTTGCAAGTAAAATGGGTACAGAGCATGTAACATCCCTGTTTTGGCTTCCTTGGTGTTGTTCTTGGGATCATGACAGATCGGGCTGTCGCGTTCTGAACACGACGTGTTCCCTGTCGCCTTATGGTTGATAAGGCGACGACCCTTGTGTCGCTTTCCCGTTGTCTGTTGGCTGGTGAGCCACGTGTCTGCAGTGTGTGTGTGAAGGTGACGTGCTAGTTGTCGCATTCATCTGAGATGCCTGCATGCGTGACACGTGGTCTGGAGGCTGTCTGCCTGTCAGCAAGTCCGTCAGAACTTTTGGGAAGGCGACAACTTGCCTGTCGCGTTCTGATTGAGAACGCGATGCCTATCTTGTCGCTACTACAGTTTCGAGGATTTAAGGTAGGAGACCCTCCTTTATTCTCTTTTTTTCCCCCTTTCTCCTCCTTTCTCTCCTCTCCGAGAGGGGAAGCTTCCCTTCCCCCTCTTCGGCAGTCCGGCTTGGTGGCGTCGGCGAGCTCGTGGTGGCCCCCTCTCCGGCGGTCCGGGCTTCGTGCGTCGGCGAGCTCGTGGTGGAGCTGTGGAGCGAGGAGGAGTGCCGAACATCGTGAAGGCCCATTTCTTGGGTTCGGTTCTTCATAACCTTTAGGGATTCTTCTTCCCTCCTTGTTAGAGTAGATGGAGCTTAGTTTTAGGCGATCCTTCTCGTGCTTTTGAGTTCCCTTGTGTTTTCGCATGGGTGGATGCTTGCCGGTGGTGCTCCGTCTACGTGTTTTAGCTCAGTTCTCGTGGTGTGTGGGCGAGGAGAGGTGGCGTGGTGCCCCTCGAGCCACTTTCAGTTTCTTTCCTTAGTGTGCTCCCCTCTCCCTGTTGCTAGGTGGTGGTATTGTTGCTTGGGGGACCATAGGATGGCCCCCACCCGTGGTGTTGGCTACTGTCTGAGGTCGCGACAGCTTGGCTGTCGCGACACCAGATAGAAGGCGACGTCTAACCTGTCGTGTTCTGGTGGTGACAGGTTGGTCATCGCGTTCCACCTCTGCCTTCTGTTCCAGTTTCCAATCGTGGTGGAGGATGGCTCGTGTCCAAGTTGGTTAGAGGGAGGTCTCACCAACATGGCACGAGGCCCTCTTTCTGGTTGGGGCCTTGCATTGGTGTCCTTTGTGGTGTGGGCCTTGGGGGGGTCTGCCCCAAGGGCCCTGCCTTCAGATGAGGAATGCGACGGTTCGATATGTCGCGTTCTGAATCTGATGGTTACACCTTGTGTGTCGTTTTCTTGTTGCGACAGGGTCCATGTCGCATTCTTCCTTCGGGTCGCGACTGGGTTCTCGTCACCTTCTGGCTTTGGTGTTGTTGGCTGCGTGTCTGCTAACCTGCTTTGGGGTTCGACCTTCTGATGCTGAACGCGACGGTTGATACATCATGTTCAGATTAGAAGGTGGCACCCTGGTCGTTGCGACCTGGTGGCGATAGGTTGGTCGTCGCCTTTTGTTCAGAAGGCGACGCCCCTGTGGTCGCGTTCTGGTTGCCTGTGTTTCTGGCCGTGGTTTGTGCCTTGGTTGGCCGACGGCCCTCCTGGGGGTTTCCGGGAGTGGTGCCGTGCATGCCTGTGCTAGCTGGTCCACACCGGAAGAACACCTCAACCACCTCAGAGACACATCACTCTGCGTTGGTTCCCGAGCCGTGTAGGGAGGTCAGGCGTTGGGCCGTAGCTCGGCTGGGCTGTGTGGTTTGTGGTTGTTCTCAGTCGTGGCTCACTAGCCTCACTCTACCAGGGAGGTTGTAGGCAGGAGTCAGCGGCTGGCGAGCTAGAGGTGTGGATGGTGTGTCCTCCTCGCAGCGGCCTATGGTGGTGGCTTGGTTTTTTGTTGTGATGGAGTTTCTCACGTTGTTTCTAAGTGAGTCTCGTCGCCCTAGCCTGCACGTTGGTTGTAGCCTAGCCATGTCTAGTTCCGTGGGCTTTGTTGGTTTGGCCTCATGGGCCATGTTTATTGGTTTCCGCTCTGCGTGTTCTCTCGGGGTGCTTGGTAGGCACCCACTGCTGGTTCTGTAACCCGTTCCTTGGTGCTGTCCGTGGTGGCACTGGAGTGTGTAGTTCCTTGACCTCGTGGCGTGTCCGAGGTCCAGAGTGGTTCTGCTTTTGGGCCCTCAACCTTGTGGAGATTTGAGGTGGCCGTGCCTGTGGTGAGACATTCTGTGACGACCTCATTATACCAGTACGGTTATACTAACCCCCGTCGGTATAGTGAACGTTATCACAGTGGGGCATTTACCCAAACGCTATCACATGATTGAGATACACACAAATATAGATACAGAGTAGCAGAAGTAAAAGAACAGATCTTTTATTTCATTTCATCATCCACATTTAACATACATGATCCCATGACAATTTAAAAGAAATAAAGTCCCATAATGAAGTACTAAATTCAAATACATTTTGTCCACAATTACATAGTGTTTCTATTACAATGCCTCAATTTACATACGAAGGAAGTCAAAATGTCACGACTACAACTCCGCCAAGCTACTCCCCGTGCTCGCAGTCGCTCTCCACGGTCTCCTCCAAAGGTGTATCACCTACTAAACCTGTACGCCGAAGCAAGGAATGAGTCTTAAAGACTCAGCAAATAACACCACACACATCATACATGCATATATCACAGTAGGTTTTTCATTCCAATTCACAAAGTAAAACATATAACATGCTTGAACTTTATAAGAGACAACCTATCATGCCAATCCTACAAAATTATAAAACCTTGTACATGGATTAAGACATTCCAAATAAATATCCTATCACATGCTTTCTACTCATGAAATCACATGAAAGCTACATTTCAAATGAGGCTATAACATGGAAGCAACCAAACATGGGATTCTTGCATGCACAAAAGGAAACATTTCTATCATGGTTTCTACACATTCTTACACATGCATATTATCATTTTTATACTTTAAGGTTTCTGTTTTGACATGGATTTAGAATTCACATCCTATCACATGAGAGATACATTCTCGATTAAATTACAACGTGATAGCACTTAAACATGGAAACGTTTACACATAAGCAAGAATTGTTCCTAGCATGGATCTACGCATTTTTACACATATAAAACATTCTTATAAACACAACTAGGTTGCTGTTATATCATAGTTTCTCATTAATGTATCATGGATCACAATTTCACAATCTAACTCATTGGTTTCACATGTTTGCACAATCACTTATTCACATAGTTCTCTTTTACAAATTGCACATTTACACATATTCACACTACACAATTTACACATAGTCACATTCACATTTCACAATTTAGTGCCGTTACACATAGTCCAAACCACCATTAGAAGGACACATCACATAACATATACACATAGACGTCACCTAGGCAATATAGTGATGACTCTTGGACTACGCAGACCGGGAGAACAAGTCTCCACCCTAACTAGTGGTACTTGTCCACCTCCAGGATTTCATCCTAATGCCCTTAGGATCTTAACACATTGAACCTTCCCATGGGGACTTTTCCATGGTACGGTTCCACGGCCCTCTATGGAAGCAGTGTCACACATGGCACAGTCCTACACATTACACATTCCGATTTTAACACACATATTACACATGTCTTTACATTCTCTCACTTATACACATGGCTCTTTTTTCCTAATCATGATACTACTATTGACAGAAATCAATCATTCAGTAGCTCACATTAATCAGATTGGCAAACACATCATCAAATCATATTCATGATAGCATGCATTTATCACATGTTTTCACATGGAAATTTCATAATACACTTTACAGTTATTCAAATACCATGAAATTTTAACCACACACTGATTGCAGGCTCACGATCTCACATACAAGTTTCCAGATTTTTCTGAGTCCTATTACATTTACAGAAATTAAAACATTCAGTTTCATGCCATTCATAATTCAATTTATCATGGAACATAACATGAATATCCAGTTTGACAGTTCACAGCCCTGAAACTAACATACACATCATCACAGGAATTTTTTCCCGGATTTATTGCACAACACACATTTACTGTGAACTTTACAAATCCTACTCATGTCTTCTATTTCCAAAACAGAAATTACAGTAAATCCCACAATCATGGAAAAATTCTCCAAATTGCAGGGCATGGACTGATACGTATATACACGGTTTAGAAAAATTTAGGGCATTCCATTCCTCAGGGATCATGTAGACAGTAGGTGAACATGCATAATCCATTTTCCAAACATGTATTTCAATAAGTCTAACAATTCATGCCATTCACCGAAAAGCACAGAAAATTCCACACACATCACATTGTCTATTTTACATAACATATACGATTACATTATATCCTCATGCGAAAACACTTCGGAAATTAATCATATAGAGGGAGAACAGTTCACTGTTCTGTCCAAAAAACATAATGGCACAGTCTGGCCGTTAACGGAGCTTAACGGCATCATCGCATGCTGCCAACTGAAGATCTTAACGGCAAGAGAACTTGCCTTCAAGTTCAGGTCTGAACAAAAACACAGACCCGAGCTCCAAAAACAAGAGAATTGAGGGATCCAGGACACGAGGAAAAATCTGTAAAAATGGTAAAACCCTACTAGACTCATACATGGACGAATGTATGGGTTACTTGCCTCTAATAAACCTTTAAAGGGATCAAAGAGGTTGATGAAGCTCTCCTTGGGCAGTCCCAAGAAGCCTCCAAAACACCACTCCTCCAGGTTCTTGGTCGATCTCCACAACAGGTTGGAGTCGGGGAAGCCTTCCTCTAGGCTCCAGCTAGCTTCTAGTTGCTGTAGGTCGCCGGATGAGCTCCAAATTGCCGGATCAAAGCATACAAACTTTAGGTTTTCTCACAGCTAGAGTTAGGATTTCTCTCCTCTTTTCAAAGAGTCAAGAGAGTTCTTTTGGTGCAGAAGGGGTTTGGTTTATAGGAGAAGGGGTTTGGGATATCCCGGAGGGGTGATGGATGTCTGATAGCCATTGGGGACATCTCCCCAATGGTTGGGCTTGCTTGCCCCCGGAATTTCGGGGTCTGCAACGCATGCAGGTCAGAGATATTAACGTCCACATCCATGGCTTTTATTAAGTATTAGCATCCAACGATATAGACGTTTACCCATGGACGTCCACCCTGTTGACGCCAATTTGGCCCTTCGGCCAAACTTAAAACATATAGAATCCATGCATATTCTATATACTTACATGCAATATGTATACTATCATGTACACACTACCACCATGCAATCAAGCAATATTTATAATCTAATTATACACATGCACACATAAGTATAACTAGTTAATACGTACGTAGATATGTACACCTATGCATACCCAAGCATGAATTTTTACACGTAATAAAGTAATACAACAAAATTCGAGGGCCTTACACTTCCTTCTCACGTGGTTGCTCGCTGTCTCTTGTGGTGACACCTGGTTGTTCCATCCCGACCTCGTGGAGGTCTGGATGTTGGTGCTTGTGTGTGAGACTCTGGTCTCACGTGGTTGCTCCGGTGTTCCGTGAGCTCTTTATCTCAGCGGGTGCATGTCGAGGGTTGCTTCTGCATTGTGTTTGACTCCGCTGGTTCTACGGGAGTCGTGTCTGGCCCGACCCTGGCTGTGGGTCATGGCGTTACTCTGTTTTGCTATTTTGTAGTACTCTGTGGTAGGTGTTTTCTTGCTTTACTACTTTCTAGAGTAGTTTGCTTCCATTTTCTTGGAGTTCCTGCTGCTATGGCTTGTAAGGGACTGATTATCCCTACTGAGCCTTGTTCGCGAGGCTCACCCCCATACTCTCTTCAGGTAGGGACTCGCAGTCGCAGGAGTTTTTGTCGGACGGTCGTGGTGGCGGTTCGTACGTCGTGCGTTGCGAGCATTGTAAGTTGTGAGCGTGAGTTTCTCTTGTTCAGTGTGAGTTGAGAGTGGCCTTTTTACAAGTCCTCGGGGTATGCCCCTTAGGACTGCACCTTTCTTTCTGTACCTGTACTTCTATTTAGGACATGTTGTACATAACTTCTTTATTAATGTATGAACTTTCTTGTTATAGTTATTTTAATTCATTACTTATCTCACTAGACGAAAGTCTAACCCTTCCAGGTCTTCGGATCTGGGGTGGCGGCACGACCTTCGGGTCCCTGGCCGGGGTCCGAGAGGTCGGGTCATTACAAAGCGAGTACTAGACATCAAACCATTGGACAAGAATAATACTAAGGCAAATTCATTTCATTAATATTTCCAATGTGTAGTTATAACCACTATTATCAGAGCCATTCTATAGGGCCAATTAAAAAGTCTAAACTTAAACTCAAACAACTACTAAGATGCTAGGGTATGCTTGACTTCACTGTTGGTCGTTCCCATCCTCTTGAGTGTAAGTCTCTTCCTCGGTCTCACCTGAGAACATATAACCAAAACGCAGGGTGAGCGATAACGTCCAGTAGGACTTAAATCTCAAAATCAAGCATGCTTTAAATGATTAATGCATTAAAAAGGCAGAGTAACTAATGATAGAGTGAGAGAGTCAAGTAATGTAAGAGATAGCATGATAGCATGTGATTGAAATAGCACGAGTTTCGAAATATAGTACAGTGTCGAGTATAGCACAAATAGCAGGATGGCCATAGCACAAATAGCACAAAGTATAGCAATATCACAATGTATATAGTATAGAACTTTGTTGTCAATAGACAACGAGAGAATATATAGCATAGCACTTTTGATTGTCATTTAGATAGTCGAGATAGATAGCACTCGAGTGTAATGCCAAACACTCTAGTCATTTAACTCCCGTGGGCAAATAGCACTTTTGGGCGCACATCCTAGGACCAGACCGGGCCCTTTATATATTGCCAGACATTGGTTATATTGTTTATCTTTAGACAATCAGTCAATGGCTAGTAGAGAGTACTGAGAAATAGATGAGAGTACTGGATGAAATAGACGAGATAGTAGAGAGAGTGTGAATAGATGCGCGAGTAGAGTAATAGATAAGAACTAAGGGTCAATGCACATGAAACGTCGAGTAACGACAATAGTAACAGTTGGACAACATGCGCGATTGGTGTTGGCAGTCAGGTGGATTTCACTACCTTCCACTGGCTCTGTTATGCACAGGTCTAGAGGTCCAGCATGATTTAAGATAAGAGCGAGAGCAATCTAAAGCCGTTTGGATCTTACTGATCCCTAAAGGGTATCATAGGTGTTAGGGTACAACCAGCTCGTCGACCATGTGGGAATCCATGGACAGAGGAGTCTTATAGAGACTTGATCAAGGATTCACTAGTTCGGTAGAAGGAATATCTAACGGAGAGTTCGTCCAAGTCAAGAGAAAATGTGTATATATAAACAAGTGCCTGATCGCGAGAAATTCTAGAACAGTGGAGCGTCGATAACGTTATTTCCAAACATCACGAGAAACGAAGACAAGTCCATTGAAAAATAGGGCATTAATTATATAATTGAAATGAAATACCATAGGTATTGTGAGATTTTTCATGCCAAGTTATGCCATATTGGATGGTTCAAGCATGTGCATATGTAAAAGAAATCATAGATAGAAAGAGGTCATGTGCATGTATTTTAATTCATTCATATACATTCATTTTATAACAGGTGTATTTACTACATGTATGACTGTTAACAAGGATATAACACTGTAGAAAGTTAGAACATAATAAAGCATGGGTTTTCATGCAAAAACCATAGATCGCGACATACCCTTGTAAGGGTCGCGACAGGGTCTGATTAGAACGCAACAGGGTCATGCAAGGAATGCGTCGGGTCGGTTAGAGCAGGCTGCCAGAACGCGACGCCAGTGCTTGTCGCGTTCAGAACATGATGGGTGGCTCTATCACGATCAGCCCTGAACGCGCCCTATTGGGCCGTCGCGTTCTTAGGTCCTGCGCCTGAGTCCGAGCGGGAAAACGATAGGCCTTGGATTGCGGTCCAAACCTTCCTTGTTTTGACATAGGGTTGTTAAAAAATTCATAACTAATTGCACATGCAATCAAAGTTCATGAAACTAGTTTTAAATGGATCTAGACATGCAAGAGTACTTCCAGTAAATATGAATTTAAAGTGGACATGATCTCGGCATGCTTCAACCAAGTTTACTCACGAATAACATGGTACAGTGTACAGTAGAGATAAAAGAATTAATTCGCAAAATAGGATGATGAAAATTAGGGCTTTCAGGGGAAACGACGCCTAACATCCATCAGTATCTCCAGTTAAATTTTCATGGCATGGGGACGAGTATACATGGAGATATAAATTAAACATGATGGTTCGGGTCATGGTGATTGCAGAACATCAAAAATCAAGGATAAAAGATTGGCTCGATGGAAAATTATGAAACAAGAGGGGTTTTATGCCTGATGTATGGAACAACCTACACACGAAATTAATTAGGTTTTGCTCGTGAGAATGTCTACCTTTGAGTCATTTGATCTTCTAGGTTTAGAACTTGAAGAACACGGGTTAGAGCTTGAGCAATCCTCTTCTCCATGAGTTTCTCCTCTTCTTGGCCTTCTCTCCATGACCAGCAAGCCCCAGCAACGAGTTAGGGCCGACCATGGAGAGATTGGGGAGTATTTATGTAGCACTCTTCATCATCTAGACTCGTTAACCTAATAACGTGCCTGATCCGACTCCGCCTCCCGCGAAGGAGCCGAAGCCTCGCAACAGATACCATTTACAAGTCCGTAGAGATATAACGTAAATGCTGAAATATATTATAAGATTGTAATCTCACAAATATTACAAGGAATTTACATAGCCATTTCTCAACTATAACCAGACACAACTACAACAACAACTTGGGGCATACCCCGAGGTGTACAGAGAAAGAAAATTACATTACTGGAGGCGCAGACCTGCCCCGCTACGGTACGGCGGAACTAGATAAAGGATGAGAAGCCTCCTGCTCTCCTCATCTAAAAGGAGTAGGGGTGAGCCTCACAAGTCACTGGATCAGTACGGAAAACCCCCTAGAAACTGAGCAAACCAAACACAAAATAACAATAGCAGGAAACTACGACAACATTATATATAACTATCTAAGCATAATTAAGGCTGTAAATTCTACTTATCACATGTTATTATAAAAACAGCTTTAATAAATAAATAACAAACCACAATCAAGTGTACGAGCTAAAGTAGGAAAATGCTAAACACGGGCCAAGAAGACTGGTTCATGACACCAGCTACGACCGGACAAACACACACAGGACTACCTCTCAGTCTCGCAGCCACGAACGAAAGGTCAGCTGCGCTACACTAGAACAAGCCAACAAACAGTGGAGACTAGTCAACACCACTCCTGTGGACCACACTGTCGCAGGCCCATGCTTGACCACCCTTAGGGACTCCGGTCCGAGCTCCTAAAGTGAGGCATGGAAACAGGACTAGCTGGGGCCCAGTACGTCTACTGGTGTCCGTAATCCCCAACCACGAGCACGCTACAAGCAATAAAAACAAAACTCTCACAAGTCGCTGTCCCACTTCCGTCATTCCCACAGCTGGGACGTACAACTCTACACAAGAGTGAGGGGTCCAGGAAGACGACACAGACCTTGATGGTACACAAGCCGAGACAAGCCCCGAGCACTCACGTGCCTGGCTCACACAAAACCTGGGGATTCCAACTGAGGAGGTAAACCACGGTAGGCCTCCTACTACTTGACACGCACACACAACCCACGTGTGATACCGCACAGTCTCTGTGAAACCCCATGTCAAGCATGAACACCATGCCAACCACGCACACGACACGCTCCCCGAGCGCTACAGGTGCCAACACACACTTACCATTGCCATTCACAACAATTCACGATAATCGGATAAACACGCTAACATGCACAGAAATACAGCCCTCGGACCTGTTAACGGGACAGGGTCCCATGTGGCATTCTGAACGCGACGCCCCGATAGGCTGTGTTCAGAAGAAGAACGCGATGGGTCGGGCAGTTGTGTTCTGAACGAGACAACTTGGTCTGTTGCCTTCACAGGCGAAACCCTAATCCGGGAACCCTTCGCGGATCTCCCCTACAAACCTTGTAAAGTAGTGTTTTCATCCATTTTTCATGCTTTAAGTATGCCCTAGCATGGTATCTATGTTTGTAAAGCAAAATAACGCGGTTAAACACGCCACACACACAATCCACACAATGAAACAAGGTGGAATCTCCTACCTCCGTGAAGAACGAGATCCATACGGAGTTTCCCCCACTGCACGCAACGTCCTCGCGGCAGGAACACGCCAAAACACCTCCAAAACGTCAGATCGCCCTCACCACGGCGAAAATCTCTTCCTGGCCGAGCAGAGCTTGCAAAGCTCTGTTTGGTCAAAACCTACTTAAAACGCAGCTCGGTCGGTAAAGCGTCGCACCACACCGTCGCGACTTGAACGCGACGTAGGAGGTTGTCGCCTCCTGCTCATGAACGTCAGCAAGCTGCCAGTGTGCGACATGCGGCGTGCATGTAGACGACGATTCAAAACGACGGTTCCATGAACGTGACAACCAGGACCGTCGCGTTCAGAACGCGACGCTCCCCACTGTCGCGTTCACAGACAGTGAATGGGTAGGGGCTTTGGGAGCACCTATCGGCCCACTACACCCTGGAAACCTACGCGAACACCTACTACACATACTGATGGGCCACACATGGGCCTCTGAAACCATTAAGCCACGATCCGAACGGTCGATACGCTCCAATTTAAGCTCCCTTCGTTCCCTTTCTAACATGACTCTAATTGCCCTGTAATTACAAGATTCCCTAATTCCTCCAACCTTCCAAGCTTTCCACCACCTATTTGGGTTAAGTTGGGATCCAAATTTGTGGCCCAACCAATTAGGGTAGGGTTAGGACTCCAATTCCAACTCAAATTACTTATTCAATGCTTTAATACCCTTTTTCTATTTAGGTAATATTTAAGTTACGAATTTGGATATTTTCCTATTATTCCTCCTTTAAAATCCCTATTTTGGCCCAATAAGTTTTATGTGGTCCTTTAAACAAGCCCATCATTTCTTTTCGCTTAATGGGTTCTAATTAATTCTCTTTTCTTTGATTTTCCAATTGACTTAATTTTTTAATATTATTATATTTGTTTTTCAAAAAAATTCAGGTTGCTACATTACTGTTCTAGTTTATTCTGCACTCCTATCAATGGTATCAGAGCGAGGTTTCTCCGATTCATAGCCTTAATTGCTTGATCTAACGATCAAGAGAGATTCTGTTCGATGGAAACTAACCAAAGACTTTTTGGCTAAAGGACCCTCAGTGTCTAGGCCTCCTTCCTTGACGAGACTGACTATACATAGTGGAAAAACCGAATGCAGGTATTTCTGAGAGCTCAAGACTATGAGGTGTGGAAGATCGTAAGCAAGGGACCCTATGAGTTGCCTGCTGATGAGAACACCTGGACAAGGGAACAAATTCGAAGGGAACTTTAGTTGGAGGCACCTTGAACATGATGCAATGTGCTGTGCATCCGAAGGAATACCCAAGAGTCTCCACATGCTCATCTGCAAAGAGATGTGAGACAAACTAGAAGATACGTCCGAGGTAAGGGAAACCAAAGCTAGTATGCTTGTGTCTGAATATGAGATGTTAAAAATGAAAAATGAAGAAACAATTTTAGACATGTTTGCACGATTCATTATCATAATTAATGGTTTGAAAGGTCTTAAGAAAAGAGTACAATGAGAGCGACTTAGTGAGGAAGATACTCGATCTCTCCATCCTCTTGGCACACTAAGGCCACTGTCATGAGGACTCGAATTAAAGACCTGTCACAATGCAATTAGATGATTGATAGGATCATTAATGACTATGAAATCAATCTGTAAAGAAAAGAATCTGAGGTCAATCCAAGAAAGTCTATTGCATTGAAAGCTTCAAATAAAGCCTATCATGTTCAAAGAAAGTGATTGAACCAGAAAATGATGAAAATGAAACGTCTAGTGAAAGTGAAAATGATGAGATGGCCATGCTAACTAGACATTCAAAAATCCTCAAGTTTAAAAGGAAGGTGCCAGGTAACTTCAAAACTCTTCCTAAAAAAGACATTTCAAATAAATTTGATACAAACAAGAAAAATAACATGATTGCTTGTTTATGAATGCAAAAGATGGGGGCACATGAGAGGTGAATGCCCAGAGCTCAAACGGAAGCAGATAAAGAACAAGTCTACATACAAGAAACCAGGGCCATGATGGCAACTTGGAGTGTTGAAGACGAAGATGAAGATGCTCAAGACAGTTCTGATGATGAGAAATCCAGTGCTTGATGGCAAGGAGTGAGGCTCCAATGAGGTAAATTCTCTTGAAAGCTACACCGTTGAAGAGTGGGAAGAAGCATATACCATCCTGTTTGAAAATTCTGTGAATATAAATATGGAAACAAAGCATTGTAAAAGAAAATCAACAATCTGGTGCATAGCACAAGTAATGATGAACAACTTGCAATCCTAACTAGAGAGATAGAGCTACTTAAAACTGAAAGGAAAACCACTATGTTGAATTAGATTGCATGAAAGAAAAACTTCAAGAGAATGAAAAAGAAAAACAAACTCTAAATAATTTGTTGAACCACTTCAAAATGAGAATCAAAAGATTCATAAGAAAATGGAAGAGGTTCAAAAAGAACTAAAAGGAAATAATGAAGATTTGTCAAAGGAAAGGAAAATCTTGATGCTGTTCTGGGAGTTAAGTCAAACATATAAGGCATGGTCTTGGATTTCAAATTGAAACTCAAAAGAAACCGGACAAAATTGGTCACATCCTTTGTTCAGTACAATCCAAGTGTAAGCAAACAAGCTCATGTTAAAAATAAAGAAAAAAAAAACTTAACTAGTCATCAAGTAAAAGCACATGTCGACACACATTCAAGGTATAAACTAAACTGTCGACAGGTTTGGAATCAGTTGAAAAATCAAAACCATCTAAGCAACAAAAATGACAAATATATTCACAAGTTCAATGCAACCGTAAAAGAATTTCAAAAATTCAAACTCCATCATGCAATGTTGTAAAAGCATGGTCATACTGAGCTACAATCCTGGAATAAACTGAACATGTTGAAATGCAAACAATTGTAGATTCTAAGCATTACTTTCTAGCGTGAATGAAGAATGGGACCCAAAGTAATTTGAGTACCAAAACTTATTTTGATCTGTCTTTGCAGGAATGCCTAGCAGCCCAAAATAACACAAGTGGTACTTGGACAGTGGCTGCTCAAGGCACATGACGAGCGATCAAGAAAAATTTGGTTTGCTGGTTGAAAAAGATGGAGATCAAGTTGTGTGTGGAGGTAACAATAAAGGCCAAATAATTGGCACAGGTAAAGTAGGTAAGAATACTTCTAACTCTATTGAAAATGTGTTGTTAGTTGATGGTCTCAATCACAATCTTCTGAGTATTAGTCAATTGTGTGATGAAGGCCATAAAGTTATTTTTAATTTAGAAGCACGCCAAATTGTTGATAAAAATTCTGGAAGTGTCAAATTTTCTAGAAAAGAGGTCAATAACATTTATCTAGTTGATCAAGATGAACCAAAAATAAAAAACTTGTGTCTTGTTGCAAATAAAAAGGATCAACTTTCTTTATGGCATTGTAGGCTAGGCCATGCAAGCTTCAATGTCTGAACAAGATCATGAGAATGAAACTGGTAAATGGACTTCCTGAAATTCACTTTAATAAGATTTGAGCTATTGTGATGCATGTGCACAGGGACAATAGACCAGAAAGTCTTTCAAATCTAATGCACCCATAATCACCTCAAAAAACCGTTTGAACTGCTGCATATGGACCTTTTGGACCTACAAGAACACTTACTCTCAATGGTAAACATTTTGGGTTGTCATGCAGATGATTCTCTAGGTTCACTTGGGTTAAATTTTTAGCTCATAAAAATGAAGTTCTGAAAATTTTGAAGAGTCTTTAACAAGATTGAACATGGAAACACAAATAAAATATGCTCAATTTGTACGATCATGGTGGAGAGTTTGACAATAATTTATTCTTTGACTTCTATAGGAACCAAGGTATTGAACACAAATTCTCCTCCAAGAACTCCAGAACAAAAGGAGTAGTGGAGAGAAAGAATAGAACCTTGGGAAATGGCTCACACACTTCTGATGGAAGTCAACTCTAAAGAAGTTTTTGGCAGAAGCTGTGAATACATCATGCTATATTTTGAATAGAGCCATGGTAAGACCTGTAATGAAGAAACTCCATATGACTCCTAAAAGGTAAGAAACCAAGTATTGGGTATTCAGAATTTTTGGCTCCAAAGTCTTCATTCACAATAATGACAAAGTTGATCTAGATAAATTGAAGCCAAAAGTGATCCAGGAATTTTCCTAGGTTACTCTGAACACTCTAGAGCCTATAGAGTGTTTAATAACAAAAATAAGACTGTGATGAGACTCCACAAGTTGTCTTTAATGAGACTCATACAAAAACTGACAACTCAAATGCTATAGATATGATGATGAAGAAGAAAACATACTTGAAGAACAAGCTGACAAGCTTCTGTCGACAGACCAAACAAAGGCTGTCGACGATCTGAAGAAGACCAACAAACTAAACAAAATCCTCAAGAACAAACTCAACAGCGTCATACCACAATAACAAATGTTAGGTACTCAAAAGTTCATCCACTTGCAAATGTCATTAGAAATGTAAATGATAGAGGTTCGCACTAGGTCACACTTTAGAAACATTATTGAACATGATTATTAGCATTTATCTCTCAAGTGGAACCTAAAAATATTGAAGAAGCTCTAAAAGAAAAATTCTTGGATAGATGCCATGCATGAAGAACTTGGCCAATTTCAAAGGAATAATGTATGGAGCTTAATCCCTAGAACCCCTGAAATATCAGTATTAGAACAAGAGGGTGTTTAGGAATAAGCTAAATGAAGAGGGAAAAGTTGTAAGCAACAAAGCTAGATTGGTTGCAAAAGATTACAATCAAGAATTTGGGGTAGACTTTGAAGAATCCTTTGCACCAGTAGCTAGGCTTGAGGTAGTAAGAATCTGTTAGCATATGCATGCTCTAACAAATTCAATCTAGTTCAAATGGATGTCAAAACTGCCTTTCTAAATAGTTACATCAAAGAGAGGTATTTGTTTCTCAGCCACTTGGATTTGAAATTCCTGACAAACTGAACATTGTTTATAAATTGCACAAAGCTCTCTATGGTTTGAAACATGCACCAAGAGATTGGTATGACCGATTGAGCAACTTTTTGGTTAGTAAAAATTATTCCAGAGGTAAGTGGACCAAATCTCTTTACTAAATGTGTTCACAATCACATAATTGTTGTTCAAGTTTATGTGGATGACTTATTTTTGGTTCCACTAACCCCTCACTGTGTGAAGAATTTTTAAAAATATGCACAATGAATTTGAGATGAGTTTAATGGAGGAGCTATAATTTTTCCTAGGCTTACAGGTCAAAGAATATGAAAATGGCTTCATCATTAATCAAGAGAAGTATGTCATGGAGCTACTAAAAAGGTTTCAGTTCGAACAACCTAAACCAGCATCTACACCTATGTGCACAAGTGTAAATTGAAAATGATGAAAAGGTAAAATGGTAGATGCAAAGCAATACAGAGGTATGATTGGCTCTCTCCTTTTCTTACTGCAAGTAGACCGAACATTTAATTTAGTGCTTGTCTCTGTGCCAGATATCAATCTAGTCCAAGGGAAAGCCATTTGATTGCAGTCAAGAGGATTTTAGATATCTCAGGTTCATTTGATTTGGTTTGTGGTACCCAGCTGCTTGCAGTTTTGATTTAATCTCATATTATGATGCTGACTATGCTGGTTGCAAAATTGATAGGAAAAGCACTAGGGTTATTGTCAATTTCTAAGGGGTTGCATGATTTCGTGGGCATCCAAGAAGCAACACTCAGTTGCACTCCACCCAAGCAGAGGCAGAGTATGTTGTTGCAGCGAGTTGTACAGCTCAAGTGTTGTGGATCAAGAGTCAATTGTGTGATTACAACATTGACATTTGATGCACACCTATTTTATGTGACAACACTAGTGCCATCAATCTTTCAAAGAACCCAATTCAACACCCTAGAACAAAAACACATTGAAATAAGACATCATTTTATGAGAGATGAGGTTGCCAACAAGAACCTGGAGCTTAACTTCATTCCAACTGAAAAACAAGTGGCTGATATTTTCACAAAACTATTGTCAGAAGACAGGTTACATCACTGAGAAGAGAAATGGGCTTAAGCAAACTTCAATGAAACTCATGCTAAATTCTGGAATAAATGACCTTTTTGTGTGGTGACTATGTGGTATATCAAATGGTCAAATGTGGAAGGATAAGTCAGGCTTGTCCGGAAACTATCATTATGCGTGAGGAAAAATCGTCTGTCAAGTATCAATAGTCTTCCTCTACATAAAGGTCATCAAGAAAATTTAAAACCTCAAAAACAACTTCAATGGCCTCTTTCAGTCTTGGCAAGTTCTCTCTTCAAATGACTGGAATGTTGGTGCTTACTTGATCATGAATGTTTCCTCTTTGTGCAAACTGTGGCATGAATATTTCTAAAATTGCTTGAATGCTCATTTCATATACCATGCATACATTATGGGGGAGTAAGGCAATAGAATTTTGAGTGAGTTGCTTGAGGGACACTCTTTACATCAATATGTCACCATGACTCTTGTCAGCATGTCCCATTTAGATGGTCCACAGATGACCCTTGATCACAAGCTTCAATTCTGTAATTTCTGCAGCCGTCGATAGACATGAAGCCATCTGTCGACAGATCACTTCTTCCAAACTGTATTCTTGTTGTTTCACAGTAGCTGTCGACATACACATCCAGTTGTCGACAGATACCTAACTTCTATGAATTCTTCTCAGCTGTCCACAACTTTCAATGAGTTTGTTCATTACTCTTTTAAAAAAGGGAGAATTGGGAACTTATACTTAATTACAACCTTTCATACTCACATAGTAGCAAAGATATTGACTTAATCACAATGATTTTGAACTAATACTCTGTGAATGAGTCTAGGTTGTATCATCTGGAACACATTGAACAAATCTAATGGCCTTAACATGACTCTATTGAATAACATTTTTGTGGATGCTCTTATTTCTCAAATGGTTGGCAAGTAAGAAGGCTCTTGGAATTATTATTCTCAATTAGTTTTTGACCTCAAACATTGCTTGAAATTGATGTTTCAACAAAAGGGAGAAAAGCTACCTATTTCTAAAACAATAAAAAAAGGGGCAAAGGCAGAGCAATGATAGTCACCTACTGAGTAACCGGGGACATTGGCATCACAAATGTCTGTCTTCGCGTCAAAAAAGTCAACTGTCAACTCTGGGAAATGGTAGATGGTTCCCTACACTGAGTAACTGGGGGTACGGGCATCACAAATGTCTACCTCACGTCAAAAGGTGATTGTGAACTGACTTACCACTTACCCAAAAGAAATATGAACATTCATGCAAAATTGAAATAGAGTGAAACCTCCATGTTTTGTTTGGTTTTTAATTAAACTCGGTCCTCATGAGCTTAGTATAGGAGAGTGCACCCTCCCCTGAAGGGGAGAATGTCTCACTCCACCAGAAAAGTTCACGGGTCATGGATATATAATAATAAAACTGTCGTACATCAAGGAAAAACGGTCATGATATCTAACATGATAAAGGCCGGTTTTATCTAAAAGCAAAGGACCTTTACAACCAGAAGGAATGCTGCTAGACCCCAAAAAACTTTATTCTCCCTAGTATACATCCATAATTTGCCAATGCATAAGCTACTTGATTAGTCTCCCTGAATACATGTCTAACCATATAAGAGTTTATGTTATAATAGCAAAAGCTTCCCACCACCAGCGATAGGCTTGCCACGAAGGACATCTGCCCACCTTGAAAGAATTAACCAAGGCACTAGAATCCGTGTTTACAATAGAAAGCAAAGCCCAGGGTTTTCAACCAGACGAATACCATCACAAAGAGCCCTTATTTCTGCAATGATGCTATAGTCATGACCATAGTAGTGAGTGAAAGCCACCCTAACAGCTCCATGCATGTCACAAATACAACCACCCCCCCCACTGTCACCTGGGTTTCCTTTGCTTGCTCCATCCACATTCAAACAAAGATCTATAATTGGAGGGTTCCAGTGAAAAAGTTTAATTTGTTTAATGGAGACATGAGGACTAAAACCCAATTGGTGACCCGAAAGAACTTCCTTGAACTTAATTTTTGCAAGAGAGTTGGATACCATGAACTAATGTTGTTTATCATCAACCCCACTGAAGAGAAAAAAAGGCAGTGAAGAGAAACAAAACCAAAAGGGTAAGAAACATTAGTCACGAACAGAAAACTCCAAACTCTTGCAGTAATTTGACTGTGCAAATAAACTTAGGACGTATGAGAGGAAGAAACCAGTTCCACAAGGGAGCAGTCAGATCACCATGTATGACAGGTGATTAAAATCCTCATAGCTAGGACACATGCAGCAAGAGCAAATAGAAGCAAGGTGAACACCGCTTTCAGCAACTCTCTGATCAACAGGGACTGCTCTATTCAATAGTTTCCAGTAAAACAAAGATGCTCTCCCATAGAAGTAATACTGCCAGATTTTAGATAGAACAGACGCCTCACACCAGCTGATCTAACCAAATTATAAGCCGATTTGGTGGTAAAACAACCATCCTGAGTAGCCCCCCAAATTCACATCCTCCATGTCATGAGAACTACCCCCTGAAGAATACCACTTGGTAAAAGAGATCTTATTGGATGCTGGTTATTATCAATGACCTCCTGCACCACAATCCTCTCTCCATCATAGGGAGCGCTGAGCAGCTCATGAAGAGGACTTTCACCAAGCCAATTATCATAAAGAAAATCAATTTTATTACGTTCCCATGGATCCAGTTAGTGTTGGACTGAATCACTGAAGAGCATCATCCTGAATTTTGGAGGGCAACCTGTAATGGGATATCTACCAGACAAATATCTGCTTCTTGCATACTGCACCCATAGAGAAGAACCATGCTGAATGTTCCACAAAGATTATGGCCAATGCCAACTGCACATGCTTAAAGCTACGGACGCCCAGGCCACACTCAGAAATTGGATGCTAAATGGTAGACCAGACAACCCACTGGCGATGACGTACGCCATCCGGACCATTCCAAAAAAACCTGAACAACATTTATCAATATAGCGAATGATGCTGCTGGGAATGGTAGAAGAAGCAGCCAAATACACCTGAGAGAAGCAAGCATAGAATTTATTAGAGTTAGTCTTCCCGCCTGCGACAGTAGTTTAGGCTTCCAAGATGCTAGCTTGCTATTGACCTTGTCAATAAGTGGTGAAAAATCTCTGGCAAGAACCCTGCCAGATCTTAAAGGGACACCCAGGCAGGCCATGGAACCACTTTGTCTCTTGAAACCTGTCACCCTTTTAATCCTAGCAACTATTTGAAGAGGCGCCTTATGAGATATCATGAAAAACTTTTAGAAGGATTGATGAGCTGACCAGAAGACTTGGATATTTATTGAGAAACTCCATCAATCTCTTCACATTTGTAATTCCCCCATTGAGAAAAATGAGAGTGTCATCTGCATATAGCAGATGAGATATAGGAGTGCAACCTCTTGGCCCTACATATGGCTGAATATAACCAGTTTGAACCAAGTTCAAGATACCTCTTAAGAGCCCTCCATAAAATGAAAAGAGCAGAGGCTAGGGTTCTCCTTGTCTAATACCCGTAGAAGATTGAAAAACCCAGTAGCAGTGCCATTGAATAAGACATAAAACCAGCAGTTTGTAATCAACATGCCAATATAGGAGGTGAATTTTTCGAAAAACCAAACATTTTTAGAACCGCCAATAGGAATCCCACTCCACACTATCATAGGCTTTCCTAATATCAAGCTTGAACAGAACATTAAAACCTCTAACCTTTCTTCAATATCTCTAACAAGTTGTCTAGCAAGGGAGATATTATCAAGGATATATCTACCTTTGACAAAAGCACCTTGATTTTCAAAAAAACCATAGGAAGAATTTTTCCAACTGAACACACAAAATTTTAGAAACAATTTTGTAACAAATATTACACAAACTAACCGGTCTATAGTCCCCATAGGACGCATGATTTTCATTCTTTGGAACTAGGGCAATCAAAGAAGAAGTTACCCCCCTTGGAAGAGGAAAGCCCTGAAAGAAACTCACTACTGCTGCAGCAACATCCTGTTGAATAATATGCAACAAGAGGTAAAAAAATGGCCAGTAAAACCATCAGGGCCTGGGGAACTATTAGGATTCAAACTCCACACAGCAGCCTTGATCTCCACCTCAGTAGGAATAGCCATCAGCTCCATGTTCTGATCTTCTGAAACATAGTGGGATGATTGCAGAAGAGACGCATCCATATTATGACCCGACGTTTGAAGGAGTGACAAAATAATTATTGCACTCTGCTTAAGGGCTCCTGGTCCCCTAACCAAACACCAACCACTTGTAAATGAGAAATAGTATTTCGCCTCCTTTTACCTTGAGCAACTGCATGATAAAAAGTTGTGTTCTTGTCCATTATCCAGCCATTGCATGCCAGCCTTTTGGTCCCAGAACTGCTCCACAAAATTCATAGCTCTTCTCAGATTTGCATTAGCAGCTCCCATAGAAATACGGTTCTTAGAAGAAGGATTAACATCAAAAACCTCTTGCATCTTCCTTGCCTCCTCTTCATATTTGATTAAATTATCATTGATGTTACCAAAAGTCACCTTGTTCCACGTGCGAAGAGCCCTTCTAACCACCTTCAACTTTAAGTGGCGAACCACAAAAGGATTATAGTGGCACCCTATGGGGCCATCCCAAGCAGCCTTGACAATATCATGAAAAGTTCATGGGAGGTGCACATGATTGGAAAGTAAACCTGGCTAGATTCTTACCAGAAGACGTGAAAGAAACTAGAAGAGGAGCATGATCTGATGGACCTCCAGGAAGGTGCTAACATTCGTGCCAGAAAACATGTCATAAAAAATCGAGTTACTAAGAAATCTGTCCAACTGGGCAGAAATCGCAGCTTGCCCAGAGCGATTATTAGACCAGGTTACCATGGAGCCTGTGAACCCAAACCATAAGAGAAGCCCCTGAGATAAACACATTAAAGTCCAGCATGCCATGCAAGTTAGACAAGTTGCCACCTTCTTCTCCGAAGGAATGGAAATGCAGTAAAAATCCCTCCCACTAACCAGGGAACATGAACAGTAGTTGAGAAACTCAATAAATCATCAAATAAGGAACGTCTTGTATTTGCATGGCAACTCTCATAAACCATAGTTCTAAAAAGACATACTTGTCTTCCTGAATAGCTGCCAAAGTTATGTGTTGATCCGAACTATTTACCAGTTGGAAAGACAAATGCCTCCAAAAAACCATAACTTGGAACTGTCACCACCGTTTCCCACAACCAAATCCATACCCAGGTAAGACCGCAAAGAAATCGCCTTGTCAAGGAACCATAGGTTCAGAAATAGAAAGAAAATCCACCCTATTATTTCGAACAATTCTTTTAAGGGAGCGCCGAGAGAAGCAACATTTGCAATTCTCTAATGTTCCAGTATAAAATGGACGGATTCATGATGACAGGTGGCCCGAAGAAGATCCCCCAATAG
Organism: Colocasia esculenta; assembly: GCA_014218235.1. Lineage (NCBI taxonomy): Eukaryota > Viridiplantae > Streptophyta > Magnoliopsida > Alismatales > Araceae > Colocasia > Colocasia esculenta. The sequence continues at coordinate 7,539,022 of CM024756.1, forward strand.
CTTTGGCCTTGGAACGAGTCCTGGCTCCCTCATCTTTTGCTTTCCCTCCTTGCAAATATTGGCCAGTTTCGGCATGTAAATATTCTCACATCTGCCAACAGGGCAGCTTTGTTAAGAATGGAATCGGGTGGCTTAATATTGGAAATGACCAAACTCGGATAGTCTTCGTCTTCCCCGGCAGCATCCATCACCAGAGAATTCCTAACTTCCGACGTCCCAACGTCAGGAACTTGAACAGTAACTTCATCAGACTCCAAAACATGCAGGCGGATGTTCAGATTTTTCCCTGCACCCCATGCAACGTCGGTAGCAACTGATCTTCCTCAACCTGGTCCCCCTGTGAACTATCACCCTAGTTCCCCTGAGACATATCATCCAACTACACCAGAGATGAATCTTTTTGCTTCTCATGCAAATCAACAACACTGACATGACCCACTTGAACCCTTGGACTTGAGGGGCAGAATTAGTGTATCCAATGGAAAGCCATTAAGACCTTCCACGACAGGATCACTATCCAACAACGGAGCAAAAGTATTATTCATCAGAGGAGCAAAACCTTCCTCTGGAATCTCCTTCTGCCTGGTTTTAATAGCATTCATAACTTGAGGATGGACAATAGTAGTAGCTTCAGAATATAAACCTTGAAAACAAACCATAGTGTTGGAACCTTTTACCGCATGCAACGTTGGTTGTGAGGGAACAACCTCCTCCTGATCCCGTCGATCCTGGGATCCGGATGTAGGCCTTCTGACTGCCCCAGAACCAAATATGTCTGCCTACCATTCGAATCTTGGACACAGTCAAACCCACCTGACCCCCCCGGGCGTCATTCTGCTGCCAAGATTGTCTATGTTCATCATTCTCCTCTAGCTTCCTTCCTGAATTGATTTCTGCCTCTGAGCAACGGTCATCCCGACCGAATCCTTCATCTTCTTGTTACACTCAGACTCTGCATGCCCAAGCTTATGCAGAAGCTGCATACTGCATGATCCTTATAATAGATTAATTTTTGCCAAAAACCCTCCTGCCACAGCCAATCCATATCCTTCCAGGTCTAGTTTAGCTATATCCAGTTCGACACAAGCAAAGGCTTCTTGGGTATGTGTTAAAGCGGAGGTAGGTTTATATATTCTCAGGACTTGTCCCAGATTCCCAGTTATGGATCTTAAAAAATATGGGTAGTAGTAGTTTATAGGGCATAGGGAAGTCGACCCATATTGGCATGACCGTTGGATCTGCAGTAAAGTCAAACTGAGCATCCCACTTAAAAAACCAGTATAGCAGACCTTTGATATACAAACTCCTACTCAAGATCACCTTCAAGAAATCCTCTTTATCATCAAAGCGCAGAAGCATGTGTCTTTGATTAAGCACCCTAACAATGAAGTCCTTCTTGAGGCCCAACCTCTGAGTTATATAGGACTTTAGATACGGGATGGAACTCCTTCTGTAGGCACAATGAACAATAACTGCCAAGTTATGAGTGAGTATAGATTTTCCTACCTCTTCCCTTGTGAAGAACACTGCTGGCTCTCTTGCATTTGTGAAAGCAGGAGGCTTAATACCAATCGGGACAGAAGGAGGAGGGTTAGATTCTGTTATGATTTGAGCATAGGAATGCCAAATCGAGGAGGATTCTCCAGACACCACTCCATTGAGGGCCTCTCTACACACAGCCAGAGATGCCATGGAGAAGAAACTGCCGACCCCAGGCCGGCAGCCAGCCACCCTGCAAACGCAGCACCAAAAATCCCAGATCTTCTCTCTCTAGCTTGGATTCTTCTACATGTTTTGTTTTAATCAAGATCAACTTTCTTGTTTCTTGTCAAATGCTAATTTGCTTATTAATTTTAAGCATCAACTGAACATCACACCACCAAGAAATAAGTAACTCTTGAAAGATTTTATTCAATGGGTTATCTTATACTCATATGGTTTTGTAAGGTGTCTTCTATATGCTACATTACTTAAGATTCCCGGACTATTATTTCCGAACCATTGTGAAAAATGAAATGAGTTAATGCTATTGTGTATGACACTTTGTAATGAGTGTATACCACAGTTCTCATCCTTCGTATTCCATATGAACACTCATTCTGCAATCCATTATGTCAAAATTCATTTCTGGACACTTTCTCTAATCATCTATCGATAGATGCCCTGCGCCTGTCGACAGACAGAATTCTGAACCATCCAGAACTTCCACCGGTTCACATTCTGTCCGGTTCTTGTAGGCCCTTTCCATTTGAAATGGTTTTGAAATAGCCCTAAATGCTGGCCCACGACCTTCACCCCCTCACCTTCCTTCAAATGTTGCCTTCCTTCCTTTTTAAACCCCAACCCTTCCTCTCTTCAACCGCACCCTCTCCATCCTCTTCCTCTACTACTACCTTTCTTCTTCTCTTCTCCTCCTCCTGGTCCATCTGTTCTTCTCATCCCTCTGCCTCACATCCACCATGTCTACCCGGCGGAGGATGTCTGCTTCTCGTCAATGCTACTGCTCGCAAGAAGGCGACGACAGCTCTAGGGCTGTGACAGAGCGCAGAAGCAAGCACCAGGCCGATCGTAACTCCAAACTCATCGTTCCCCTGGACCTACAACTGACCAGGGTTCGTGGAGTCTTCAAGAAGTTTGTCCAGTCTCTCTATGTGGATTTCTCTTCCCTGGAGGACATGTTCGAGGGCATGGAACCCCTCTTTGCTACCTAGGGTTGGACTACCTTTCTATAGTCCCAGAAGCAGTACTCCCCAACAGCAGTCTCCGAGTTCTTCAACAACTTGGGGATGACAGCAGATGAGGACCTATACAACACTGTCAAAGGTAATCCCTTCAAAATCACCACAAACCTCCTTAGCCGTGCTCTGCAGATTCCTACTCAGGGGTTGATATCCTCTTACCCATCTCAACGCCTCTGAGTAATTCACTCTCATTACTCAACAACCCTATGACTCCAGCAAGGACTTTGTCAAGCTCAATGCCAACACCTTTCCCCACTCCATAGAATGGTCCATCACATCTTCACTACCCTCATCGCTCCCAAGGACGGTAGTCGAGAACTTGTCACCGATGTCCATAAAAGTTTGTTCTACTACATCCTTCAAGGCCAGCAGATCTGTAGCAACCCGAAAAAATGAATATTTAAAAATTTGAAATAATAATTTCTTTAAATTGAAATAATAGAAACATACGTACCATTATCGTATGTGCAAGAACACATCTAAAATTTCGTAAAAATTAGAAATCAACCCAAATATTATCCCTAAGTGTTCCACAAAGAATTCGTGTAACGAAAAATCCGATTGGCCAAATGTACATCACAATGTGACTAATTATCCAAATAGGAAAACTAAGTCAGAAAAACTATTAACACGGAAATATAACGGGCCCATAAATCAAATGACATGTCAGAAAGGCTCCAACATCAGGTATTGATGACCCATTATCAGAATTGGACCGATGGACCTCTCATAGTCCATGAATAAAATCAAGTAACAAAAATATAATAAAATCCGTAACTTATTATACCCTAATTAAAAAGGGTAACCCCATAAGATAAATTCTAATAAATATGGATTTTGTTAAATGGACCATATAAAATTTATTGGGCAAAAATAGGGATTTTTAATGAGGGAATAATAGGAAAATACTCTAAATTCGTAACTAAAATATTACCTAAATAGAAAAGGGGTTATAAATAAGTATAATAGCTAATTTGTGTTGTAATTGGATTCCTAGACCTACCCTATGGGTTGGCAACGAATTAACTCCCATCCAACCCAAATAAAAGCTCTCATGCTAAGAAAGGGAAGAGAAGATAGGAAATTCAGAATTAATAGGAGTATAATCTAATAGGAAATAGAAAGAGAGAAGCTTAAATACCCTCCTAAAACCCTCATGGCCGGCCCTAGCTCATGCCAAGGATTTCTGGACCAAGAGGAGAGGCCAAGGAGGAGGAGATTTTGTGGGAGAGAGAACCTTTCAAGCTCTCAACCCGTTCTTCAAGTTCTAGTCCTAGAAGAGGAAATCGAGTCAAGGTAGGCATTCTCACAAGCTAAAATCTAATATTTTGTCTGTAGATTGTGTTATGTGTAGCACCCCGGAAATTTTAGTATATAAAGGAATCAAATTTAATAAAAGTGTTGGAGGGACTTCCAACATTATATATTAAGACCCAATATCATAAGCGGGTCAATGGATATCATTTGGCCCAGTAATCAAATAAAGCTAGAAAATACATGGAAGAATTAGAAAGAGGCATTTGAGTTGAATTGGGATGCAATCATGCATTCTTGGCAACCCAACTTCGTGCCTATCTATGGTGGGAGGTTTCCTAAAGCCTCACACACTCTAAAGGAGGAAGGAATCCTCAAAAGATAGAAAACTGCCCTGTCAAAACCACAGCTTAGCTTTCCTAGTTATAATAGGACTCCTAAAACACCATGGTTGCTTAAATACTCTTCACCAAACCCTAGGAACGAGTTTTAGAACTTGCTGGGGTCGTGTGGAGAAGTTCTTGGTGGTCGGGGAGAAGGAGATCATCCGCACGAAGCCGTTCTTCTTCATTGTTGTGTCTGCTGTGATCTGCACAGACCATCTTCTTGAAGTCGACCAAAGGTGAGTCAAACCTAAACCAAACCTTGCAAGGCTTATACCCTGGAAATAGGGTCAAGGCTACGTTCTACCCAAGTGGAATTCTCAAATTCCATGGAGATATACGGAGCAGTAAGCGTTTCCTCCGAGTGGTCTGAACTCGGGTTTTCTGGAAAAACGAGACTCTTCAACCCATAAGGTAGATTTTTCGGGCCAAACCTTAATATATCCTATACCAAGTGTAGAGCATCAAGTTAACGTTCGTTTCCCACTGGTTTCATCGAATTCTAATGAGTATATTTTGAGTTATAAGTGTTTTTCCAAAGTCGCGCACTGTTAGGGTTTTCCCATTCTTCTTATTATGCACGTGATTTGAGACTGAATTTGACTAAACTTCCTTCATGAAAGTTTTTATAATTGACATCATGATCATCTTTTATGTTGGACATTTTGTCCAAAAGTCCTTGGTTAGAGAGTTACAGGTGTGGGAAGAGAGTCACTGCATGATACTAGGATTTCGGGCTACACTTGACTTCTGTTCTTCAAATGTTTTCTTGGGATTCAAGACCGAATTAGATCAAACCCTCAACATAAAAGTCCTTCTACTGGTTGTCTCGTCGTCTTTCGTGTTGAACATTTTGTCTAAATGTCATTCGTTAGAAAGTTAAAGGAGGTGTAAGTAAATCCCACATGATACATGTTTGCAGGTCACCCTTGACCTGTAAGTTTTTCCCTGGAAGGGCACTAGTGTCGACACTACTTGGACTAGTGTCGACACACTGTCCCAATACAGCCAGAGGAGTTCTGGGAAATTCACTAGTGTCGACACTGCCTGAACTAGTGTCGACACACTGTCCCAGATTGCCCAGAAGGTGTTCTGGGAGCTGTCTCTAGTGTCGACACTACAGATCCTGTGTCGACACTACTTGACCAGTTTTCATGTTTTGCTTTGTGTTTGAAGCATGGTTTCAACACCAGCATGGGTTGTGTCGACACTACCTTTACAAGATATTGCATGTTTAGGGTCTGTTCGTTACATAATGTTTATTTAATGACTTAAAATGTTTAACCCATTGAAAAATCCTTAATGTCATGAATTTTCTAATTGCTTAATTAATGAAGTGATCATACATGAAACTTGTGATTTACTTTGTTACCATTCTAGCTTGATTTAAATGATAAATTTTATCTTAAAATCTTGTAAACCCATTGTCCACTGCATGCCGTCATGTAAAGTATTTTCTGAGGGTTTGAGACCGACGGATTGTGAATTTACACATGTGCATCTTACACACTATACATCTAGGGCGTGCAGTTCCTTCTCTTCTTGTTCTCGTGAGTGTGAATGCCATGTAGACTAAGCCATTAATGTAAGAGATTGAACTAAATTTTAAATCTTATCGTTCAGCTGCCGAATTTATCTCTTGACTATTGTCCTCATGGAATCATGTTAATTTAATTATTTATTACTTCTCATCATCATCGTGACCATGACAATACACTTGCTACATTTTGAAACTCTCATTGGCCATTATTTATGACTGGGGGTATCTACATTTAAAAATTTACATGAGATGGCTGACAGGGCACGGCGTGTGTCCAAGGGCTCCAGTCTAGCCCCAATGACGGAGAGTCATAAATATACTGTTAACCATGGGGTATATATTGATTACTGACGTTGCATCTTCGCTGGGAGTACTTTCTTGCTTGTTGAATGTTAGATACATAACCACATACAGTGTCCTGGTGTACATTCTTGATGGATCTTTTCTTGGTGTACATTGGTGTCTACGTGCCTGATTAGTGTTACTTGATCGTGCTTGTGAAATCTTGCTTGCTTGCTTGCGTGATATGGCCATCCTGCATTTATTGCAACTAGTGATATCTTGTTTTCTTGAAAACTATTGACATCAAGTGAAAATCTTGTGTGCTTGTGAAGTGAGCTATTGCTATTTCTTTCTTGGCATCTTGTTCAAAAATCTTATTCTATCTTGTTCACTCTATCCAGCTTGTTTTATATATATCATGTTTTAATGAGTTTTGTTCGTACTTGCATATCATTCATCGTACTTGCCTAGTTCTAAAATGTTAATCATTGATATCATTGCCCGTACATGAGATATAAATCCTACTGGGCTAGTTTGCTCATCCCCTACCTTTTCCCAATCTAGGTGACTATGAAGTTCAAGAGGAAGAGCAAGTCGAGGATGGGAATGCATCCGAGTGATGAGCGTCCCAATTACGAGTCTAGTTATCGTAGTTTATTTTGAGAGTTAGAACATGTAGTAGGAAGTGAGGGGTAATGTACTTTCCTTTTATTTGAGTCTCAGTCTTGTACTAGTTTCCAATTTTTATAAGTTGAGTTGAAATTGAATGCAGTTTTATTGAGGTCAACATTTGGGCCCTATTATGATGTTGTTGTTGATACACATTTAGTGCGTGCTAGCTAGAGGCTTATTTGCCGACTGTCCACGTCACGGGATATCGACTCGAATTATCGAACTAACATCCGCTGTGTAATTCTCGAGACGTGACAGTTTAGTGGTATCAGAGCCTAGGAATATCAAATAGGATATGTTCAGGAATAGGAGATACCTATGGAACCTAGGTCATGGAAATTAAATACAGTACCTGGTGAGAATGGGTAGAGACTGGGAATAGGTTAGAAAGAATTAAACACTCCTACCCATTGACTCTATAATGTATCTAGAGACATTAATTCGTTTCCATCCTTTTCTCAGGAATCCTCATAACACTCTCACACAACTGCAATGGCTCGCAACCAGTGGCAAGCTATGCAAGACACTGTGGCTGGACTTACGCAGGCCCTGCAAAATGTAGTTCAGGCTGGAAATCAGGCTGCAGCTGTAAGGAATGGAGCCGGTGATCTGCACCGAAATTTTAGGAGTTTAAACCCTCCTCGTTTCTCTGGATCCCCTGACCCAGATGAAGTAGAAAATTGGCAGAGGACATCGAAGGTTTTCCAAGTAATGCAATGCAACAACAGGGAGAAAGTGGTACTGGCCACTTTCCAATTTACAAGGATGCTCGAGCATGGTGGAAGGCCACGCGGCCCACCTACCAAACATAGCTGAACTAGAGTGGCCGGATTCCTGGAGATATTCCGGGGAAAAATTTCTTAGAGAGAGTGAAGGAGAAGAAGGCAGCAGAGTTTGCTGCACTAAAACAAAAGAGCATGTCTGTGGCTGAGTATGAAGCTCAGTTTGCTCATCTGGCAGTGTATGCCCCACATCTTGTGGGCACAGAAAGGCTGAAAGCCAACCGTTTCATGGATGGACTCAGGCCCATGTTCATTGAAAGGCTCGGACCACACAACATTCAAACTTACACTGAGATGGTCCAAAGAGCTCAGCTAGTGGAGGACACCATGGCCAAAGTAGAGAGCATGAGGGGCAAGGACAACTCTAAGCCGGTCTTTGTCAAGAAGGGAGCACCTAACACTGTTCCAACATTTCGTAGCAACAATAACAGCTTTAAAACAATAACAAGAGCCAATTTCTGGAAGAGATGCTGGGGAGGTAAAAGAGTCAAAGTGGAAGGTAGGCAGTGGTCTGAAAACTGCAAGTTCTGTGATAAAACCAGGACACCGAGCTGAGGAATGCTGGAAGAAGCTCGGGGCATGCTTGAGATGTGGTGGTCGTGACCACCGTATTCCGGATTGTCCTATGCCGAAGGACCAGCCCGGGAGAGCCCATAATGCACCACGGCGTCAGGGACGCCTTAATGCTATCATAGAAGCTGACCTACCCGAGGAAGGGGGTATGGTGGAAGGTACCATTCCATACACTCTCAACCTGCATTTGTACTATTGATACGAGAGCTATATTCTTTTATTACCACCACATTTGCTGCAACTTTACCTGTCAAACCTGTACCCTTGAAATGCAAGATCATTGTAGCCTCTCCACTAGGCTCAGAATCTGAACTCACTCACTACTTGCCAAATTGTGAAACCATAATTGGAGGACACAATCTCCCTGCGACCTTATCTGTTTAGACATGAAGGGTTATGATGCCATTCTGGGTGTCGATTGGCTAATTAAATATGATGTCGATGTAAACTGTCGCCATAGGAGGGTCACTTTTAAAAGATCAAAGCTTCCAACTCTATAACTACTTTGCACCCGTTATCACAAACACCCTATCTTGATATCCTCCTTGAAGGCTTCTAAGCTGATCAACCAGGGTTGTGATGCTTTCCTAGTTTCCGTCTTGGTACTGAAAAGAAGAAAAGAACCGACCTTAGAAGACATTCCAATAGCCAGGGAATATCTGATGTATTTCCAGAGGAATTGCCTGGTATACCACCTGAGCGGGAGGTAAACTTCACCATTGAGTTACTCCCTGGGGCAGCCCCTGTTTCAAAGGCCCGTATCGCATGTCCCCTGTTGAATTGCAGGAGTTGAAGAGACAGATCAAGAACTGCTAGATCAAGGTTTTATCAGGCCTAGTACATCCCCGGGGAGCGCTAGTACTATTCGTCAGAAAGAAGGACAGATCAATGAGGCTTTGCATTGACTACCGTCAGTTGAACCAGTTGACAATAAAGAACAAGTATCCACTACCCCGCATCGATGAACTGTTTGATCAGATCTCTGGCGCACAATATTTCTCTAAGATAGATCTAAGATCTAGCTACCATCAACTAAGATAAAGGAAGAGGATATTCACAAGTCTGCATTCCGGAGTAGGTATGGTCACTATGAGTTCGTGGTCATGCCGTTCGGATTAACAATGCTCCAGCGACTTTCATGCAACTTATGAACAGTATTTATAGGCCCTACTTGGATCAGTTCATAGTGGTGTTCATTAATGACATCCTTATTTACTCCAAATCGAAAGAAGAACATGAGGAACACTTGAAGGTTGCTCTGCAAGTGCTCGAGATAACCAACTCTATGCTAAACTTAGTAAGTGTGAATTCTGGATGGAGGAAGTATCTTTCCTTGGTCACATCATATCCAAGGAGGGAATCTCTGTAGATCCATCTAAGGTGGAGGCGATAAAATTGGGAAAGGCCGACAACTGTGTCGGAGATTAGAAGCTTTTTGGGGTTAGCCGATTATTATCGTCGCTTCATTAAAGATTCTCAAAGATAGTTGTACCAATGACCAGGCTTACCAGGAAGGAGAATCCATTCGCATGGACTGATGAATGTGAAGAAAGTTCAGGGCATTGAAAGAACACCTTACCTCAGCACCCGTACTAACCTTGCCAATTGCCGGGGGTAGTTTTGAGGTTTACACCGATGCATCCGGGATCGGCCTTGGCTGTGTGCTGATGCAAGAAGGGAAAGTTATATGCTACGCGTCCAGACAATTGAAGAAGCACGAGGACAATTATCCCGTACATGATCTGGAGCTAGCTGCTGTAGTCTTCACCTTGAAGATATGGCGTCATTATCCATATGGTGAGAAATTCATTGTGTTTTCTGACCATAAAAGCTTGAAGTATCTGTTTTCTCAGCATGACTTGAATATGAGGCAATGGAGGTGGATGGAGTATCTCAAAGACTTTGACTTCACGGTCCAATATCATCCAGGAAAAGCAAATGCTGTGGCAGATGCTCTAAGTAGAAAGCCAATGATCACAATGTCAAGTTTAATGGTAGAAGAATGGAAGTTATTAGAAGACTTCGCCAAGTTAAATTGATGCTGACATCAAAGAGAAGGGATGCCTTGTTGCTAGTGTTAGAGCACAACCAACACTATTGGAGGACATCACAACACTCCAAGACAATGACCCGTACTTCTGGAGATTAAGGCTAATCTGGACCAGAGGCCAGATTTCTCATTAACTGAAGATGGAAGGCTATTGTTCCGGGATCGAGTCTGCGTACCCGACCATGCAGAGACAAAGAAAATGATTATGAACGAGGCTCACAAGACCAGATATACTATTCATCCTGGAACTACCAAAATATATCAAGATTTGAAAAGAAGCTTCTGGTGGCCTAATATGAAGAGAGAGGTGGCGGAATATGTCGCTCGATGCTTAACATGTCAAAGGGTCAAGGCAGAACACTTGCGACCCGCAGGTAAACTCAAACCCCTAGAAATTTCGGCATGGAAATGGGAAGGTATAGGGATGGACTTATTTTCGGACTACCTAAATCTAGAGGTGGATTCGATGGTATCTGGGTTATAGTCGACCGCTTAACCAAGTCAGCTCACTTCTTGCCAGTGAAGATTAAGTGGTCAGTAGATGTTCTGGCTGCATTGTATGTGAAGGAAATAGTCAGATTACATGGAGTATCAGTGTCTATCGTGTTTGATAGAGACCCCAGGTTTACATCCCACTTTTGGAAAGGACTGCATTATTCCTTGGGATCTAAACTAAATTTTAGCACGGATTTCCATCCACAAACAGATGGACAGACGGAGAGAACCAACCAGGTAATTGAAGATATGCTCAGAGCATGTGTCCTAGATTTTGGTGGTAGCTGGCATGAACACTTACCTCTTGTGGAGTTCGCCTACAATAATAGCTATCAAGCTAGCATTCAGATGGCACCATTTGAAGCACTTTATGGCAGAAGTTGCCGATCTCCAATATGCTGGTATGAAGTTGGCGAAAAACAAATGTTGGGACCAGAGATGATAAGGGAAACCACAGAGAAGGTAAGCTTATTAGAGAAAGAATGGAAGTGGCGCAACAAAGACAAAAGGCATATGCAGATAATAGAAGAAGAGACCTGGAGTTTCAGGTGGGTGAACATGTATTCTTGAAAGTGTCTCCAGGCCGGGGATCAGGCGTTTTGGCATTAAAGGCAAGTTGTCACCAAGGTTGTCGGGCCTTTTGAAATCCTTGAAAGAGTCGGCGAAGTGGCATATCGTCTCGCTTTACCACCGCAAATGGATGGAATACACAATGTGTTCCACATATCCATGTTGAAAAAGTATGTACGAGATCCATGGCGTTATAGAATACGAGCTTCTGGAATTCAACAAAGACGGAACATATCAAGAGAAGCCAATTAAGATTATGGACCGGGAACTGCGCCAACTAAGGAATAAGGTTATCCCACTAGTAAGGGTTAGATGGAATCAACGTATGGATGAGGACGACACGTGGGAAACCGAGGAGGCAATGCGCAAAATATTTCCGGAGCTATTCACAAGTAAGTACACCTCACTTGTACAATAACTTGCTATACATGATTTGGGGACCAAATTCTCTTAAGTGGGGGAGGGTGTAGCACCCCGGAAATTTTAGTATATAAGGAATCAATTTTAAATAAAAGTGTTGGAGGGACTTCCAACATTATATATTATGACCCAATATCATAAGCGGTCAATGGATATCATGTGGCCCAGTAATCAAATAAGCTAGAAAATGCATGGAAATTCGTAACTCTAAATAGGTTGAAATTAGAAAGAGGCAATTTGAGTTGAATTGGGATGCAATCATGCATTCTTGGCAACCCAAATTCGTGCCTATCTATGGTGGGAGTTTCCTAATGCCTCACACACTCTAAGGGAGGAAGGAATCCTCAAAAGATAGGAAACTGCCCTGTCAAAACCGCAGCTTAGCTTTCCTAGTTATAATAAGAATCCTAAACACCATGGTTGCTTAAATACTCTTCAGCAACCCTAGGAACGAGTTTTAGAACTTGCTGGGGTCGTGTGGAGAAGTTCTTGTGGCTGGGGAGAAGGAGATCATCCGCACTAAGGAAGTCGTTCTTCTTCCCTGTTGTGTCTGCTGCGATCTGCACAGACCATATTCTTGAAGTAGACCAAGTGAGTCAAACCTAAACCAAACCTTGCAAGGCTTATACCCCTGGAAAGAGGTCAAGGCTACGTTCTAACCCAAGTGGAATTCTCAAATTCTATGCAGTAAGCGTTTTCCTCCGAGTGGTCTGAACTCGGGTTTTCTGGAAAAATGAGACTCCTTCAACCCATAAGGTAGGTTTTCTCTGTCCAAACCTTAATATCCTATACCATGTGTAGAGCATCAAGTTAACTTTCGTTTCGCACTGGTTTCATCGAATTCTAATGAGTATATTTGAGTTATAAGTGTTTTTCCAAGTCGCGCACTGTTAGGGTTTTTCCCGTTCTTCTTATTATGCATGCAATTCGAGACTGCATTTGACTAAACCTCCTTCATGAAAGTTTTTCTTCTTGAAGTCACGATCATCTTTGATGTTGGATGTTTTGTCCAAAAGTCATTGGTTGTAGAGTTACAGGCGTGGGAAGAGAGTTACTGCATGATACTGGGATTTCGGGATACACTTGGCTTTCTGTTCTTCATATGTTTTCTCGGGATTCAAGACCGAATTAGATCAAACCCTCAACATAAAAGTCCTTCTACTAGTTGTCCTCATCATCTTTCGTGTTGAACATTTTGTCTAAATGTCATTTGTTAGAAAGTTAAAGGAGGTGTAAGTAAATCCTAGATGATACTGTTTGCAGGTCACCCTTTGACCTGTAAGTTTTTCCTGGAAGGGCACTAGTGTCGACACTACTTGGACTAGTGTCGACACACTGTCCCAATACAGCCCAGAAGGATTCTGGGAAGTCACTAGTGTCGACACTGCCTGAACCAGTGTCGACACACTGTCCCAGATTGCCCAGAAGGTGTTATGGGAGCTGTCTCTATGTCGACACTACCAGATCCTGTGTCGGCCTACTTGACCAGTTTTTCATGTTTTTGCTTTGTGTTTGAAGCATGGTGTCGACACCAGCATGGGTTGTGTCGACCTACCTTTACAAGATATTGCAGTTTTTGGGTCTGTTCATTACATAATGTTTTTTAATGGCTTAAAAGTGTTTAACCCATTGAAATTACTTATGTTTATGAATATTATTCTAATTGCTTCCTTAATGAAGTGATCATACATGAAACTTGTGATTTACTCTTGTTACCATTCTAGCGTGATTTAAATGATAAATTTTATCTTAAAATCTTGTAAACCCTATTAGTTAAATGCATTGTTCACTGCATGCCGTCATGTTAAGTATTTTCCGGGGTTTGAGACCGACGGATTGTGAATTTACACTGTGCATCTCTACACACTTATACATCTAGGGCATGCACTTCCTTCTCTTCTTGTTCTTGTAAGTGTGAATTGCCATGTAGACTAAAGCCATTAATGTAAAGATTGAACTAATTGTAATCTTATCGTTTAGCTGCCGAATTTATCTCTTGACTATTGTCCTCATGGAATCATGTTCGATTAATTATTTATTACTTCCATCATCATCGTGACATGACAATACACTTGCTACATTTTGAAACTCTCATTGGCCATTATTTATGACTGTGGGTATCTACATTTAAAAATTTACATGAGATGGCTGACAGGGCACGGCGTGTGTCCAGGGCTCCAGTCTAGCCCCAATGACGGAGAGTCATAAATATACTGTTAACCATGGGTATAATGATTACTGGCGTTGCATCTGCGCTGGGAGTACTTCTTTCTTGTTGAATGTTAGATACATAACCACATACTGTGTCCTGGTGTACATCTTGATAGATCTTTCTTGGTGTACATTGGTGTCCACGTGCCTGATTAGTGTTACTTGATCGTGCTTGTGAAATCTTGCTTGCTTGCTTGCGTGATATGGCCATCCTGCATTTATTGCAACTAGTGATATCTTGTTTCTTGAAAACTATTGACATCAAGTGAAAATTGCGTGCTTGTGCAAAGTGAGCTATTGCTAGTTCTTTCTTGGCATCTTGTTCAAAAATCTTATTCTATCTTGTTCACTCTATCCATGTGACGGCCCTCATTATACCGGTACGGTTATACCAACCACGTCGGTATAGCGAGAGTCCTCATGTGGACATTTATGCAAACGATACAAACAACTGAGATACACGCGAATATACAATAGAGTAGCGGAAGTAAAAGACAACTGTCTCATTCATTCATCTCCACATTTACATACATGAAGTTTGCAATTAACACTAAAGAACTAAAAGTTCACATAATTTAACTGCTGAAATTTAAATACATAATGTCCACACTTATACATCCTTTTCATAATAATTCTATACAATGTTCAAATTACATACTATGAAATACACAAATCACAAAGGAGCTTCCAAACTAGTAATCTCCGCGCTCGGAGTCCGTCTCCACTGTCTCCTCCATAGGTGCCACGTCACCAACTACACCTGTACGCCGAAGCAAGGAGTGAGTCCAAAGACTCAGCAAGAAACACTACTCATAACATACACGTATAAGTCATAGGGGTTTTTACATGCACATTCAAAATTCTCAACACATGGCATGCAAATCATTTGATGGTTTCAACCTATCATGAAAGTTTTACAATTTTATACATGGATCATGCTTTCAGATTTCTAAGAATAAAATTACCTATCACATGCTCTCTATTCAATTTACTCATGAAACTTTGTCTTTAAGAACCAGGACATAGAGCTACCAACATGAACATTGTGCATACAAAAGGAAAACACGACTAGCATGGATCTTACATGTTTTTAACACATACATAAACGTTTTCACATGCTTTAGTTGCTGATTTCACATGGTTTCATGGCTGAAAACCTATACATGAGGGCTACAATATTGTGTAAAACATGTCATGTGAACAACCCATCATGCTATCTTGTACCCGTGTTCACCAATTATCCCTAACATGGATTCTAGGCATCTTTGCACATATAAACATGATGATAACAACATAAGATTTCTGATTCACATGGTTTCAAATTTGTCTCACATGGATCTCAATATCATATCCTCATTTAGAATTTCACATTTTCTTTACACAAGTTTCCTCTTTCACATGGTTACATTTTACACATACACTTCACATTGTGTTCACTTACACATTTACACATGAACACATACACATTACACATTTTAGGTGCCGTGACACATAGTCCAAACCACCAAAGAAGGACATATACACATCACATTACACATAGACGCCATCTAGGCATTCCAATGGCAACTCTTGGACTGCGCAGACCGGGAGAACAAGTCTCCACCCTAACCAGTGGTACTTGTCCACCTCCAGGATTTCCCCCTAATACCCTTAGGGTCACTTACACATTGAACTTTCTCAGGGGGACTTTTCCCTGATATGGTTCCACTGCCCTCTATGGAAGCAATGTCACACTTGGCACAATTTACACATTTACACATTTTACCGATTTTTACACATGGTTTACACATATCACTTTTCATCTCATTCACTTTCTCACTCACATGCACATCTTTGTTTTTCCTAACATGGCACTACAGATTTCAGGAGCTTAACACACAGAAATTTCACCATTCAAGTTAGGTTTAAGCACTATCTAATCACATTACGATATCATACGTAGATTTCTATAATTCACATGAAAATACATACTCTTATATACTGGTCCAAATGACCTAAAATTTTAACCACATACTATTCGGGTTCTAGATCATACACTCAATGTTTCAGATTTTTCTGAGCTAAATGGATTTACAGTAAATAAAACACCTATTTAGCATGCTATTCACAATTTAAGTTAACATGGGGTTACACATTATGCAATTTTGCCACTTACTGTTTAAACAAAGGTTACTGTCACATACATGATCTGAGAATACAGAATTTACTCTAAATCATACAATTGTAGATCGACACCACAATCATTATTGCATGCCGTTTTATTTACCGAAGCGAATTTATTGGCAATTTATATAAGCATGGATAATTCATCAAAAACTGAGTACATGTACACTGATCTACCACTCTTCATGATCAGACAAGACTAAGGCATTCAGACTAACTAATCTCATGATAACATGGATTGGCAAGAATTTCACATTTCATGCTTACACATTCACGGTATAAAATTTCCTACATTCACCATCATACATCACACTCATCCACACACCACAATTGACAATATACATAGTGTATAGGGTTACCATATATCCTCATCACGGAAACCATACCGAAAATAGTGTATAGGAAGGGCAGAACAGGTCACTGTTCTGTCTAGAGGAACTAGGCGGCGGTCTCTGGCCGCTGACTCATGGTCAGCGACATGGTCGATGGACGCCAAGCATGATATCGGCGTCCATTGACCTTGCCGTCAATGCAGGTCTGTGCAGAAACACAGACCCGACCTCTCAAGATTGGGTGAATATGAGGGTCTAGGACTCGAGGGAAAATGTACAAAAATTGTAAAACCAACCTAGACTCATACGGGGACATCATGGTTAGGTCACTTGCCTTTAAAAAAAATTGCACCAAGGGATCTAGGCTCAGTGAAGCTCTCCTTGGGCTGTCCCAGAAGCCTCCAAATGAACTCTCCTCCGGTTCTGGAGCGAGATCCACAGCAAGCCGAGTCGGGGAAGCCTTCCTCGATGATCCTTCTAGCCTCCAGTTGCAGTGGAAACCGGATCAAGCTTCAGAAGTTCGGATTTTGGGTGGTAAGGACGGGGTCTCTCACAGTTCAAAACTAGGGTTTCCTTCTCTCTTTTTCTCTTGCAACAGGGTGAAGAGAGGGGTTGGGGAGCAGATCCGGGTTTAGATAAAGGGGAGGAGCTTCTCCTGACCCGAAGGCTGATGTGATCCCCCTTCAGACCATTGGAGACAGCTCCTTAATGGTGAGCTACCTTGCTTCCGGAATTTCCGGCTCTACTGCGCATGCAGGCCAGAGAAGTTGGCGTCCACATCGCTAGACGCCAGGATTAGTGTGGCGTCCATGGTGGACGCTGACACCTCATCGGCGTCATGCTATTGACGCCAATCTGGCCTTCGGCCAGAACTCTAACTTATGCAGAAACCATGCACATCTTAGCCCTATATATGCCACACTTATGTATACCATGCTCATACTATCATCAAGCAACACATACATTATTTATTATATCACACAGACACAAGCATTCCATTAATACGTACGTAGATCATACATACGTCATATACGACACGAATTATTTACATGCAACACAATAATACAACAAAGTTCGAGGGCCTTACAATCCAGCTTGTTTTTATATATATCATGTTTTAATGAGTTTTGTTCGTACTTGCATATCATTCATCGTACTTGCCTAGTTCTAAAATGTTAATCACTTATATCATTGTCCGCACATTGAGATATAAATCCTACTGGGCTAGTTTGCTCATCCCCTACCTTTTCCCAATCTAGGTGACTATGAAGTTCAAGAGGAAGAGCAAGTCGAGGATGGGAATGCATCCGAGTGATGAGCATCCCAATTACGAGTCTAGTTATCGTAGTTTATTTTGAGAGTTAGAACATGTAGTAGGAAGTGAGCGGTAAATGTACTTTCCTTTTTATTTGAGTCTCAGTCTTGTACTAGTTTCCAATTTTTATAAGTTGAGTTGAAATTGAATGCAGTTTTTATTGAGTTCAACATTTGGGCCCTATTATGATGTTGTGTTGATACACATTTAGTGCGTGCTAGTTAGAGGCTTATTTGCCGACTGTCCACGTCTCAGGATATCGACTCGAATATTCGAACTACATCCGCTGCGTAATTCTCAGGACGTGACACCATGCATCAGGAACAAAACCCTCAAGTTTCGTAATTTTCCATCGAGCCAATATTTTCTTCTTGAATTTTGAAGTTCTGCAACTCTCTTGATCCCGAACCTTCATGTTAATTCATATCTTCTTGAATACGTGATCCCATACTCTCAAATTTTTATTGGAGATACTGATGCGTTATAGGCATCTTATTCTCCTAAAAGTCCTAATTTTATCCACCATACTTCGTGAATTAATTCTCTCATCTCAACTGCTCACTGTGTTATGTACTCCCTGTTTGATTTGAATAAGGCATGTCGAAACTATATCTATTTTCAAATTCCTATTTACTGTAGGTGCTCACGTGTGTCTAGATCAATTGCAACTTGTTTCATGATTTATCATCGAATATACAATTAGTTATGAATTTTCAAAGCACCTTGTGTCAAAACAAGTTAAGTTGGCACGTAATCCCATGATAGTCCCTTTTCCCGCTCGAACTCAGGTGAAGTACTTGAGAACGCGACGGCCCGATAGGCCGTGTTCTCAGGCCCGTAGCGACGTAGGTACCTGTTGCGATTTGATCACGACAGGGAACCCTGTCGCGTTCTGGCCGCCTGACCGAATGACCCGTCGCGATCTTCATAAGACTCTGTCGCGATCTTCCTATCTGTTCAGACAAGCCCGTCGCGATCCTTAGAAGCCCCCGTCGCGTTCACACCTGATCCGTCGCGACCCATTACAAGGGTGCGTCGTGATCTCAATTTTTTTTGCATAAAAACCCACCTTTTTGCAAGATCTATTGCTAGACAGTTTCCCCATGTCTTATTAACTGTCATGTACACAGAAAAACGAAGTTGTAATTATTGAATATATTTTAATTAATTCAAGTTAATCAGACGATCTATCTTGCCCATGATTTTCTCTTACACTTGCACTCACTTTGAACCATCCTATATGGCTTAACTTGGCATGAAAATTGTCACATGTACATCTAGCAAATTTATTTCAACTATATAAATTAATTGCCCTATTTTAAGTATGACTTGTCTACATTTTCTTGCGATGTTTTAGGAATACCGTTATCGACGCTCCACTGTTCTAGAATTCCTCTAGAACGTCGGGCACTTATTTCTCTACACTCTCTCTCTTGACTTGGACGAACTCTCCGTCGGATACTCCTTCTGTCGGACTAGTTAGTCTTTGTTCAAGGCCCCCGTAAATCTCCTCTGTCCATGGATTCCCACATGGTCGACGAGCTGGTAGTACCCTAACACCTATAATATACTCTAGGCATCAGTAAGATCTGTACGCCTTAGATTGTTCTCTCTCTTATCTTGAATCACGCCGGACCTCTGGACATGTGCGTACATGGCCAGTGGAAAGGTAATGAGTTGCAGCTGACTACCAACACCGTACACGCGTGTTGAGCAACTATTACTATCACTCGTTACTCGACGTTACATGTGCAATGACCATAAGATCTCATCTACTATCTTTATACTCTCGTTCACTCTACTATCTCGTCTATCTCGTACTCTCTTGGTACCTTTGAGCTGTTGTGGCTTGTACTGTTTTGTACTGTTCATCACTATCTAGCGCTAAAATGGGTCTTGTGACTCTACTGACTTGATGCATACTGTTCAGGGAAGGGAGAGTGTCCGAGGGGCTCCAATCTAGTCCTGGGGGTAGAGAGCCACCCGAAAATACCTGCAGGGGCCATAGACGGTGTTCTACATTGCACCGGTTCTGACTGACTGTTCTGAATTAGCTAGACATCTGACTATTACACTGTTACTATTAGTCTGTTGATTCAAACGTACTATTACTGTCCTGCCACTGATTGTTAATAAACTATTATTGAGTGACTACTGTCGTACTCTCTACTTGCTCTACTTGATACTCACTATCTTGAGTTATTGCGTGCTATCGCGACTTGATCACATTCAAAGTGCTATACTCTCTCGTTGTCTCTTGACAATTAAAGTGCTATACTCTCTCTCGGCTATCTACGGATAACCAAAGTGCCATTACTATTTCGATTGACGGAAGTTGATCAAAAGTGATATACTATCTTGATTGATGAAAATCAATCAAAGTGCAATTTACTCTTTACATAACCATCTACTATCTCTTCTTGCTATACATATTACTTGCTATTGCGTGACTTGACCTTAATCATCGTGCTATACTTGGTTCATCTGCTATCTGAACCATGTTACTTGTGCTATTACTTTCTCGACTTTACTTGACTCTCTCTATCATTAGTTACTCTGCCTTTTAAAGCACTAATTATTTAAAGCCTACTTGACTATTGAGATTTAAGTCCTACTGGGCGCTATCGCTCACCTTTCGTTATTGTTATTTATGTCTCAGGTAAGTCAGATCATGACATTATACACACCAATGGGACAGGACTAGAGTGATGAGTGACCTAGAGTCAAATGAAAAAGTTACCCTAGCACAATTGGAGTCTAGTAGTTATTGCTTTAGATTTCTTTTCAATGTAATGATGTCATGGAGCCTTATGTATTGGCTCCGAATTAGTGGTTGTAATAGTCATAGTGGAATTTTAATGAAATGAAGAGTTTAGTCCAATTATTGTTCATTAGATACTCTGATTTATATAACTGATTGTGCATTTTTCTCTACTATGTACTTGGTTCATGTTTTCCTCCGATTTATTCCGCTGCTAAATTGGAGGGGCGTGACAGTTGGTATCAGAGCATAGGTTATCCTAAGTATAGGATGATGTAGGTTGACCTACCTATGACAATTGGTATCAGAGCCTAGGATGTCGTTATTAGGATGTTTTAAGTCTAGAATGTTCTAGGTGAACTCCCATGACCGTGTCTAAGTCAACCACCATACCTATGTGAGAGATTGGGTAAAGCTTGGCGTTATGCTAGGAGCTTAACTATATGTATAAGCACCCTAAGTTTAAGAAGGAAATTAATAAGTATTATTACTCTCAGGAACTAGAGGAGATGGCTGGTGAGCATGCACCAATGCACGAATTACAATAGACTGTACAGGGGTTAACTCAAGCCCTTAACAACGTGATTCAAGCAGGAGCAAGAAATGGGGCAGGAGACTTATATGGGAACTTTCAACGAATAAATCCCCCTAGGTTTAATGGAACTCTGGATCCGATGAAGCTGAAAATTGGGTGAAGGTGATGGAACAGATCTTTAGAGTTATGCAATGCTTAGAGCAGGAGAAAGTTCTTCTGGCAACCTTCCAATTGGACCGCGATGCTAGAGCTTGGTGGGAAGCTGTCAGTCGACAACTACCCAACATCAATATAGAGTAGGATAAATTTTAGAACTCTTCAACACCAAATACTTTTCCGAGAGGATTTGTGAGAAAAAGACAAATGAATTCGCCAATCTAAAGTAACGAATGATGTCTGTAGCAGAATATGAAGTGCAATTTGAAAGACTAGCATAGTATGCCCTACATTTGGTGGTACGGAGAAGATGAAGGCCAAGAGATTTTCAGAAGGGTTGAGACCTGTGTTCTGAGAAAGGATGGCTCCACTAGACATTATAGTATATTCAGACATGGTATTGAGAGCTCAATTAGTAGAAGACACCATGGAACTTCTTGAAAAGATCCGTCGGAAGAAGGTGATAAAAAGGGAACGTGCTACTCATTCCAATGATAATAAAGGAAGAAACACAATAGGGAGCAAGAGAATGAAAGGGGATGTGAAGCAGAAGGAATTCTGTAAATTTTGTAAGAAACTAAGGCATCAGATTAATAACTGTTGGAATAAATTGGGCAGATGCTTGCGATGTGGAAGTCAACAACATCGAGTCATCAATTGTCCAATAAAGAACCAAACTCCCCGCCAAGGATGATTACAAGCCCTTGTGGATATGAATCATGCCAATGAAGGTGGACAAGGTACCATCACTAAACCCTTAGTTTGATTTCATATTATTTTCACTATAGCAAAGCCCTAAGTGGGGGAGATGATGGATTTAAATATCTATAATAAATTGGTAGTCGTATCATATCATATGAATTTGGGGACCAAATTCTTTTTAAGTGGGGGAGGATGTAGCAACCCGGAAAATGTAATACTTAAAAATTTGAAATAATAATTTCTTTAAATCGAAATAACAGAAACATACGTACCATTATCGTATGTGCAAGAACACATCTAAAAATTTTGTAAAAATTATAAATCAACCCAAATATTATCCCTAAGTGTTCCACGAAGAAATTCGTGTAACAAAAAATCCGATTGGCCAAATGTACGTCACAACGTGACTAATTATCCAAATATTGAAACTAAGTCAGAAAACTACTAACACCGAAATATAACGGGCCCATAAATCAAATAAACATGTCAAAAAGACCTCCAACATCGGGTATTGATGACCCATTATTGGATTGGACTGATGGACCTCTCATAGTGCATGAATAAAATCAAGTAAGAAAAATATAATAAAATTTGTAACTCTATTACACCCTAATTAAAAAGGGTAATCTCATAAGATAAATTCTAATAAATAATGGGTTTTGTTAAATGGACCATATAAAATTTATTGGACCAAATAGGGATTTTTAAAAGAGGAATAATAGGAAAATACTCTAAATTCAGAACTAAAATATTTCCTAAAGAGAAAAGGGGTTATTAAATAAGTAAAATAGCTAATTTGTGTTGTAATTGGATTCCTAGACCTACCCTAATGGGTTGGCCACGAATTTAACTCCCATCCCAACGCACATAGACTCTCATGCTTAGAAAGGGAAGAGAAGATAGGAAATTTGGAATTAATAGGAGTTATAGTCCGAATAGGAAATAGAAAGCAGAGAAGCTTAAATACCCTCCTAAAACCCTCATGGCCGCCCCTAGCTCATGCCAAGGGATTGCTGGACCAGGAGGAGAGGCCAAGGAGGAGGGATTTCATGGGGAGAAGAACCTTTCAAGCTCTCAACCCCATTCTTCAAGTTCTAGCCCTAGAAGAGGAAATCGAGTTAAGGTAGGCATTCTCACAAGCTAAAATCCTAATATTTTGTCTATAGATTGTTCCATGCATCATAAACAAAACCCTCAAGTTCATAATTTTCCATCAAGCCAATATTTTCTTCTTGAATTTTGAAGTTCTGCAACTCTCTTGACCCTAACCTTCATGTTTAATTCATATCTTCTTGAATACTCGATCCCATGCTCTCAAATTTTTATTGGAGATACTGATGCATGATAGGCATCTTTTGCCCCTAAAAGCCCTAATTTTTATCCACCCTACTTCGTGAATTAATTCTCTCATCTCAACTGCTCACTATGTCATGTACTCCCTGTTTGATTTGAATAAGGCATGTCAAAACTCTATCTATTTTCAAATTCCTATTTACTGTAGGTACTCACGTGTGTCTAGATAAATTTGCAAGTTGTTCATGATTTACAATCGACTATACAATTAGTTATGAATTTTCAAAGCACCCTACGTCAAAACATGTTAAGTTGGCACGCAATGCTATGACAATCCCTTTTCCCGCTCGAACTCAGGTGGAGTACCTGAGAACACGATGGCCTGATAGGCCGTGTTCTCAGGGCCATCGTGATGCAGGTACTTGTCACGATCTGATCGCGACAGGGAACCCTGTCGCGTTCTGGCCGCCTAACCGAACAACCTGTCGTGATCTTCATAGAACTCTGTCGCGATCTTCCTGCCTATTCAAACAAGCCTGTCGCGATCCTTACAAGCCCCCGTCATGTTCACACCTGATCCCGTCGCGACCCTTACAAGGGTGCGTCACGATCTTAGTTTTTTTTGCATAAAAACCCACCTTTTTGTAAGATCTATTGTTATACAGTTTCCCCATGTCTTACTAACTGTCATGTACACAGAAAAACGAAGTTGTAATTATTGAATATATTTTAATTATTCAAGTTAATCACACGATCTATCTTGTCCATGATTTTCTCTTACACTTGCACTCACTTTGAACATCCTATATGGCTTAACTTGGCATGAAAATTGTCACATGTACATCTAGCAAATTTATTTCAATTATATATATTAATTTCCCCATTTTAAGTACGACTTGTCTATGTTTTCTCGTGATGTTTTGGGAATACCGTTATTGACGCTCCGCTGTTCTAGAATTCCTCTAGAACGTCAGGCACTTGTTTCTATACACACTCTCTCTTGACTTGGACGAACTCTCCACCGGATACTCCTTCTGCCGGACTAGTGAGTCTTTGTTCAAGGCCTCCGTAAGTCTCCTCTGTCCATGGATTCCTACATGGTCGACGAGCTAGTTGTACCCTAACACCTACGATATACTCTAGGGATCAGTAGGTATATTGTTCTCTCTCTTATCTTGAATCATGCCGGAGCTCTGGACCTGTGCGTAACATGGCCAGCGAAAAGGTAGTGAGTTCCACCTGACTGCCAACACCGTACGCACGTGTTGAGCAACTGTTACTATCGCTCGTTACTCGATGTTTCGTGCGCAATGACCATAAGATATCATCTACTGTCTCTATACTCTCGTTCACTCTACTATCTAGTCTATCTCGTACTCTCTTAGTACCTTTGAGCTGTTGTGGCTTCCACTGTTTTGTACTGTTCATGACTATCTAGCACTAAAATGGGTCTTGTGACTCCACTGACTTGAATGCATACTGTTCAGGGCACGGAGAGTGTCCGAGGGGCTCTAATCTAGTCCTGGGGGCAGAGAGCCACCCGAAAATACTTGCAGGGGCTATAGACGGTGTTCTGCATTGCACCAGTTCTGACTGACTGTTCTGAATTAGCTAGACATCTGACTGTTACACTGTTACTGTTAGTCTGTTGATTCAGACGTAGTGCACTATTACTGTACTGCCACTGATTGTTACTGAACTATTATTGAGCGACTACTGTCGTACACTCCACTTGCTCTACTTGATACTCGCTATCTTGAGTTATTGCGTGCTATCGCGACTTGATCGCATTCAAAGTGCTATACTCTCTCATTGTCTCTTGACAATAAAAGTGCTATACTCTCTCTCGGCTATCTACAGATAACCAAAGTGCCATTACTATTTCGATTGACGGAAGTTGATCAAAAGTGCTACACTATCTCGATTGATGAAAATCAATCAAAGTGCAATTTACTCGTTACATGACCATCTACTATCTCTTCTTGCTATACATATTACTTGCTGTTGCGTGACTTGACCTAATCATCGTGCTATACTTGATTCATCTGCTATCTGAACCATGTTACTTGTGCTATTACTTTCTCGACTTTACATAACTCTCTCTATCATTAGTTACTCTGCCTTTTAAGGCACTAATTATTTAAAGCCTGCTTGACTATTTAGATTTAAGTCCTACTGGGCGTTATCGCTTACCCTTCGTTATTTGTTAGTTGTGTCTCAAGTAAGTCAGACCATGACATTATACACACCAATGGGACAGGACCAGAGGGATGAGTGACCTAGAGTCAAATGACGATGTTACCGTAGGATATTTGGACTCTAGTAGTTATTGCTTTAGATTTCTTTTCAATGTAATGATGTCATAGAGCCCTATGTATTGGCTCCGAATTAGTGGTTGTAATAGTCTTAGTGGAATTTCAATGAAATGAAGAGTTTAGTCCAATTATTGTTCATTAGATACTCTGATTTATTCAACTAATTGTGCATTTTTCTCTTCTATGTATTTGGTTCACGTTTTCCTCCGATTTATTCCGCTGCTAATTGGAGGGGCGTGACAAGATCAACTTTCCCAACCTCATGCTTGACCTTATTAAGCAATGCTTCAACAATCCCAAAAGGTCCATGCCCTATGCTTGTCCCATTACTTCCCTCTTTATCCTTTGTTGGTATTCAAATCACTATGGGTGAGCCTGTCACCCTCAAGTCAAGGAATGCATA
The DNA here is from genome assembly GCA_014218235.1 of Colocasia esculenta. Classification (NCBI taxonomy): domain Eukaryota; kingdom Viridiplantae; phylum Streptophyta; class Magnoliopsida; order Alismatales; family Araceae; genus Colocasia; species Colocasia esculenta. The sequence goes on from CM024756.1 coordinate 7,564,970, forward strand.
TGACATTACCACAGCCCATAGGATGGGCTACAAGTAGATGGGATAGTCACCCGAACTCTCAAAGGGCAAGAGCCGGAAGAAGAGCAAGCCACTGACGAAGATGAGGAATGTGAAGAGGAACCACATCAGGAACCAATGAATGTCTCGAGTGGTAATGAAGGTATCCCTGCTGAGTAACATCAACATCCTACTCCTCAAGACTTAAGGGAATTTATGGTAGAACAAATGGTTCAACTCACCCAACACCACAATGCAAGATTTTATTAGCTCACAATGCAAGTCAACACTAGGATGGATGCACTTGAGAACAGTCAGGGTGAGATCCAGTGGCAGCTTCTCCAACTTTCTGCTGATATTCATGGACCTCGTCATCCCACTCCTCCTGGGAATGACAATCTTTATCAATGTCTAGGGTGTAGTTCAACAATTTCTTTTTGTGGGCTAATGGGTTGTCAATCATGTCATTTTAGTATTTTCTTTTTGCCATGTAATGCTTCTCTCTGTACTATGTGAACATCAAGCTTATCATTGAAATCACAGTTTATCTCTTCTATGAGCTCGTGTACAGTTTATTTATTTGAATGTTGTCAAAAAGGGGAGACATCAATTGTGTTTTTGTCATCATCAAAAAGAGGAGAATGTTGAGTTATGATTGGCATGATGCTTAAATGTTTTTTATAATGACATAATTGATGTTGAGAAGACATGATAAAATGACATGACACTATGAAAAATGCATAAGACATATGCCTGTATGAGATCTTATTTGAAGTATTTTTTGTAGGAAATCAAGTGAAAAATGGAGTACACATCAAGACGCAATCTTAAGTCAAAAAGGATCTGGAAAAACACAAGAAACAATCATCTGTCGACAGGCCTGGACCTATCTGTCGACAGCCAGTGAAGATGCTCTTCGAAAAGTTTCTAGAAAACAAAAAGAATCAGTAGCTGTCGACAGCCAGGTTTCATCTGTCGACAGCCCAGTTCATCCTGTCGACAGTAAGAATTCATCTGTCAACAGCCCAGCCTTTTGGTCAGAAACATGGTTCTGGAAGATAGAAATGCTACAGTACTTGTCGATAGCCTGTGAGCATCTGTCGACAGCCGTAGTCAAGTTGTCACATGTGAGCTACATGATGTCTTTATTAGGGTATCCTCTTCTCCTGCACACAAATCCATAGAGTTGCGTGAGAATAGGACACTGCTATATAAAGACTTTTTAGACTCCTATTCAGAGTAAGAAGCCTCTACATCAATCCCTAAGCCAAAACAAGAAGAAGAAGGTTCCTCTACTTTTCTACTTCAAGTCTCCAGCCTGATCAACAAGAGATCATCTCAGAAGAGAAGTTGAAGTAGATTCGTCCACAAGTCTCAAGCTTCATCATCATCATTAGATCTTCAACGACGTGAAGTTTGAAGTTCATCTGGATGAAGAACCTGAAGAGTTCACCCATTTGATTTGTTCTACAACTCTGAACTCTTCCTGCATTTCAATTTTCTTTACATGTGTGTGTGTTGTTGGTTTGAGCAGTCCTTGCACTCATCCCAAGTGTGTGTGGTTGATCTGAGATCGTGTTTGTCTCAGACCTCATGTGTGTGTTAATGTTTGTGTTGAACTTGCTTGATAAGCAGTTTGGCGTGTGTGTGTGTGGATGGTGGACGTAGGATACACAAGTTGTGTAGTCCGAACCACCTTAAATCTTCGTGTCTTGTGGTTTGCTTTGATCTAACGCTAGGTGTATGCTAGGCACGATTACTTGTTCACACATCCCTCATATTGCTAATCTCCTAAACGCTTTCTGCACACACATCTAAGTCTAAACTTGATCCATACCTTTATAGGCTTTTTACAGCCAGTCTTAATCTAAAAAAGAAGGTCAGTTTGCTCTTAATTTGTAGTAATCTATTCAACCCCCTTCTAGATTACTGTTCTAGTTAATTCCGCACACCTATCAACCGGACCGTAGATCTATCTTGGAAAACACAGATGCATTCTGCAGCTGATCAAACAAATTATCCATACGTGGCATGGGGTACATATTCTACACTGTCACCTAGTTGAGCTTCCTGTAATCAATGCACAGCCTGAGGGAACCATCCTTCTTCTTCATAAATAGCACAAGTGCGCCCCATGGTGACACAGTAGGGCGAATGAACCCCTTATCAAGCAAATCCTGCAACTGCTTCCTCAGCTCGGCTAACTCCACAGGTGCCATCCAATAGGGAGCCTTAGAGATAGGTAAGGTGCATGGAAGCAACTCTATCGTTAAGTCTATCTCCCTTGCTGGTGGCAATCCAAAAAAATCATCAGGGAATATGTTTGGAAAGTCCTGCACAATCTCGATCTCCTCCAAGGTAGGTGACTGATCAGCCTTAGGGACTAAGACCACACTGGCAAGAAAAGTGTCACAACCCTTGTTCACCATCCTCATAGCCTTCATGGCAGAGATCACAAACCTTCCGCTAGATTCCTTGGCAACGGATGTGAGAACTCATCCTCACTAGGAATACGGAAAGTAATCTTCTTCCCCCTATAATCCACCAAGGCATAGTGCTCCTCAAGCCAATCCAGACCAAGTATGGCATGATAGTCCTACATCTTGAGCAAGTTGAAGCACCCGAACAAGCCTCGGTCTTCAATGCACATAGGTAATGTCACACCCCGCCAATTTAGTAGCAGAATAAATCAGGGAGACATGAGCAAAGTGCATAGTAGGGTAAATTGCACAATAGATAAGTAATTCAGAGCATCTGATTAATAATAATTGGAATAAACTCTTCATTTCATTGAAATTTCACTAAGACTATTACAACTACTAATTCGGAGCCAATACATGCTCAATGACATCATTACATTGAAAAGAAATCTAAAGCTATAACTACTAGACTCCACGGTACTAGGGTAAGTTCATCATTTGACTCTAGGTCGCTCAACACTCTGGTCCTGTCCCTTTGGTGTGTGTAACATCTTCATCCGACTTACTTGAGACACAATAACAAATAACGAAGGGTAAGCGATAACGCTCAGTAGGACTTAAATCTCATGAACCAAGCACGCTTTAAATAATTAATGCTTTAGAGGACAGTGTAACTAATGATAGAGAGAGTCATATAAAGTCGATAAAGTAATAACACAAGTAACGTAGTTCAAATAGCACGTGAATCAAGCATAGCACAATGAATATGATCAAGTCACGATAGAAAGCGATAACTCACGATAGTAAGTAACGTCATTGTCAAGAAATAGCAAGTAACATGTATAGTGAGGAGAGAGAAAGTAGTTGGGTATATAGAGAGTAAATTGCACTTTGATTGATTTTTCATCAATCAAAATAGTATAGCACTTTGATTAACTTTCGTCAATCGAGATAGTATTGCACTTTAGTTATCCGTAGATAGCCGAGAGAGAGTATAGCACTTGTTTGTCAATAGACAACAAGAGAATATAGCACTTTGTTTTGTCAACAGACAACGAGAGAATATGGCACTTTTTTTTTATTGTCATAGATTAATCTTGATAATATGACACTTAGATGTAATGGTGACATCTTGATCATTTTAACTCCTGCGGGCAAATGGCACTTTTCGGGCGCTCCCCCCAGGACAAGATCGGGCCCTATATTGCCTAGCATTGGTTATTTTTATTATCTTAGACACACAATAGATGGCAATAGAGAGTACCAAGAAATAGATGAGAGCACTAGATGAATAGACGAGTGTATAGAGAACGTGAATAGGTGAACGAGTAGAGTATAGATGAGAACTATAGGTCATTGCACAAGAAACGTCGGTCGAGTAAAGGGCGATAGTAATAGTTGCACAACACGCACGATCAGTGTTGGCAGTCAGTGGAATTTACTACCCTTCCACTGGCCATGTTATGCACAGGTCCAGAGGTCCAGCATGATCTCATGATAGGGGAGAGGAGAGAGAGAGAGAGAGAGAGAGAGAGCATTTTAAGGCCGTTGGATCTTACTGATCCCTAATGGGTATCATAGGTATAGGGTACAACCAGCTCATCGACCATGTGGGAATCCATGGACAGAGGAGTCTTATGGAGGCCTTGAACAAGGATTCACTAGTCCGACAGAAGGAATATCTGACGGAGAGTTTGTCCAAGTCAAGAGAAAAGTGTATGTATAGAAATAAGTGCTCGACGTTCCAGGGGAATTCTAGAACAGTGGAGCGTCGGTAACAGTATTTCCAAAATATTGCGAGAACAAGGACAAGTAAAATTTAAATAGGGCAATTTAAGTACATTATTGGAGTAAATTACCAAATATATTATGGTATATTTTCATGTCAAGTCAAGTCTTATTGGATGGTTAAAAGTGTGTGCATGTGACAAGGAAATCATAGATATGAAAAGATCATGTGATTAACTTTTAATTAAAAACTACATATCCAAGTTTAACAGTTCTGTTTACTGTGTTTAAGACCATTAACAAGGTATGTGGTTACTGTAGAAAGTCAAGATTAGCAAAAAATACAAGGTTTTCATGCAAAAATTCAAAACCCAACGTACCCTATAAGGATCGTGACAGGGTCAATCAAGGGTCGCGACGGGTTGGTCAGACATGTCGCCTGAACGCGACACCGGGTCCTGTCGCATTGAGAACGCGATAGGTAGCTATGTCGCGATCAGCCCTAAGAATGTGGCCTATCGAGCCATCGCATTCTCAGGTCCTGCACCTAGGTCCGAGCAGGAAATGGACCATGTCTTGGATTGCGGTCCAAGTTTCTATATTTTGACACAGGGTTGTCAAAAATCGATATCTCAGGTACACTTGATCAAAAATCGTGAAACCACTTGTAACGAAGCAAGACATGCTCAAGTATACACAGTAAATAGGAATTTAAATCATCATGGTCTTGACAGGTATTAAGCATGAACATTCACGATGAACACAGAACAGTGTACAATGAAGGTACAATGAATTCGTAAATCATCAATCGTCCTCCACACGCTCCGCTACTCCTCTCGCTCGGAGTCGCACCTCACAATGTCCTCCTCAAGTACGGGGACACCTGTCTCACTTCTATGTTAAAGCAATTATGAGTCTTCAAAAAGACCCAGCAAGCAACCCATTGGCACATCCTTACACATATCACATTGATGCTATTCTTTTAAACAACAAGAGAAGTTTGGCACATGGTTTATATCAAAATAAACGAGTACACATGAATAACCTATAACATGCTTTTCTACACATGGTCATTAGTTGTTCATAATATCAATTGCAATTCATTCACATCAAATTCTAAACAAATTGATCATGGAACTGACACTACACAAAAAACGTAATAGAGACCGAAATAGGGACCGAAATATTTCGGTCCCATTCGTCCCTACTAGTGACCGAATTGTCACTGCAATGAATCGGTCTCTAAATAAAGCTTTAGAGACCGATTCAAATCGACTCCCTATTCGGTCCCTATTTAGGGACTGAATAGGGACCGAATTAAATCGCTCTATTTTGGACCGAAATAATTCGGTCCCTATTCGGTCCCTAAATAGGGACCGAATAGGACCGATTTAAATCGTCTCTATATTTGGGACGAAATAATTCAGTCCCTATTCGGTCCCTATTTAGGGACCGCATAGGCACCGATTTAAATCGGTCTCTATATTTGGACCGAAAAATTCGGTCCCTATTCTTCCCTAAATAGGACCGAATAGGACCGATTTTTAATCACGTCTCTATATTTGGGACCGAAATAATCAGTCCCTATTCGGTCCCTATTTCGGGACCGAAAGGACCGAATTAATCGGTCTCTATATTAGAGACCGAAATAATTGGTCCCTATTCGGTCCCTATTTAGGGACCGAATAGGGACCGAATTAAAGCAGTCTCTATATTTGAGACCGAAATATTTCGGTCCCTATTCGGTCCCCTATTTAGGGACCGAATAGGGACCGAATAGAGACCGATATTTCGGTCCCAAATATAGAGACCGAAATATTTCAATCACAAATTCTCAATGATGTGAAAATTTTGTGGACAACTCAAATTAATACCAAGTATGAAGCCCCTCGCATATTTGCAGCAGAAAATGATTTAAGATTTATATTGTTTCACGTCGTTACCATTTCTGCACATGTACACTGACAAGGTGTCACTGGATTTTGGTAATGAAATTTAGTTTGAATTACCATAATTATCAAAAAAATATGTTGATACCAAAAATGTGGATATGAGAATTTTTGATGCACATAATGAGGTAAATATGATTTATCTATTTTTAGGACAATTTATACTTGATAAATATTTTTTCAAGAAAATTTAAATAAAAATTATCATAAACTTATCACATTGTAATAGACAGTGGTTGAAATTTTATTTTATTTGGATGTCATTTACATATTAAATTAAGGTTCCAAAAAGACCTAATTAAATGAATATATAGTAATCTAGTTACGTAACTTGTTTACGTAAGATTAACCTGCATCTAAATGTGAACATGTGTAGGTAGTGGCAGGTATGTGTAAAGTGTATATATTTATAGTATAATCTAATATATATATATATATATATATATATATATATATATATATATATATATCTATCTAATTAGTACTAATCCATTTCAAAGGCTAGAAGGGCTAATAGGCATTAGGGCTAGAGCTTCAAGCAAAAGGGCTTGTGCAAAAGAAGAGAAGGGGTTGTTTGCAGGTTTGACATTAGAAATAGAAGGGCAAGTTTAGAATCCTCCATTCCCGACGGGGGACCAAGGGAGACTAGTTCATGAATGCCCTGTTTTCAGATTATTGAATCATAAGCATCGAATGCAGCTGTGAGGAAGAAGAATTCTCTTAGCAGACAAGAATGAAATTCAATTAGTCCCACACTTCCCGCAGGAATAGAAGAGTACGCAAGCACTTCCTTTAATTGGAAAGCTTTCCTTGGCTAGGCCCCTCTGAAGAAAGATGCCAATTCCCAAAAGCAGTAACAATAGCAATAGCATAGGAGTAGCATTAGGAATTAAGACCTTAGACCTCATTCATCAAAGTAGCAGTCCTTAGGGGCTGAAAATAGCCTCCCGCAACAGAAAGGAAGAAGACACGAAGGGAGGAGGATTCTATCCTATTAGTACTAATTAGATATATTATATATAATATATATATATATATATAATATATGTGTGTGTGTGTGTTAAAAAAAAGATAAAATAATGTCAACGAAATGGATAAACTTTTTGCATGCATATATATACGTGAAGTGTACGTGCTTGTTAATTAGTGTCACATGGGGTGTGTAATTAGGTCTTAAAGAAAGTGGAGGTAATGATGAGATATAAATAGCTACGTGGGAGAGTGTGGAAGTGTTTATATGCATGTGCAAGTGTGTATATATATATATATATATATATATATATATATATATATATATATATATATATATATATATATATATATATATAATATAAGAGTATATAGAAAGGGGTTGGCGGTGGAAGCATTGGAGAGGAAGAAACGCCAGGAAGGAGGAGTTTTCCCCGTAGGAAAAACGAGCTACTTGATTTTCTGGAAATAAAGAAGAAGGAAATAGGTGTAAGGTAGGTACCTTCACATTACCTTTAAGATATAAGTTTTTTTCTTGATCTTTAATCAAGTTTATAAGTCAAGAACTTCAGTTAATATAAATGAAAAACAATGTTTCCATCTGAAGTTTCATTTTTTAAAGGCTACTATATGATTTCTGGAATTGTGTGATCATCATGTAGGAATATTTCTGTATCTCCTTTCCTTCATGTCTCCATCTTTGGTTAGGATCTTGAATATGAGTATCTATCATATTTACCCCCTTGATTTGCGTGTCATAAAGATTATTAGGTATACTTTTTGGTCTCTTGATACGTGTTTTATCTAATACTCATGTCTTAGGTAAGTGTTATTGTGAAGGATTCTTATTCTTCTTCTTTCTTTCCGACTGTGTTTCTGGAAACAGTGGTAGTGTCAACACTATCTGTCCAGTAGTGTCAACACTATCTATCCAGTAGTGTTTCACATATCTATCTAGTAGTGTCAACACTATTTATCCAGTAGTGTCAACACTATATATCTATACAGTAGTGTTGACCTATCCGTCCAGTATGTCACACTATCTATCCAGTAGTGTCACATTACATTATCTACCAGTAGTGTTGACCTATCCCTTCATAATATCGACATATACCTTGCAGAGAGTTGACACTATCCTTCAGAGTGTCAACACTCTCTTTTATTTATGTTGACACACTCTATTTTCAAATCAACTTAACTCCTGTCTCCAGTGACTTAGGTCGACACACCCATATTCTAGGTCGACACCCCTGCTAATTAGAATTCGAACTTGAAATAACTTTTACATGAACTATGATACACTAATTAATTTCAGATTTACTTGAAATATTTATTAAGCTACTCCTTCTTCTAAAAAGTGATTTATAATGTATTCACGTATCAGTTCTTACTCGATTTGCTTATCTCATGTCTTGAAATTTCACTTGTAATGTCTAAAACTTGAGATCTGTAGCTAGATCTCTCATTAATTTACAATGAGCCAATAAAAGGGCCCTGACATGGTCCTAGGAGGAGCACCCAAAGTACTTGTGCCCATGGGAGTGTGAATGGTCTGGTGTGGCATGCACCTAAAGTATATGCTAAAAATTTGTAGCTATCTGGTTTCAGATAGTGTACATGTGAGTATTTGAAACTCAATATCTAATTGTTTAGTACATGAGAAATTCTCACTTCTTGAGAACTACAAGGAAGAAATTTGCTTACTTGACTTTTCTTATTTATGATTTTACCATTTACTTGACAATACATGTCTAACATCCTCACAGTCACATATATATTTGCTACGTACACATGGTTCAGTTAGATGTTCCATTTTTGGCGATAAGAACCGACGAAGCGGCCTAGCTCTCTGTAATATATATATATATATCTATATAATTTATAATATATTTTTATTTAATTTTCTTTCATTTTAATTAATATTTTAAATAAATAGTTAAGATCTTAATATTTTAATTGTGAATAATATAATATAATATTTAACTATATAATATCTTAATATTATAAATAATACTAATAATATATTTACTTAAAACATATTTTAAATACTAAATCTAAAACCCCTACATTTCCAAACTAATCCCCCTCCCCTAGGCGCCAAATCTCCAAAAAATTTCCCCCTTCCCCCGCCAACATCCCCACCCCGGCCCCCTCCGCCGCGCCAACACCCCCATCTCGACTCCTTCTCGCGCCACCCCCCATCCTGGACACCCCTCCCTCCCTGCGCACCACGCCACCAACCCCCACCCGCCAACACCCCCCACCCCGGACCCCTCCCTCCCTGCGCACCACCCCCTCCACCAACACCAGCAGCAGTGGGAAAGCAAATCGTCTCCAACGCCTCGCCGATCGGAAGGGAAGCGGGCGGAGGTGGAGACGCCGGGAAGAGCGAGGAGAAGGCAGCTGAGTGGGGTAGGTCGGCGAGGGGCGGAGACGCCTGCTGTGCCGTCAGGGACGCGGGAGAGAGCGTCGAGAGTGGGAGGACGGTGGTGGTCGGGTGAGGATGGATGGGCAGAGCAGGGAGCTGCTCACGTGGGCGCTCGTGAAGGTCGCCGAACCCGGGGTCTGTGACGACGCTCTCCATGTCCTTCCTAGCAACGCTGCCGCCGCTGGTATTGTTCACGTTGCACTCCTCAGCCTCCCATTTCCTTCCACCCCCTGTTCTTTCCTTTTGTTTTGAATGGTTTGATCGTTTGTTTTTCTTCTGCAGACTGTTTTACGATCACGGTACGATCTCTCCCCCCCTTTTAGAGAAGTTATTCTGTTGCTATCGAATGTAAATTGGTTAGGATCCTCTAATTTCAAGCTCTTCCAGCTATTCGTGTCATTTATTCTTGAAGCTTTTAGATGTTACTTACTCAGATGTATCATCATATTTAGGGATTAACGCTTCCCATATTGATTGTAGAAATTTTAGTGGATTGGGCCATTTAACTTGATACAGATCAGCCTTGTACCAGACAATGCCATTTTAGATGGGCGGATTGTGGAAATTTGGAATAGAATTGGGTGTTTTGGAAGTTCGAACGCCTAGTTTGGGAAGCTAACCTTGGACTGAAGCCATTTGTCCAGTATGTTGTGGAATGCCAGTGGTAACCGGTAAACCATGAATTAATGGTGTTTTTATTGAGGATTAAATAAGCTTTTTTAACCAACTTGTTATCTGAGACAATGTAGAGCCTACTCGTATCAAATAAGACACCAGTTATGAATCCAACCTGAACCTGTTATACCGTCATACGTACAGAGTTACAGTTGGTATTATTTTAGACAAATTCTTTATAACTTTAGGACAGGTCTGAGACAGTGGTTATTCATCGTAAGTTAGGTGCGCTATCGATTCATACTGAAGCTGACCTATTGACATCCCTGTTCTATAGGTTCAGCTTTGGTCTTGAGGAAAGATTTAAGGTGAGACTTCTTCTTTTGGATACATTGCCAATCGGCATAGTTTTTCTGTGTTTAAAACTCTTCCCGAACAGCCATATTTCTTGGATATCGGGAGCAGATCATGGTAAGTTCTTTCTTCTTTCGAAAGCCACATATCTAACAATATACATTATGATATAATGCTCTCCCTGGCAGCTTCAGTAGGACCCACTCTTTAGGATTTCATTATCGAGACCACTATATAGCTTAAGGAAAAGATAAGTTACCAGATGGCTACACATTGTAACACATGATTCATCAAGAAGCTCCTGCATGGACAGCAAGTGCACCTTCACTTTTTCTCATTAAAATGTCAATTTACACAATCTTTGTTGAATTTCATCTAAATGCTTGGCTGCTTTTCAGATCATAATGAAAAGTGGTTCATTGGAACTATTGTCCAGTCGAAAATGAATTTAGCTAATAATCCTTTAATTGCTGCAAATAGATGCTTGCATGCCATTTTACAGTTATTGATCATTGACATTAACTTTGCACTAATTAGGGGAAAATCTTTATTCATCTACCAGTGTCACGCTTATCATTCTTACATCTTCCAGGCCTGGCGCAGAGTTTCAATATAGCATGTTGTGCCAATCTGGATCTGCTGTAGTTTCTGGGTCAATGAGATCAGTTTAAGCCTTGTGTAAACTTGGAAGCCCTGCTAGACCTCCAGGACAGACTGGCCCATTGTGTATCTGAATTCTATTTTAGGGTATAAAGACTGGTCCAGGAACTTTGGCAAGCTTTTGAAAAAGGTTGATGTGGTCTGATTGAGCGAATGACCCTAACAGAATAAGAAGAGGTGACTGGAAAAAGGCATTGGTATGTAGAAACAAGTTTATGAGACCTCTTCTGTATGAATAGGATGGTATACTGTTATAGTTAAACCACCTAATTCACAAATTAGAAAAAGCCTAGAAAGGCTATGAAGTAGAATATTATGGTCCATCTCCATGTACTATCTGTGTTTACACCTCAATGAATTGGTGGTATGTTCTGCCACTTCTCCAAAATGTGCCAAAACAGAATAAATGAGAATTCAGGATTGGTAAAAGGCTTTTTAAATGTAATCTTTGTGACTGTCACCATTTTAAATATTTGTTTAGAGCATGCCAATATCATCCTCAGGTTCACTGCTTTTCTTGTCTCTTGGTTGTTTATCATGTATGCCCTTTGTTGGAGCAATTCCTCGATATCTCATCTACATTATGCACCACCACTTTTATTTACAAAAGACATAACAATGATAATTTGAGCATGGATACTGCTTGGGAAAGGACAAAGTTGCATTAGAAACATTAGCAGCTAACTGGTGTATACCCACATGGAATTTATCAGATGTTTATTGGGGATGGAGCAAAACTAGTTCGTGATGCATTTCTACTTGCAAAGGAGAAGTCTCCTTGCATCATCTTTATTGATGAGATTGATGCAATTGGAACCAAGCGGTTTGATAGGTAAACCTTGTTTCATCCTGTATAGACTTTGTATTACCATATTGTAATGTACTGAATATCATGGTGCTAATTTTTTTTTAAACTCAAGCGTATTGCAATCTTGGTAGAAACGACAAGCCTTTCAATTCAGTTCTTTTATTTGGTGCTGAATCAACTTGCAGTGAGGTGAGTGGAGATAGAGAAGACCAAGCCTTATTTTCCTCCTTAATTGCAGTGAGGTGAGTGGAGATAGAGAAGTCCAACGAACAATGTTGGAATTGCTGAATCAACTTGATGGTTTTAGCAGTGATGAGCGCATAAAGGTTAGCAGGCTTTCCAGGTGCCTTACATTTCATCGCATCGTTTGAGCATAGTGTGATTTTAAGTATATATAGTTGTATATGTATAAATTCATTGTGAATACTGTGTAAACCCACCTGCCCAGGGTCAAATCTGCATCATGGGTAGCCAGTAGCCACGGCCATTTGAATATTATTCTTTGATTGCGTAAATAGACACTATTAGATTGTGAAGAAACATTTATCAGTAACAAATGCTAGCTTCCATGGTCCTTTCCTCCATTATTGGTGTGGGGTCTAGCTGTAGGAAGGGAATTCTTGGATTAAAAATTCATCATTTAGTCATGGGTGATTTAGACTGACAATTTTGAAATGAATAGCTACTTGTGGGTGATTCTGAGTGATGATTTCTTTGAAAATGGTTCTACTGCAGTGTCTATTAGTATAACAGGAAATGTACAAGTGTAGAAAGGGGAATGAAATACTGAGGCCTCTCAATACAAGAGCACACCTGGATGAAGTCATTCACTCTCTTCCAAGCACCATAAAGGAAATAGGAAGATGCATCGATGTACATATGAACACAACTGGATGGTGTCGCTTCTATAATCACTTCTGAAGCAGTTCTATTCTAGCCTACTGGAGCTTCTGCTTATTGTCATCCCAAGACAGCCATTTTCCTGATCCTCAGATATCACCCTACTTTTCTAGTTCTTACTTCTTTCTCATGCATACATCAATAAAATTTTCGTACAAGCATTGTCTTAGTTGTGAAATATTTTGAAAACATAATAACAGGGCACAATTAGTTAGATCATAGTTAGTGGAGACTATTTCACCTTAAAATATGTCAAATTTCACTTGCCATTTCTCACATTCATTTCTTGTTTCACCTTAGTTTCTAATTCGAAATGTTACCAAATTGCTGTTATTTCATGCTTCACTTCCTACTCTATTTTCCACATTGATAACTATGTGTTGGACACATTCAAGTGTGAAATGTGTGGGTAACTCTGTGGTGAAATTGTCTGGACAACCCTGGCTAATGAACCAGAGATCCTGGGTTTGATTTGCTGGGGGCACATGGACTGGTGTTCTGGGCCACCCTTCCCTTGGCTACCTAGGATTTCCAGCGCAAGCAGGATTCCTTCATGATCTAAAGGAACATTTGAATGTGAAATGTATTTACCTTGTATATTTCTCTATATGATATATCTTCTCTTATTGATCCTATTTTCCACATTGATAACTATGTGGCTTCTTCTGGTGCTAGTCATGTATGTATATATTTAATTTTTCTTCATCTTATTATGATTATTTACATGTTTGTGTAATAACTATTGTTGAGTAACAAGTGCTTTGTTTTTTTCAGGTTAATAACATTGTTTGTAAGCGTCGCCTAGGCGACAAGGCGCTGCCACCGCCAAGGCGAGTGTCGCCTAGGCGAGCAGGCTATAAGAATAATAAGACTAAAAAGCTGGCTGATTCATGAAATGCAGCAGTCCTTGTTGAGTTTTTTATTGCTGGATGTCTTAACTATGCATATAGTTTAGTCATTCTTTATCTCTCTCTCTCAATTTTATTTGTCTAGTAATATTTCAGGTTAAATAAAACTTTTTGACTTGTTGACACTGATAGATATATTTTACATATTCTGATTGATTGCCTTATTACTTAATCATTTTGTTAACATTTGTTATTTCTTCTATATATGACCTCCTTACACACACATATGTGCTAAATATTTGTGGGTAGCACTTTTATATTAATAAATGGAGAATGTGCATAGTATTAAATATAGATTTCCTGTTACTTTGTTGCATATAGGTGCCTCACCTTGGTGCCTAAGCAGTAAGGCAATGGGCCCTGCCTTAGTCACCTTGGTCAACTTAACAACCATATAAGATGGGAAGAGAAATTAAAGTTGTGAAATATAGCTCCTTTTAATAAGATGGGAGGAGAAATTAAAGTTGTGATAAAGGATGGTCCGGGGACCCTCATGCAGCTATCTTTGGTCCTTGGACTGCCTGTGGATGGTACGGAAAGCATTTTGAAGTAGAATTTGACAAACATAATTTGATGGTGAGAAATCCAGCAAATATTGTTAAGATTTGTTAATTTTGTGGCCATATTTGCATCATTTTTGATTGTCTAGTATTGGTGATATATACAAAATCTAAACTTATCTGAAGTAGATAAGGTCATGCTCCAAATTTGAGCAGCTCTTCCCCTCTATGTCATCCTCGCCCCGTCCCCCTTTTAGCTACTCAGTTGTGAATGACTTCCTTGCTGACATTATGTGCTTTGGTTGTAGACATTGACATCAAATTCTTCAGGAAAGCTTCCAAGGAAACAAAATTGATCAAGACAGCCATATAGAGTGCCGAGCAAGTGAATCAGTGAAAATGAATAGGGTGAAAAATCTCCCCAAAAATTTAAATTGTGCTCAAACTTTGTTAATGTCAAATATTGTTATTGTAGTGGATACAAACTGCTAGACCATAGCACCAATTATGGCAGGAGCAGCTGAATTTCTTAGAGCATACCATCTCAAGGTAAAGTTTGCATGGATACTTAGTCATGACACATCCAATGCCTTTAAGGTTGAACTACGGAAGAAAGGACATTTTATAATGGTCAATAAGCCACTATATAAAGCAAGGATGATACAGATTCTGGGTGACGTTCTCAAAGAAAGTTTAGGGCATCAAAGAAATATGAATATTCAAAATCCAACAGTAAATGAGGAGTTGCACCACTGCCATGATGTAGACTCCATTCCTTTTGACCTTGCTAGCTCAGACAGTTCTGATGCAGAATGTTGTCATCTGGGAATGGAAAGATCAACGAGAGAAATTCATCCTGCTGAAAACTGGACCAGCAATCCAAGAAAAGAATCTGGATGTGCAGTCTGCATGAATAATGTTCTTCCAGGCCCCAGTTGCCTGTCGGGAGAAGACAGCATCACAAAGATGTCGACTGATTTATGTGGTCCTGAGAAGTGTGGGAATGACAATAGAAATGTGGGCAGTTTGGAAGGAAATGGACCTTGTAAATTCATGAAAGAAAATATAGAGAATGGGAGAGAGACACCTGGGGCACCCATACCTAAATTGGAAGTTGGATATTTTGTTAGACATAAAAATGCCACTGTTGTGCCCAATGTGATGAACCTGAATGACTTAAAAGGTCCTACACAAGAGAAATGCGAACTAGATCAGACTTGGCATGATTTGGATTGTTTGGGACAGATTATACCATGGGAAAGCAACTTGCTGGGATCAGGTCACTCAGACACAGATCAAGCCAAAACTCAAAAAAGCACCCTGATTCTAAATGTGCATGCCCACAAACCTTTGAGAAGTAGTAAGCATCAAGCTTCCAAAGAAGAAGATTCTAGAGGTTGCATGCAGAAGAATGCAGGAAGCAGAAGGAGATATACAAGATGTTCAAAGAAAATCACAGACACAACTGCAAAGGACCCTAAAATTTGATCTGATCCTCATGGATTGCCAGGTATGATGAATATAACAACTCATCAACTTTTCCCTTTTTATATGTTCTTTAATGATTTTGCATATAAATCATCATTCAATGAAAATTGCACATCTATCTCTCATTCATCTGAATTTTTACATGTATGATATATCATTATGAATGCCGACGTGCAAGAAGAGCATAAAGTAGTCCTTTTGTGCACATGGAAGTGGTCTTTCTGCAAAGTAGTATTTTGTAAATTCAAATGCAAGAGTGATAAATCTGCATATGTAAAAAAAAAAAAATCCTAAAATGGAACATTTATCAATCATGTCCACTTACTTCCACAGGAACAAATATAGAGAACAGAATCAGAATCATGTTAGAATTAAAAGCATACTTCATGTTTCAATAAAACCGAGTCAATCTGTTAAACTTCGTATCTGTTACCAGGATGCCTCTCATGTAGTCTTCCAAAGTTCCAAACACATTGCTTCTCTGATACACCAAAATATGATCCCACCATCCACATTGAATTTGGTCTCTAACAAACAAATTGCATCATACTCTTGGAATATATGAATAGATTAATTAACAACTAATGAATAAATTAATTAACAGCTAACATTTTTTTGCAGTTTCAATAATTAACTAATTCCTGCAAGTAATCTCAAATTTGTAACTGCTAGTAAAAGATAAGCTAACATCTTTAATGATGGTAAAAGATATGCTAACATCTTCAATGATGCACTATTATTTCCTACAAACATTTGATTTTAAACAGCGATTGCTACTTGTGAAATGATGCATCAGCATCCAATAATAGAGGACATTTCTCCATGCTGTAGTTGCTATTGCAGTCTGTACCATTAGTTATCAGGTAATCTTTAAGCTGTGAAATACAGGAACATAATAAGCATGAAGAAGTATGGAGGCTCATCAGTTAGTTTCTTCTCTTGACATTTCATAATTGGCACTGTGACTGCATCTACATATCAGAATTACCGCAGACACATAATTCCTTTACGTACACAAAACTGCAGATGCCAAAGATGGATGGCTATGAAGCAACAAAAGAAATCCGGAAACTCGAGGCTGGAACAGGTTTTCACATTCCATTGTTGCATTGACAGCACATGCAATGTCATCTGATGAAGCAAGATGCTTGGAAGTGGGGATGGATGCATATGTTACAGCACCAGCGATGGTCTCAACCACTCCCTGCAGCAAATTCAAAGGTACCTGCCAATTGAGCTGCATCTTCTTTTCTCCATCACTCACTACTATAACTGGCCTAGCCATTTCTCTTTCCTCAGCCTAGCTTCTCTGATCCACAAATTTTATTTTTATGATAACCAGGTCAAAATCTTACATCAGAACACCAACAAAATGACTTCCTCTGTTGCCTATCCTTTTGCACTCATTAAGCCCTGCGGAGTCCAGGGAGATGTAACTTTGAAGGATATAAATCAAGAATTCATGCTCCAGTATTATTGAAAACAGAGGATGCAAAAAATGAGGATTCTTCAGATTGCTATCCTATGTCAGCATTTTATGGGAAGCCCGTTGTTGTGAAGACTAAGATCCGCACAGAAGGTGGGAAGGCAGCATCACTATCATGCAAACAAGGGGCTGAGTACATAAGGTTTCTTTTGTTACATGTGTGTCTCTGGCTTCTACCTCATGCATTTCTTTTTGGGTCAGTTTGCATGATATGCAGTGGCCAGCTAGTAAGAAAGTTCTAATTTGTTTATTAGAATACTCTATTGACATGAATCCCACCCTTTGTCAACTGAATATCATCATTCTCCGAGTTGTGCCAGCAATGCCAACTGATCTTTCATCATGCTATTAGTGATTCAGAAAATCTTGTGTGACATGTATTGCTTTATGCTTTATCTGCATTGCCCCCTTTTTTCTGGAAGCACTCTGAAGAAAAGGAAAAGAACTAAATTCTGACTATAACCTGGTATGGAAATTTGAAGACATCCATCTAAACAATTGCCAAAAGAGTGGTGTCACTATGTGTGCATGTATGTCAAGCTTACTAGCTATGTATTGCTAGCAGTCTCTGGCTCTCTGCTTCGGACCTATGATTCCTCTTGACAGTTAATTAGAAGGTGGCTGCCCTGGCATACCCAGGTGGCTGCCCTGGCTCTCTGAATAAAATCTTGACTATTAATGCACATTTCTACATCTAGATGGTTATTATAACCACGTGGGAGTTCAATGGAATATTATCATTATTATTATTTTCACATTTTTGTCATTTTGGTACTAGTGTCAAATGCGTTTGAGCTTTCCGTGGAAGTGTGCTGAGTTATTGAACAGTCCCAGGAACGATCTAGAACTGAATGTTTGCTGTCAAGTGGGTACACCGTCATGGCAAATAAAGATGTTTATAATTGTGATACTGATGTTAGATAACAAGATGATTATTTGCAGTCTGAAAATCATCTCACAAAATGATGTTTACCAGTTAACTTTCATTGTGTACTCAGCAGTGGCCTAATGGTTACCACTCCATGTATACCAAGTTGTAAAGGTCAAGGGTTCAGATACCACTGGAATAGGATTCTAAATTTCTAAAGAATAATATAGGAGGCCAGTTTTTTCAACCAAGAAAAAAAAGGGTTAACTCTCATGTGGTAGAAAATAGTTAACTTTCACATCCCTTTTTGTACTGTAGCATAAGTTGAACTGGAGCTTTTGACTATGATTTCCAGGGATCTAGGAATCTTTGAAGATTTGGATGGCCCCCTGAGTTGTTTTAACAGAGATATCTATGCAACTGTTTGAAGATTTTGCACACTGGTTTTCTTTCTCTCCTTCTAATCTCACACTGTATTAACTTGGTGCCGTATGATGGTACTTCAGAATGTTACTTTCCTCAGAAGGATGACATTTCTATCCTCAGATTTGTTCATCGGATTTTTTTATCTATAATAATTGTGATGCCTTTCACTTTGGGGAAATATGTCTCCTTGTAAGAGAATCATATGGCAGATTTTTGTCACCTTCTGGCCAGGGTGCAATGTCCATCAATGGCACATCTGGGCCTAACAGGGGAAACTGACGGAGTTAGTTTAGTTAAGAAATTTCCATCAATGGCACATCTGGGCCTAATAGGGGCGTAACGCTCAAAGTCAAAATAAACAAGTTAGTTTAGTTAAGAAATGAAACTTAAGTTTGTGGGTCCAAAATTAAAAATACTCATCCGATTGACCTCCGGTTTGTTCCAGCACGGTCGAGGCGATGAGTGTGACTTGTGGAAACTGACGGAGTTCAATTCGGACTCCCGATTTGAGCTCGACGCTCAAAGTCACAATAAACAAGTTAGTTTAGTTTAGAAATGAAAACTTAAGTTTGTGGGTCCAAAATTAAAATACTCATCCGATTGGCCTCCGGTTTGTTCCAGAACGGTCGGGCGATGAGTGTGACTTGTAGAAACCGACGGAGTTCAATTCGACTCCCGGTTTGACCTCGACGCTCCAAGTCGTCTTAACCAAGTTAGTTTAGTTAAAAAATAAAAAACTTCGGTTTGAGGGTCCAATATTAGAATACTCTTCCGATTGGCCTCCGTTTGTTCCAGCACGGTCGGGCCGATGAGTGTGACTTGTGGAAACTGACATAGTTCAATTCGGACTCCCGGTTTGACCGCGACGCGCCAAGTCGTCTTACCAAGTTAGTTTAGTTAAAAAATGAAGAACTTCGTTTTGAGGGACCAAAATTAGAAATACTCATCCGATTGGCCTCCGATTTTTTTCCAGCACGGTCGGACCGATGAGTGTGACTTGTGAAAACTGACGGAGTTAATTCGGACTCCCGGTTTGACCTCGACGCTCCAAGTCGTCTTAACCAAGTTAGTTTAGTTAAAAAATGAAAAACTTCGGTTTGAGGGACCAAAATTAGAAATACTCATCCGATTGGCCTCGGTTTGTTCCAACACGGTCGGGCCGATGAGTGTGACTTGTGGAAACTGACGGAGTTCAATTCGGACTCTTGGTTTGACCTCGACGCTCCAAGTCGTCTTAAACAAGTTAGTTTAGTTAAAAAATGAAAAACTTCGCTTTATGGGTCCAATATTAGAAATACTCTTCCGATTGGCCTTCGGTTTGTTCCAGCACGGTCGGGCCGATGAGTGTGACTTGTGGAAACTGACGGAGTTCAATTCGGACTCCCGGTTTGAGCTCGACGCTCAAAGTCACAATAAACAAGCTAGTTTAGTTAAGAAATGAAAAAATTAGGTTTGTGGGTCTAAAATTAAAAATACTTATCCGATTGGCCTCCGGTTTGTTCCAGAACGGTTGGGGCGATGAGTGTGACTTGTGAAAACCGACGGAGTTCAATTCGGACTCCTGGTTTGACCTCGACGCTCCAAGTCGTCTTAACCAAGTTAGTTTAGTTAAAAAATGAAAAACTTCGCTTTATGGGTCCAATATTAGAAATACTCTTCCGATTGGCCTTCGGTTTGTTCTAGCACGGTCGGGCCGATGAGTGTGACTTGTGGAAACTGACGGAGTTCAATTCGGACTCCCGGTTTGAGCTCGACGCTCAAAGTCACAATAAACAAGCTAGTTTAGTTAAGAAATGAAAAAATTAGGTTTATGGGTCTAAAATTAAAAATACTCATCCGATTGGCCTCCGGTTTGTTCCAGAACGGTTGGGGCGATGAGTGTGACTTGTGGAAACCGACGGAGTTCAATTCGGACTCCCGGTTTGAGCTCGACGTTCAAAGTCACAATAAACAAGTTAGTTTAGTTTAGAAATGAAAAACTTAGGTTTGTGGGTCCAAAATTAAAAATACTCATCCGATTGGCCTCCGGTTTGTTCCAGAACGGTCGGGGCGATGAGTGTGACTTGTGGAAACCGACGGAGTTCAATTCGGACTCCCGGTTTGAGCTCGACGCTCAAAGTCACAATAAACAAACTAGTTTAGTTTAGGAAAGAAAAACTTAGGTTTGTGGGCCCAAAATTAAAAATACTCATCCGATTGGCCTCCGTTTGTTCAGAACGGTCGGGGCGATGAGTGTGACTTGTGGAAACCGACGGAGTTCAATTCGAACTCCCGGTTTGAGCTCGACGCTCCAAGTCGTCTTAACCAAGTTAGTTTAGTTAAAAAATGAAAAACTTCGGTTTGAGGGACCAAAATTAGAAATACTCATCCGATTGGCCTCCGTTTGTTCCAGCACGGTCGGACCGATGAGTGTGACTTGTGAAAACTGACGGAGTTAAATTCGGACTCCCGGTTTGACCTCGATGATCCAAGTCGTCTTAACCAAGTTAGTTTAGTTAAAAAATGAAAAACTTCGGTTTGAGGGACCAAAATTAGAAATACTCATCCGATTGGCCTCCGGTTTGTTCCAACACGGTCGGGCCGATGAGTGTGACTTGTGGAAACTGACGGAGTTCAATTCGAACTCCTGGTTTGACCTCGACGCTCCAAGTCGTCTTAACCAAGTTAGTTTAGTTAAAAAATGAAAAACTTCGGTTTATGGGTCCAATATTAGAAATACTCTTCCGATTGGCCTTCGGTTTGTTCCAGCACGGTCGGGCCGATGAGTGTGACTTGTGGAAACTGACGGAGTTCAATTCGGACTCCCGTTTGACTGCGACGCTGCAAGTCGTCTTAACCAAGTTAGTTTAGTTAAAAAATGAAAAACTTCGATTTGAGGGACCAAAATTAGAAATACTCTTCCAATTGGCCTCCGGTTTGTTCCAGCACGGTCGGGCCGATGAGTGTGGCTTGTGGAAACTGACAGAGTTCAATTCGGACTCCCGATTTGACTGCGACGCTCCAAGTCGTCTTAACCAAGTTAGTTTAGTTAAAAAATGAAGAACTTCGGTTTGAGGGTCCAAAATTAGAAATACTCATCTAATTGACCTCTATTGCTTATAGTTTTATTTAATTTATGCTTCTAAAATAAGTTATTGCTTATAATAATATTTAATTTTAACTTATTATTGTTATATATGTATTGTAGGTTCCTTCATCGGGTGGAGTGGGAGGACACGAGCACGAGGATGAAGACGAAGACAAGCATCATGATTTTCATTTCATTATTATTATTGTTGTAGACATTTTTATTATTGTTGTTAGCATTATATTATTGTGATGTTGTGGATATTTTTATTCTTATTGTGGACATTTTATTATTTTGATGTTGTGGACATTTTATTATTGTTGTGTTGTGGATATTTTTATTATTGTTGATGTTGTCGACATTTTATTATTGTTTTGTTGTGGATATTTTTATTATTTTTGTGTTGTAGACATTTTTATTGTGGACAATTATTATTGTTGTGGATATTATTTATTTACGCAGGTTATTTTCCTAAAAATGTATATATTTTTTAAAAAAATATTTAAAAAATAGAGACCGAATAGGGACCGAAATAATTCGGTCCCTATTCGGTCCCTATTTTAGGGACCGAATAGGGACTGAATATTCGGTCCCTAAATAGGGACCGAACTGAGTTGGTCCCATTCAGTCCCTAAAATGGGGACCGAATAGGGACCGAATCAGGTCGGTCCCTATTTAGGGACCGAATTTATTCAGTCCTAGTTCGGTCCCTAAATAGGGACCGAATAGGGACCGAATTATTTCGGTCCCTAAATAGGACCGACCTGATTCGGTCCCTATTCGGTCCCCATTTTAGGGACTGAATTGGGACCAACTCAGTTCGGTCCCTATTTAGGGACCGAATATTCAGTCCCTATTCGGTCCCTAAATAGGGACCGAATAGGGACCGGCTCAGTTCAGTCCCTAAATAGGGACCGAATATTCGGTCCCTATTCGGTCTCTATTTTAGGGACCGAACTGGGACCGAATACGTTCGGTCCCTAAATGGGACCGATCTGATTCGGTCCTATTCGGTCCCCATTTTAGGGACTGAATTGGGACCAACTCAGTTCGGTCCCTATTTAGGGACCGAATATTCAGTCCCTATTCGGTCCCTAAATAGGGACCGAATAGGGACCGGCTCAGTTCAGTCCCTAAATAGGGACCGAATATTCGGTCCCTATTCGGTCTCTATTTTAGGGACCGAACTGGGACCGAATACGTTCGGTCCCTAAATTGGGACCGATCTGATTCGGTCCCTATTCGGTCCCTATTTAGTGACCGAATAGGGACCGAATTTAGTCGGTCACAGATTTGTGACCAGAAGTTTTTGACCGACAAATTCGGTCACTATTCGGTCCCTATTCGGTCTCTGAGCTGTTTAGGGACCGAATAGAGACCGAATAGAGACCGAATATTTCGGTCTCTATTTCCGATTTTTCTTGTAGTGGTGAGCACATGGTTACCAGTAAGCCTAGCATGATGAGTAACATTTTTCACATGCTTTTATATCACATAATCACATCTTTTTCTTGCTGTTTTAACACACTTAAACAAATCTCAAACATATCATTATCTCTGCTGACTTTCTCAATCACAATCCTTTCATCTAGCAATCTTTAACACACACTGTTCCACAATACAACACTGTTCCCGTTGTAACTCTATTATAATTATCTCTGCAATAATTGTCTCTTACACATATGACAACCTTTACCTTCTACTTGTCTCCGTTGATCCTTTACCATGATAAAAGCACCTTCATCACACTACATCACATCCTTCTCAGAACATAACTCTTTCTTTACTGAATATCACAACTAAACTTACCAATTCCCTCGATTGTCCACAACTAAAAACCTCTACCCAATCATATCTTTCTGCAACAATCCAACTTACTAGCATAATTCAACATACTATACCATTACCAACCACACCATTTCTTTGCCAATACTAACAATCACTAAGCTGACAAACATATACACACAATACATGCTAAAAACTCATGGGAAAACCTCATTAAAATCACATAAAACCGTAAACTTACTACCAGTAGTGGACATTAAACTATGTCTTGGGACATTGTAACCTTAATGTCTTTTCATATTTTAACTGGACCATGCTCTGATACCAATTGTAGTGACCCTGGATATTTATGCCCAATAAGGCTCCATATCCAGATCCGCCTCCTGCGAATAGATCAAAGTCTCGCAAGGGATTTCTCACACAAGTGTCCAGTAAGATTATAAAAGACAACCATAAGAATATAAGACACAAGAAAGTACATGTTCTCATATTCATTCACAACACTTTACACTGTCCCAATACATTATTACATGTCGAAGAGATAAAGTACTACTACTTGGGACATACCCCGAGGGAGCACAAGCTCAAAGAATAATTGCTACGACTCAACTGCTGGTGGTATAAGTCCGCCACAACGCTACCACGATCCAACACATGACTAACACCTAAAAAGAACTATAAGGGAGTGAGACTCAACAAGTCACTAGCTCAGCAGGGACCTCCCAAAACAAAAGTAGAAACTGAAGGGACCTCAACCACAAAGGGTCTCACTGGCAACACTGATAGCCAAATCACAACATAATCACATTAAACATAATTAAATTATAATTAAATAAAACTCACTATCTAACATAGTCTACAGAAACTAAACAAACCAACAGGACTGGTATAGAAACACCAGTCCACAACAAGAACAGCAATGCCTGGGCCACAAGCCTCACAGGCGAACCACAAGCATAAGGTACATGACTGCCAACAAGGAGGTAGTCCACTATACCCTAAAACAAAGAACACCCCAGAAGACTACTCTCAACAAGGTACAACACAACAAGTGGGAGGTCGTACAACATGACCTCCACGGAGCACAGCTCCAGCTCAACACCCTAAAAAGGCTGGTACACGCGTACCACAACAAACGGCTACCCACAAAGGGTACAAGTACCTACCTTCACAAAACCACAACACACAGAACCTTAACACATTTGTGTCTCCAATAAGGCGCACCACAGTGAGTCAAAACTGCAATCGGTGAGTCACCACTCACAAGCCACAACCACTGGCAAAGCACGAGTCGAAAAGAACGATGCCACCACACGTAAATGAACTACTGGTTCATGACGCCAGTATCCAACCTGGACAACACAACACAAGAACTACCTCTCAGTCTCATATTCACGGACGAAAGGTACAAACTGCCGCTCCACAAGTATTAAAGCAAAAGAACAGTGGAGACCAACCAACATCATACCTGTAGACCACATAGCCATAGGCCCATGCCTAGCACCTTCAAAGACTCTGGCCTAAGCTCTCTAAAGTGAGGCACTGGAAACACAAGACTAGTTGGGGTCTAGTACGTCTACTTGTGTCCGTACCCCGAATCATGAGCGTGATACAAGCGATCGCACACCCACAAACGTGAGTCACTACCCATTGTCCTCTTTACCTTCGCCGAACGTACAACTCAAACACAAGAGTGAGGATGTCCAGGAAGATGACAAAGACCTCTATAGTACACACCGTACCAGGACACCCCCGAGCACAACAAACACAACGTGCTTGGCTCACTATGACCTGTGGTACCTGACTGAAGAGGCATTCCGAATAGGCACCGGCCCACCAAACTCAGCAAACACGAACCACGCCGATCATTTAACATAACCATAAAGCTTATATCACGATACATATACCATAATCAGTTCATCACTGGCTATCATGTGACCTTCAAGCAAACCATATACTTAAACACACTTGTACCACATAACATATAAAAACCTTGCCTATCATTGGTCATCTCATGACCTCCATGGCAACATTAACCATCATACACATTAAGCACATAATTAACATAATAACATAATTAACTCAACTTACTAACTAATCGTAAACCAATTCATTCACCTAATCATGCTTTACTAACATAAGGACAACTTAAACACCTTAACAGCATCTTAGAAAACTAGGGCTAGGTCAACACAAGACCTTCATAGCCCAACCACCTCGGAAAACAAATTGCGATGGACACAAACGTTGCCTTTAAGAATGCGACAACATACCCCGATGCGATTCAAAGCCTAAAGCGACAATGCCCATTGTCACGACCATATCGCGACGGCCCGATACGTTGCCTTCAGGCCAAACGGTCAACACCGATAGTCAATGTCACGTCCCGAGAATTACGCAGCGGATAATAGTTCGAAGAATTCGAGTCGAAATCCCGAGACGTGGACAGTCGGCAGATAAGCCTCTAGCTAGCACGCACTAAATGTGTATCAAACACAAACATCATAATAGGGCCCAACTGTTGAACTCAATCAAAATTGTAATCAGATCACAACTCATTTAATCAAAATTGGAAACGTATTGGACTGAGACTCAATAAAAGGAAAAATTACACTTATTCCTCACTTCCTACTACATTGTACTACTGCTCAAAGTAATCTACTTTAACCAGACTCATAGTTGGAACGTCTCATCACTCGGACACATTCCCATCCTCGACTTGCTCTTCCTCTTGAATGTCATAGGCACCTAGATTGGGTAAAAGTAGGGATGAGCAAACTAGTCCAGTAGGATTACATCTCAATGTGCGGGCAATGGTATAAGTGATTAGCAATTTAGAACTAGGTAAGCATGATGAATGACATGATGTGCGTGTAGGAATAAAAACCCGTTAAGACAGGATACATGAAACAAGCTAGATAGAGTGATCATGATAAAATAAGATCTGGAACGATACAACAAGATAGACTAGCAATAGATCCCTTTGTACAAGCACGTAAGATTTCAATTGATGTCAATAGTTTACAAGAACGCAGGATATCACTAGTTGCAATAAATGCAGGATGGCCATATCACGCAAGCAAGCAAGCAAGATTGCACAAGCACGATCAAGTAACACTAATCAGGCACGTAAACACTAATGTACACCAAGGAAAGATCCACCAAGAGTGCACACAGGTCACGTGTATGTGGTTCTGTATCCAACATTCAACAAGCAATAAAGTACTGCCAGCGCAGATGCAACGCCAGTAATCATTATACCCCATGGTTAATAGTATATTTATGACTCGCCGTCATTGGGGTAGACTGGAGCCCTTGGACACACGTCGTGCCCTGTCAGCATCTCATGTAAATTTTCAAATGTAGATACCCACAGTCATTAATCATGGCCAATGAGAGTTTCAATAAGTAAGCATGTGTAACGTCATGTTCATGATGAGGATGGAAACAAATAATAGAACATGATTTCATGAGAACAGTGGTCAAGAGATAAATTCGGCAGCAGAACGGTACGATTTATAATTTAGTTCAATCTTTATATTAATGGCTTTAGTGTAGATTGTAAATCACGCTCACGAGAATAAGAAGAGAAAGGAAGTGCACGCCCTAGATGTATAAGTGTGTAGTGATGTACGCGTGTCAATTCACAATCCGTCGGTCTCAAACTCTAGGAAAAACACTTAACATGATGGCATGCAATGAACAATGCATTTAACTACATATGGGTTTACAAGATTTTAAGATAAAATTTATCATTTAAAGCAAGCTAGAATGGTAACAAGAGTAAATCACAAGTTTCATGTGTGATCATAACATTAAGAAAGCAATTAGAATAATATTCATGTAATTAAGGATTTTTCAATGGGTTAAACACTTTTAAGCCGCTAAGTAGACATCATGTAATGATTTGACCCAAGACCTGCAATATTTTGCAAGGTAGTGTCGACACACCCCTTACTGGTGTCGACACCATGCTTCAAACACAAGGCAAAATAATGGAAAACTGGTCAAGTAGTGTCGACACTAGATCAGGTAGTGTCGACACAATGCTTCAAATACAAGGCAACATGATCAAGTGGTGTCGACACATGATCAGGTAGTGTCGACACAGTGCTTCAAATACAAGACAAAAAGGTCAAGTAGTGTCGACACTAGATCAGGTAGTGTCGACACTAGAGACCCTTCCCAAAACACCTTCTGGGCCAATCTGGGACAGTGTGTCGACACTAGATCAGGTAGTGTCGACACTAGAGACCTTCCCAGAACACCTTCTGGGCTGGTTTGGGACAGTGTGTCGACACTAGATCAGGTAGTGTCGACACTAGAGGCCTTCCCAGAAAAACCTTTTGGGTCAAGTGTAACCCGAAAACATGTCTCATGCAGTGATTGACTTACCCATCTTATAACTCTCCAACTAATGATATTTAGACAAAATGTTCAACATGAAAGATGACAAGGATAACTAGTAGAAGAACTTTGATGTTGGGGGTTTGATCTGATTCGATCTCGAATCCTGAGAAACATATGATGAACATAAAGCTAAGTGCAGCCTAAAATCGCAGTATCATGCAGTGACTCTCTTAACACATTTATAACTCTCTAAAGAAAGACTTTTAGACAAAACATCCAAAAAAAAAGATGATCATGACTACAAATAGAAGAACTTTCATGAAGGATGTTTAATCTAATTCGGTACCAAATCACGTGCATTATAAGAAGAACGGGAAAGCCCTAACAGTGCGCGACTTTGGAAAACACACTTATAACTCAAAATATAGTCATTAGAATTCGATGAAACCAGTGGGAATCGAAAGTTAACTTGATGCTCTACACACTTGGAATAGGATATATTAAGGTTTGGCCCGAGAAAACCTACCTTTTGGGTTGAAGATGTCCCATTTTTTTTCAGAAAACCTGCGTTCAGACCACATGGAGGAAAACGCTTACTGCTCTGAGTATGCTGCATGGAATTTGGGCATTCCACTTGGGTTAGAACGTAGACGTGACCCTCTTTCCAAGGTATAAGCCTTGCAAGGTCTGGTTTAGGTTTACCCCACCTTTGGTCGACTTCACGACGACTATATGCGCAGGTAGCAGCAGACTCAACGGGGAAGAAGATGAGTTTCTTGTTGTCGTTCCACAACTCCTAAGCCACCAAGAGCTCCCCCACACGACCCCAGCAAGTTCTAAAACTCGTCCCTAAGGTTTGGCGAAGATTTTATAAGCAACCAGGGGTTTTAGGAGTCCTATTGTAACTAGGAAAGCTAGGTTACGGTTTGGCTTGTTAGTTTCCTATTTTTGAGGATTTCTTCCTCTCTTTGAGTGTGTGAGGCTTTAGGAAACCTCCCACCATAGATAAGCACGAATTTGGGTTGCCAAGAATGCATGATTGCATCCCAATCCAACTCAAATTGCCTCTTCCTAATTTCAGCCTAATTAAAGTTACGAATTTCGCTGCATTTTCTAGCTTTATTTGAATTTTGGGCCAATGATGTCCATTGGCCCAGTTATGATATTGGGTCTGTAGCAACCCTAAATTTTTAGAAAAATAAAAATTTAAAAATTTATATTATTTAATTAGGAAATCAAATAAGAGAGAATTAAATAAAACCCATTAAAAGAAAAGGAGTAATGGGCTAACTATATTGACCCATTAGAAATTAGTGGGCTAAAATAGAGATTTTAAAAAGGGGAATAATAGAGAAATGCTCAAAATTCGTAACTAAAATATTACTAAAATAGAAAAGAGGTATTTAATGCATAAAAAATAGAAGTTTGAGTTGGATTAGGTTTACTAAACCTACCCCTTCTGATTTAGCACGAATTTAGATTCCATCCTAACCTAAATAGAGGTTGGAAAGCAAGGAATGAAGGTGGAGTTAGGAAATCTCGTAATTAAAGAGCAATTAGAATAGAAGAAGGAATAGGAACCCATACATGCATAAATACATCTCTTAAACCCTTTTGGCCGACCCTAGCTCATTGCCAAAGGTTGTTGGACGTGGTGAAGAGGCCAAGGAGGAGAGGATTTCGTGGGAAGAAGGAGTTCTTGGAGCTTCTTCCTCGTTCTTGGAGTTCTAAGCCCTAGAAGCTAAATCAAGTCAAAGGTAGGCATTCTCATAAGCAAAACCAAATCAAATCCGTTTATAGGTAGTTCCAATCACCAGGAACAAAAGCCCTGTTGTTTCATAATTTTTCATCGAGCCAATCTTTTGTTCTGGATTTTTGAAGTTCTGTATACATGATAACCTCGAGTCATCATGTTTAAATCAGATCTCCATGTACACTTGATCCCATGCTATGAAATTTTATTGTAGACACTTCATGTTGTTAGGGATCTTTTGCCCCTAAAAGCCCTATTTCATTGAGCATGTTGCTCGAATTAAATCGATCTTGCTCTCTGTATCATGTTCTTTGTTACTCGTTATTGTTCGCGCTCGAACCATGTTCAAAGCATGCTTTCTCTCTAATTCCTATTTACTGGAAGTATTCTCCGATGTCTAGTTTCCTTTGCCTCTGATTTCATGATTTTTCATCGTGTGTACATTTAGTTATGATTTTCTGAACTACCCTATGTCAAAAAGGCAAGTTTCTGGACCGCAATCCAAGATAGAGCAGAACTCTGTCAGACTCAGTCCATGGACCTGAGAACGCGATGGCCCGACAGGTCGCGTTCTCAAGCCCGTCGCGACATCACTTCTTGTCGCGTTCTGAACGCGACAGGAGACCCCGTCGCGTTCTGGCCACCTGAGCTGACAGCCGTGTCACGACCCGTACAGGACCCTGTCGCGTTCCATCATACCCCTGTCGCGATCCTTACAGGCCTATGTCGCCTTTTTAACAGTCATACACGCAGTAAAAACACCTGTTTTAAAATGGAGCTATATTGAATGCTATAAATCACATATTCACGACTTCTTTTCCATCTATGATTTCTCTTACACATGCACACACACATGAACCATCCATATATGGCTGAAACCTGGCATAAAATATCTCATAATGTATCTGGTAATTTATTACAATAAAGTATATTAATTGCCCTATTTTAAAGGACTTGTATTCATTTCTTGCGTTGTTTATATACCGATATCGACGCTCCACTGTTCTATAATTCCTCTAGAACGTCGAGCACTCGTTTTATATACACACATTACTTGGCTTGTGGTGAACTCTCCGTCGGATATTCCTTTCACCGGAGTAGTGAACCCTTGCACAAGGCCTCCGTAAGTCTCCTCTGATCATGGATTCCCACATGGTCGACGAGCCGGTTGTACCCTAACACCCATTACACCTTTAGGGATTGATATGATCCAACGGCTATTAGAAGTTCGCTCTTACCTTGAATCACGTCGGATCTCTGGACTTGTGCATAACATGGCCAGCGGGAAGATCATGAGTTCCACCTGACTGCCAACACCAAGTGCGCATGTTGTGCAACTGTTACTATCGCCAGTTTACTCGTCGCATTACTTGCAATGACCATTAGCTCTCATCTATACTCTACTCGCTCGTCTATTCACGTTCTCTCTACTATCTCGTCTATTAATCTAGTGCTCTTAACTATTCTTGGTACTCTATATTGGCCATTGACTAATTGTCTAAAGATAAACAATATAACCAATGCCTGGCAATAAATAAAGGGCCCGATCTGGTCCTGGGATGTGCGCCCGAAAGCGCTAGTGCCCATGGGAGTTAAATGATCAGAGTGTTTGGCATTACACTCAAGTGCTATCTATCTCGACTATCTATATGACAATCAAAACAGTAAAGTGCTATACTCACTCGATGTCTAGAATGACAAACAAGTGCTATACTCGTCGTGCTATTATACTTGTGCTAGTTGTGCAATGGCCATCCTGCTATTCGTGCTATACTCGATACTTGTGCTATTTTTTGGAAACTATACTCGATCTCGTGCTATTGTGCTATCTCTTGCTATATTTTGACTCTCTTGTACCTTCTATCTTTAGATACTCTACCATTAAATGCGTTAATTATTTAAAGCCTGCCTGAGCCTTAGATTTAAGTCCTACTAGGTATTATCGCTCACCCTATGTTATTTGATGTTGTGTTCTTAGGTGAGACCGAGGATGACACATACACTCACGAGGAAGGGAATGACCAAGAGTGAATCCAGGAGTACCCTCGAGTCATTTTGTTATCTTAGAGTTGTAGTTAGCTATTTCCTTTTATTGCAATGTAATTGGGCCCTATAGAATGGCTCTGATATTAGTGGTTGTAACTAGACATTTGAAAAGTTATCAATGAGGAAGATTTGCTTTAGTATTATTCAATGTGCAATGGTTTGATGTCTAGTATTCGCTCTATACCATTTTCTTGCAACTGCCTTCGCGCTCCGATATTCCGCGTCGCGGCGTGACAGGGTCATTAATATAAAATGTTGGAAGTCTCTCCAACACTTTTATTTATTTTTGATTACGTCGTATTTCCGTGTTAACGATTTTCCGACTTGTTATAGCACGTACGATAATGATGCGTATGTTTTACATACTTGGATATCATGGAAATTATTTATTTCCATTTATTTGAATTTTTATATAGCTAAATTTTCGAGGTGCAACAGTCAAAACGCAAATCGTGAAGGAATGATACGTCGTGACAAAGACCACACAAAACTATACATAGAATCGTGATGGACCACACCGACGCATTCAACAAGAATGCGACGGATCGGATGGTCGCGTCCACATCAGCCGTTCCAACACAATCGGAACACAAGAACGCGACATCCCAAGGCGACACGTTCCAAACCAAATGTGACGGTTTAGTCTGTGACCTTCTCAGGCAGGCAACTGAGCCCTTCTTCCTCCCCCAAAAACCCATTCAACGCACCTTACAGCTCAAACATAAGCTTATAAAATGAGAGCTACACTACCACATGCTTTTATATTATGCTTTATGTAGCACCCCAGAAATTTTAATTACACAAAAACTAAAATAAATGGAAATAAATAATTTCCATAATATCGGAGTATTTAAACATATGTATCGTTATCGTATGTGCTAAAATACATTGAAACATTTTGTAAAATTAAAAATAGACCCCAAACATTATTACTAAATGTTTCACAAAGAAATTTGTGCCAAGAAAAATCAGATTAGCCAAGTTTAAAGTGTTTCGGGACTTATTATCGTAATTCATGAATAAGTCAAAAAATTATTATCACACATACTTGGATGAGTCAGAAAATTAAATAAAAATCATATACAGACTTCAAATAATATCCTCTAACGACCCATCAAGAAATTTGGGTCAATAAAAATTATTTGGGCTAGGTTTAAGAGTTATTGTGACCATTATCTAAATTAGGAAACAAGTCGGAAAATCGTTAACACGGGAACGACACAACCATAAATTAAATAAAAATATTGGAGAGACTTCTAACATTATATATTAATGACCCAATATCATAATTGGGCTAATGGACATCATTTGGACTAAAAATCAAATGACGCAAGAAAATACATAGAAATTCGCAACTTTAAATAAGCTGAAATTAGGAAGAGGTAATTAGAGTTGAAATGGGAAGAGATCTTGCAATCTTGGCAACCCAAATTCGTGCTTAACTATGGTGGGATGTTTTATAAAGCCTCACACACTCAAATGGAGGAAGAAATCTTCAAAATAGGAAACTAATATGTCAAAACCGCAACTTAGCTTTCCTTGTCACAATAGGACTCCTAAACACCATGGTTGCTTAAATACTCCTCACCCAAACCCTAGGGATGAGCTTAAAACTTGTTGGGGTCATGTGGAGGAGTGCTGGGTGGCTGGGGAGCTGTGGATCGACCACAAGAAGGACATATTCTTCCCCCGTTCGTCTGCCATGACCTGTGCAAACCGTCCCCTTAGAGTCGACTAAAGGTGAGTCAAACCATAACCAAACCTTGCAAGACTTATACCCCTGGAAAAGGGTCAGGTCTACTTCCTAACCCAACTGGAATGCCCAATTTTTCATGCAGTATACATAGAGTATTAAGCGTTATTCAAACAGTGGTCTGAACAAGGGATTTCTGAAGAATGAGACTTCATCAACCCAAAAGGTAAGTTTTCTTGGGCCAACACTTAACAAATCTTATACCAATGTGTAGAGCATCAAGTCTAGTTTCATGTCTTATTGGTTTCATTGTATTCCAATGAGTAGATTTTGAATTATAAGCGTTTTCCCAAAGTCACGCATGTTAGGGTCTTTTCCTATTTAAGTTGATTTATCATGCATCCCGAGGCCATTTAATTACTTAAAAATCATAGTTCTCTTATTTGTCATGTTCCCAACAACTTTCATGTTGAGACTTTTGTCTGATCGAACCCCCCTGTGTGCAATTTTTTCTGCATTTTCTGTCTGACCGTGAACCGCGTCCAATCAGGTGGACGCGATTCAAGGGCCTGTGAAAAATGTCTGCACATCCGGACGTGATTTAGGTGTTGACCAGTCCAAGCCTCGCGTGGGTCTGCGCGCCGCCTGGGAGTCCACGCCACTCTAAAATGCGACGTCTGACCCCGACGCGTTTCAGAGGATTTTCCCACCCACGTTTTTTTTAATGGTTTTCTATAGACGCGTCCATGTCCCCCGACGTGATTCAGTCTTGAAGGCGGCCACCAGTGAGGATGTGATTTAGTATCTTTACAGTTTCACCTGCTTTCGCTGTGCACTGCATTTTTAAGTGTGTCCTCTGTGTTGGACGCATATTTTTAGGCATACCTGAGGTTTGTTTAACATGATATTTAGTGTGTAATTCTCATGTCATAGGTCTGATCATTACATGATATCTGTTTAATGGCTTCAAATTCTTTAACCCATTTAAAAAGCCCTAATTATAACATTATTCTAAGTGCTTTCTTAATGACGTGACCATTCAGGTAACTTGTGATTCACTCTTCTTTACTATTCTAGCTTATTAAATGATGATTATTATCTGAAAATCTTGCAAACCCATGTGTAGTTAAATGCATTGTTCATTGCATGCCATCATGTTAAGTGCTTTCCGCAAGTTTGAAACTGATGGTTGTGAATTGAGACACGCGTACATCACTACACACTTGCACATCTAGGCAGCCCTTTTCTTGGGAATTGTAAGTTCCCTACTGGTCATTCTGAATCGATAGACTAGCGACCTTTTCTCCAAGGCCTCTGTAAATCTACTCTGCCCATGGATTTCCACATGGCCGACGAGTTGGTTGTACCATTGAAGTTCCCTAGAGATACCGTGCACTTCCTCTCTCATCTTGTTCTCGTGAGTGTGAATTACAATCTGGACTAAAGTCGTTAATGTAAAGATTGAATTAAAGTATAAATCCTACCGTTATGCTGCCAAATTTATCTTTCGACCATTGTTCTCATGAAATCATGTTCAATCATGCTGTAAAGTCTACACTGATGCATCTGGAATCGGTCTAGGCTGTGTACTAATGCAGAATGAGAAAGTGATAGCTTATTCTTCAAGGCAGTTGAAGCCACATGAAGTCAATTATCCTGTCCATGACTTAGAGCTAGCTGCTGTGGTATTTGCACTCAAGATCTGGAGGCATTACCTGTATGGGGAACAATTTATTGTCTACTCCGACCACAAGAGTTTGAAATACTTATTTTCTCAGAAGGAGCTTAATATGCGACAACGGAGATGGCTGGAGTACTTGAAGGATTTTGATTTCAACATTCAATATCACCCAGGCAAAGGTAATGCAGTAGCTGATGCACTTAGCAGAAAACCAGTAGCTTCGTTATCCTGTCTAGTCATGGGCGAGATGCAATTGTTAGAGCAATTCGCCAGTCTAGATCTGAATATTGAAAAGAGAAGTGATAAGATGTTAGTGGCTAATCTTAAAGCTCAACCCGACATCTTTGTCGAGATCAGAGAGCAACAGGCTAATGATCCGTTTCTAATCAGAGTAAGGGAGACCATAGCTGACAAGCCAGACTTCTCCATCGCTGAAGATGGAAGATTTTATTCCAAGCCAGGACATGTGTGCCTGACAATGAAGAGCTGAAAAGGAAACTGATGGATGAAGCCCACAAGACCAAGTACACAATACATCCAGGTGCAACCAAGATGTACCAAGACATGAAAAGGTCATTTTGGTGGCCAAATATGAAGCGTGAGGTGGCTGAGCATGCAGCGCACTGCCTCACTTGTCAGCAAGTAAAGGCAGAACATCGGCGTCCTGCGGGTGTACTTAGACCCTAGACATACCCGAATGGAAGTGGGAAAGCATCGGAATGGATTTCATCATGGGTTTACCCCGAACTCGTGGTGGACTCGATGCAATCTGGGTCATAGTGGACCAATTGACCAAGTCCGCACATTTTCTAGCAATTAAACACTTGGAGTGTTGATGTGCTTGCAGCGTTATATGTAAAAGAGATAGTCAGACTACATGGAGTTCCAGTATCCATTGTCTCAGATTGTGACCCTAGGTTCACTTCTAGATTCTGGAAGGGACTCCAAACTGCCTTAGGCACTAAACTCAATTTTAGTACTGCTTTCCACCCACAGACGGATGGACAGACAGAAAGGACCAACCAGATAGTGGAGGACATGCTACGTGCCTGCACTATAGATTTTGAAGGTTATTGGAATGAACAACTATCACTAATAGAATTCGCCTACAACAACAGTTATCAGGCCAGCATTAAGATGGCACCATTCGAAGCTCTGTATGGCAGAAGCTGTAGATCGCCAGTGTGCTGGAATGAAGTAGGTGAGCAGCAATGGCTGGGACCAGACATGGTACAAAATACTAGCAGAGACATACAAATTATCAGAGACAGAATTAAGGTAGCTCAGTCCAGGCAGAAGAGCTATGCTGATAAAAGAAGAAGGGACTTAGAATTTCAGACTGGAGACCATGTGATGCTAAAAGTATCCCCGACCAGAGGATTCCAAAGATTTGGGATGAAAGGCAAATTGAGACCAAGATTCATAGGTCCGTTGAAGTGTTAGATAGAGTGGGCGAGGTAGCATATCGACTGGCACTACCTCCCCAGTTCTCTACAGTACACAATGTATTCCATGTGTCAATGCTAAGGAAGTACGTGTATGATCCATCTCACGTAATTAGCTATGATGATATCACTCTGAACAAAGATATGACCTATGAAGAAAGGCCAGTGAAGATTCTGGACAAGAAGATGCAACAGCTTC
Organism: Colocasia esculenta; assembly: GCA_014218235.1. Classification (NCBI taxonomy): domain Eukaryota; kingdom Viridiplantae; phylum Streptophyta; class Magnoliopsida; order Alismatales; family Araceae; genus Colocasia; species Colocasia esculenta. Next base: position 7,601,493 of record CM024756.1, read on the forward strand.
GGAATCGAGCCATACCCGTGGTGAAGATATTATGGAGAAATCACGAAGTTGAAGAGGCCACGTGGGAGCCTGAAGCTACAATGCGCCGGAATTATCCGAATTATTCAGTAAGTCATTCTTCCTCTTACGATTATATGAATTTGGGACCAAATTCTTTTTAAGAGGGGAGGATGTAGCACCCTGGATTTTTAAAATCCAAATAAAATAAATTTTTATTAAATAAAGGAAAATTGATTTAATTGGAATAAAGGGAGAATGCATTGTATAAATGGGAATTAAAGCAATCCCCATTAAATTAAATTAGTAATGGGTTACTCTAATAACCAAACCCAATGGAATGGCCCCAATAGGGATAGCCCATGTTGAATGAGAATTAAATTAATGAAATTCGTATCTAAATAATTAATAAATAGTAAGGGTTAAGATAAATGTTAAATAACCCTTATATATCTAAATAAAGAGTCCTAAACCCATCCTAACTCATTAACCACGAATTAAACACTCCCCCACCCATTAGATGGATAAATGAGAGAAAATAGAGAGATAAATGTGGAATTTTCGTAATTAAAGGAGGAGAGAGAGTTTGGAGTTGTATGGACTCTATAGGAAGCTTAAACACTTCAAACCTCCTTGACTCTATTGGAGACCAAGGAGCAAGGAGGAGAAGGCTTGGAGCAAGAAAGTTTTCCCGTTTTTCGTCTTCAACTTAGGGTTTTCTTGGACTCGACAAAAGGTAAGCAATCTCTCAAGCTAAAATCGTGAAATAATTATCCTAGGTAGCCTTCATGTACCTCTTCAAAAGCCCTATGGTTTCGTGGTATTTCGTTCATCCATTTAAGCGAATTTAATTTGTGAAATCCTGCTGTCACCATGAACCCTAATCTCATGTTTTCTCTAATACCTTGCACGTACTTGTTCCCATGCTATGATAAAATTCTCATTGATGCTACCATGTAACAGCTTTCAAACGCCCCTAGTCTTGCTTGATTTCGATCTCCCATGAGGGAGAATTAAATCTTTGAATATCTATCAGACCTGTGCACTCGACCCTTCTTGTTTCCTTTTTAACCTCGTGCAAACTTGACATAATTCCATGATAAAATTATCATAAATACTACTACATGTTATCTTTCAAACGCCGCTAGTTTCAGAATTTTTCATCATGTATACACCTCTAATTAATTCGTTGAACCCTGACTGCGCCTGTTTAGGTCACCAAAAAGTAACCTGATCAATGTATATCTAAACCTTGTCTATTTTCAAATTAATCGTGTATGTTGATAGTTATACATGTCTAATTTCGTTTGAAACTGGTTTCGTGCTTTTTGGATCACCGTGCGATTTTATACGGAATTTAGAATGTCCCTGTATCACAGAGGACTCGACCTGAGAAAAAGGAAAAAAGGGCAACCACCTGTTATCGCGACGGCGCGACCCGCCGCGATATCATCTGTGTCGCGCCCTGCTGGCATGTCGCGTCAAGAACGCGACGGCCTGTGACGCCGCGATTCACCCCGGTCCGAGCCAGGCCGGCCAGGACCCCGTGTCGCGCCCGACCGCCCTGTCGCGACTTGAATCGCGACGGGTAGGTCCGTCGCATTTCAAAGATTTCGGCCAGAACTATTAAATTGTGTACATGCCCTGCTGTTTTGGCTATTTAACCCTAATTAGCCATGATTAAACCATGTTATAATTAATTTGACTTGCTAAATTAATAAAAATGGCATTTGCACGACTTATCATATCCTCAAGATTTCTTTACACTTACACACACATAACATTGTAAATTGCCATTTGACCTTGATAATTATGCAATAATGTATTCAGTAAATTATCTAAATAAATGATTAAATTATCCTATTTTGTTAAATACAATTGTTTCCTTTTTGACTCGCGTATTTTATCTACCGTTACCGTTTTCCCTCGGCCTTCGAGCACTCGAGGCACGACGGACCCGTTTTTACACACTTTCCCTTGACTTGGACCACCTCTCCACCGGGAATACTCTCGATTGGACTAGGGACTCCTTGTCAAGACCTCTGTAAGTCTTCTTGGCTTTGGCGCACGTCCTTAGTCAACGAGCTAGTTGTACCCTAAAACCCGTTATACCTTAGGGATCAGTACGATCCATGGCCTTAGTGTTCTCTCCTTATCATGTAATCACGCTGGACCATCTAGCCTGTGTTCATAGCACGGCTTGGGCAGTTGTGACTTCTACCAGACTGCCGGTACCCGACCTGGTGCCGTGCAACCGTTTCTATCATGTGTTTCTCGTCATTTTACATATATGTCCCTATCTCATCTACTATCTCGATACTCTCACCTGTTCACGTTCTCTCTACACTCTCGTCTAGTTCATCTACTACTCTCATCTATTCTTTGTACTCTCTTGGCCATTTTGTGATTGTCTAAGATAACAAACATGACTATGCTAGGCAACATAATAAGGGCCCGATCTGGTCCTTGGGAGGAGCACCTGAAGGCTATAACTCGCGGGGGTCTAATGATCCGGTGATGGCATACACCAAACGCATGACTATCAAGATTTAATCTAAGACAATTCACAAACATTCCTGTACATGATACTTGACTTGTGTTGATAAAATGATCGACCAAACGCATGTTACTTGCTTTACTTGCTATCGTGACTTGTGCACTACTGTGCAATTACTTGTTAACTTGAAATATGGCCAAATCTTTTGTACTTGTTACCTATGAAGGTATTCTTGTCTTGTGAACTTACTGGCACGACTATACCTGATCGTTCTCGTACTTGCTCGTTCCTGTTAGTTATCCTGCTTGATAAAAAGGGTTAAACACTTTAAGCCTGCTTGTTTACATGAGATATTAAGTCCTACTGAGCGTTATTCGCTCATCCTGCATTTTATTTAATGTGTTTCAGGCGAGTATGACGATGACCACACTCACGAGGACGGGACTGAGGATGATGCTCAGGAGTGACCCTTTCCAGCAACCAGGCTTTCTAGTAGTAGTCAGTTAGTATAGATATGAGTTAGTGAATCAGATAGTCATTTATGTATTAGTTGATTTGAATAAAGTACTCTGGGCCCTAGTTTTGGCTCTATACGTTGATGTATTAGTCAGTTAATGAGTTATTAGTGAATGTAATGGAGGTTGTTGGATTATTAATAAATTAGAGTTTAATTGGTATTATCCGATTGTGCAATGGTTTGTCATTTATCTCTCGCTCTGTACTATTTAATAACTGTAATCCCGCTCCGATATTCCGCATCGGGGCGTTACATCTTGATGGATATTTTCTTGGTGTACATTAGTGTCTACTTGCCTAATTAGTGTTACATAATCGTGCTCGTGCGTTCTTGCTTGCTTGCGTGATATGGCCATCCTACATTTATTGCAATTAGTGATATCTTGCATTCTTGACATCAAGTGAAACCTTGCATGCTTGTACAAAGTGATATATTGCTAGTTCTATCTTGTCATCTTGTTCTTGATCTCGTTCTTTAATGATCACTCTATCTAGCTTGTTCCATGTATCATGTTTAATGAGTTTTATTCACACATGCATATCATGACATTCATCGTGCTTACCTAGTTCTAAATTGTCAATCACTTATATCATTGCCCGCACATTGGGATATAAATCCTACTGGACTAGTTTGCTCATTCCCCTACTTTTACCCAATCTAGGTTACTATGATGTTCAAGAGGAGAGCAAGTCAAGGATGGGAATGCGTCCGAGTGATGAGCATTCCAACTATGATTCTACCTATAGTTAGTTTTTTTAAGTGTTAGAACATGTAGTAGGAAGTGAGGAATAAAATGTACTTTTCTTTTCATTGAGCCTTAGTCCTATAATAGTTCCCGTTTGGAATACAATGAGTTGAGATTTGAAGACAAGATTAGTTGAGTTCAATATTTGGGCCCTAAGATGATGTATGATGTTATACATTTAGTGCGTACTGGCTAGAGGCTTATTTTCCAACTGTTCACGTCTCGGGATATCGACTCGAATTATTCCGCGTTATTAATATCCGCTGTGTAATTCTCGGGATGTGAATGTTTAGTGGTATCAGAGCCTAGGAATGCCAAATAGGATATATGTCTTAGGATTAGGAGATACCTATGGAACCTAGGTCGTGGAAATTTAGTATAGCACCTGGTGAGGATGGGTAGAGACTGGGATTATGTTATAATGAACAAAACACTCCTACCCATTGACTCTTATAATGAATCTTGAGACATTAATTGGTTCCATCCTTTTCTCATGCACCTTCATAACTCTTACACTCAACTGCAATGGCTCGCAACCAGTGGCAAGCTATGCAAGAAACCGTGGCTGGATTGACTCTGGCTTTACAAAATGTGGTTCAGGCTGGAAATCAGGCTACTGCTGCTGCTAGGAATGGAGCGGGTGATTTACACCGCACATTTAGGAGTTTGAACCCTCCTCGTTTCTCTGGATCCCCTAATTCGGACGAGGCAGAGAACTGGCAGGAAGAGATAGAAAGATCTTCCAAGTCATGTAATGCACTAACAGGGAGAAGGTGGTACTGGCCACCTTTCAATTCACTAAGGATGCCCGAGCATGGTGGAAGGCCACATCGGCCCACCTGCCAAATGTAGCTGAGCTAGAGTGGGCAGGATTTCTAGAGATCTTTCGAGGAAAATACTTCTCTGAAAGAGTTAAGGAAAAGAAGGCAGCAGAATTTTCCGCACTGAAACAGAAACGATGTCCGTGGCTGAGTATGAGGCTCAGTTCGCGGGCCTTGCTGTATACGCCCCACACCTGGTGGGAATAGAAAGACTGAAGGCTAACCGTTTCATGGATGGGCTTAGGCCCATGTTCATTGAAAAGCTCGGACCACACAACATCCAAACCTACACTGAGATGGTCTAAAGAGCTCAACTAGTAGAAGACACTATGGCAAAGGTGGAAGGCATGAGGTTGAAGGACATCTCAAAGCCGACCTTTATAAAAAGGGGAGCAGTCGATACAACTCGAACTTTCCCCAACAATAACAATAACAACAACAAAGGCTAACCACTGGGAAAGAATATGGCATGGAGAAAAGATCAAAGTAGAAGAAACAATGACGGTGGAATATTGTAAATTTTGCAACAAGCCGGGGCACCAAGCAGACAAGTGCTGGAAGAAGGTCAGGGCTTGTCTGTGATGTGGGAGTCATGAACATCGTATACCGAACTGTCCCATGCTAAAAGACCAAGTTGGAAGGAACCAGGGAGTGGTAAAGCGTCAAGGATGCATGAATGCAATAATGCAAGCAGAGCTCCCGGAAGGAGGTATGATTGTTAAACCCCCAGACTGATCTTATGATGGTTTTTTATTAGTACATTTCTAAGTGGGGGAGATCATTAAGGAGAGATTAGAAAGGAATAATCTAGTAATTATATCATAGTTCATCTGAAGGATTAAGATGGAGTTATCTCAACCGTGGAAGGAAAAAGGAGTGGAAGGAACCAAATCGATAATACGGTGGCTATAGGTGTAGATGTTGGACTAGCATCCACGATGTGGAAACAAGTTAGAGGAATTAAATCCGAAACGACCTCAAGGGTCATAACTATCAAAAGACAATTAATGATCTATAAATTTGGGGACCAAATTCTCTTAAGTGGGGGAGGTTTAGCACCCCATAAATTTTAATTACATAAGAACTCAAATAAATGGAAATAAATATTTTCCATAATATCAGAGTATTTAAACATAAGTATCGTTATCATATGTGCTAAAATACATCGGAAAATTTTGTAAAAATTATAAATCAACACCAAAAATTATTAGTAAATGTTTCACAAAGAATATTGTGCCATTAAAAATCATATTATCCATGTTTAAAGTGTTTCGTGACTTATTATCGTAATTCATGAATAAGTCGAAAAAATCATTATCACACGTACTTAGATGAGTCAGAAAATTAAATAAAAATTATATACAGACTTCAAATAATATCCTCTAATGACCCATCAAGAAATTTGGGTCAATAAAAATTATTTGGGCTAGGTTTAAGAGTTATTGTGACCGATTATCCAAATTAGAAAACAAGTCGAAAAACAATTAACACGGGAATATGACACAACCATAAATTAAATAAAAATGTTGAAGAGACTTATAACATTATATATTAATGAACCAATAACATAATTGGGCTAATGGACATCATTTGGCCCAAAATCAAATATAGCAAGAAAATACATAGAAATTCGCAACTTTAAATAAGCTGGAATTAGGAAGAGGTAATTAGAGTTGAATTGGGAAGAGATCTTGAAATCTTGGCAACCCAAATTCGTGCTTAACTATGGTGGGAGGTTTCATAAAGCCTCATACACTGAAATGGAGGTAGAAATTCTCAAAATAGGAAACTAATATGTCAAACCCGCAACTTAGCTTTCCTTGTCACAATAGGACTCCTAACAACATGGTTGCGTAAATACTCCTCACCCAAACCCTAGGGACGAGTTTACAACTTGTTGGGGTCGTGTGGAGGAGTGCTAGGTGGCTGGGGAGCTGTGGATCGACCAAAAGAAGGGCATCTTCTTCCCCCGTTTGTCTGCCACGATCTGTGCAAACCGTCCCCTTGGAGTTGACCAAAGGTGAGTCAAACCATAACAAAACCTTGCAAGGCTTATACCCCTGGAATGAGGGTCAAGTCTACTTCCTAACCCAACTGGAATGCTCAATTTTTGTGTAGTATACACAGAGTATTAAGTGTTCTTCAAACAGTGGTCTGAATAAGTGGATTTCTGAAGATTGAGAATTCATCTACCCAAAAGGTAGGTTTTCACGAGTGAAATCTTAACAAATCTTATACCAGTGTGTAGAGCATCATGTCTAGTTTCATGTCTAATTGGTTTCATCAAAATCCAATGAGTAAACTTTGAATTATAAGCGTTTTTCCAAAGTCGCGCATGTTAGGGTCTTTTTCTGTTTAGGTTGATTTATCACGCATCCCGAGGCCATTTAAAATTATTTAAAAATCATAGTTATCTCATTTGTCATGTTCCCAACAACTTTCATGTTGAGACTTTTATCCGAAGAGCCCTATTTAGGAGATATAAGCGTTGCAAGATCGAACCCACCTGTGTGCAATTTTTTCTGTGTTTTCGGTCTGACCCTGAACCGCGTCCAATTAGGTGGACGCGATTCAAGGGCCTGTGAAAAATGTCCGCACATCCGGACTCGATTTAGGCGTTGACCAGTCCACACCTCGCGTGGGTCTGCGCACCGCCTGGAGTCCACGCCGCTCTGAAACACGACGTCCGACCCAGACGCGTTTCAGAGGTTTTCCCGCCCACATTTTTTTTAATGGTTTTTTGTAGACACGTCCTTGTCCCCCGATGCGATTCAGTCTTGAAGGCGGCCACCAGTGAGGATGCAATTTAGTATCTTTCAGTTTCGCCTGCTTTCACTGTGCACTGCCTTTTTAAGTGCGTCCTCTGTGTTGGACCCATATGTTAAGGCATACCCGAGTCTGTTTAACATGATATTTAGTGTGTAATTCTCATGTCTTAGGTCTGATCATTACATGATATCTGTTTAATGGCTTAAAATTGTTTAATCCATTTAAAAAGTGTTAATTATATGAACATTATTCTAAGTGCTTTCTTAATGATGTGACCATTCAGGTAACTTGCGATTCACTCTTCTTACTGTTCTAGCTTATTTAAATGATGATTATTATATTAAAATCTTGCAACCCCATGCGTAGTTAAATGCATTGTTCATTGCATACCATCATGTTAAGTGCTTTCCGCAAGTTTGAAACCGATGGTTGTGAATTGAGACATGCGTACATCACTACACACTTGCACATCTAGGCAGCCCTTTTCTTGGGAATTTGGAAGTTCCCTACCGGTCATTCCGAATCGATAGACTAGCGACCTCTTCTCCAAGGCCTCTATAAATCTACTCTGACCATGGATTCCCACATGGCCGACGAGTTGGTTGTACCATTGAAGTTCCCTGGAGATAGCGTGCACTTCCTCTCTCATCTTGTTCTCGTGAGTGTGAATTACAATCTGGACTAAAGTCGTTAATGTAAAGATTGAATTAAAGTATAAATCATACCGTTATGCTGCCAAATTTATCTCTCGACCATTGTTCTTATGAAATCATGTTTAATTTGCTTATTACTTGTTCTCATCATCATGAACATGACATTGCGCATGCTTACTTATTGAATCTCTCATTGGCCATTATTAATGACTGTGGGTATCTACATTTAAAACTTAAGTGAGATGCTGACCGGGCACGGCGAGTGTCCAAGGGCTCCAGTCTAGCCCCAATGATGGAGAGTCATAAATATACTGTTAACCATGGGGTATAATGATTATTGGCGTTGCATCTGCGCTGCGAGTCATGCGTGCGTGTTGAATGATAGATACAATAAGCACACACACGTGTCCTGGTGTACATTCTTGATGGATATTTTCTTGGTGTACATTAAAATCTATGTGCCTAATTAGTGTTACATCATCGTGCTCGTGCGTTCTTGCTTGCTTGCGTGATATGGCCATCCTACATTTATTGCAATTAGTGATATCTTGCGTTCTTGACATCAAGTGAAGCCTTGGGTGCTTGTACAAAGTGATATATTTCTAGTTCTATCTTGTCATCTTGTTCTTGATCTCATTCTTTAATGATCACTCTATCTAGCTTGTTCCATGTATCATGTTTTAATGAGTTTTATTCGCACATGCATATCATGACATTCATCATGCTTACCTAGTTCTAAATTGTTAATCACTTATATCATTGCCCGCACATTGAGATATAAATCCTACTGGGCTAGTTTGCTCATTCCCTTACTTTTACCCAATCTAGGGGACTATGATGTTCAAGAGGAGGAGCAAGTCAAGGATGAGAATGCGTCCGAGTGATGAGCGTTCCAACTATGAGTCCACCTATAGTTAGTTTATTTTAAGTGTTATAAGATGTAGTAGGAAGCGAGGAATAAAATGTATTTTTCTTTTTATTGAGTCTTACTCCTGTAATACTTTCCGTTTGGAATACAATGAGTTGAGATTTGAAGACAAGATTATTTGAGTTCAATATTTAGGCCCAAAGATGATGTATGCTGTTATACATTTAGTGCGTGCTAGCTAGAGGCTTATTTGCCGACTGTTCACGTCTCAGGATATCGACTCGAATTATTCCGCATTATTAATATCCACTGTGTAATTCTCGGGACGTGACAGTTTAGTGGTATCATAGCCTAGGAATGCCAAATAAGATATATGTCTTAGGATTAGGAGATACCTATGGAACCTAGGTCATGGAAATTTAGTGTAGTACCTAGTGAGGATGGGTAGAGACTGGGATTATGTTAGAATGAACAAAACACTCCTACCCATTGACTCTTATAATGAATCTTGAGACATTAATTGGTTTCCATCCTTTTCTCAAGAACCTTCATAACTCTTACACTCAACTGCAATGGCTCGCAACCAGTGGCAAGCTATGCAAGGAACCGTGGCTGGATTGACTCAGGCTTTACAAAATGTGGTTCAGGGTGGAAATCAGGCTGCTACTACTGCTAGGAATGGAGCGGGTGATTAACCCAAAACTTTAGAGTTTGAACCCTCCTCGTTTCTCTAGATCCCCTGATTCGGACGAGCAGAGAACTGGCAGGAAGATAGAAAGGATCTTCCAAGTCATGCAATGCACTAACAAGGAGAAGTGGTACTGGCCACTTTTCAATTCACTAAGGATGCCCGAGCATGGTGGAAGGCCACATCGCCCACCTGCCAAATGTAGCTGAGCTAAGTGAGCAGGATTTCTAGAGATCTTCCGAGGAAAAACTTCTCTGAAAGAGTTAAGGAAAGAAGGCAGCAAAATTGCCGCACTGAAACAGAAATGAATGTCCGTGGCTGAGTATGAGGCTCAGTTCGCGCGTCTTGCTGTATACGCCCCCCCCTAGTGGGAACGGAAAGACTGAAGGCTAACCGTTTCATGGATGGGCTCAGGCCATGTTCATTGAAAAGCTCGGACTACACAACATCCAAACCTACACTGAGATGGTCCAAAGAGATCAACTGGTAGAAGACACTATGGCGAAGGTGGAAGGCGTGAGGGTGAAGGACATCTCAAAGCCGACCTTTATAAAAAGGGGAGCAGTGGATACAACTCGAACTTTCCCCAACAATATAATACAACAACAAAAGGCTAACCACTGGGAAAGAATATGGCATGGAGAAAAGATCAAAGTAGAAGAACACACGACGGTGGAATATTGTAATTTGCAACATGCGGGGCACCAAGTTGACAAGTGCTGGAAGAAGGTCGGGGCTTGCCTGCGATGTGGGAGTCATGAACATCGTATACGAACTGTCCCATGCTAAAAGACCAAGTTGGAAGGAACCAGGGAGTGGTAAAGCGTCAAGGATGTGTGAATGCAATAATGCAAGCGGAGCTCCCGGAAGGAGGTATGATTGTTAAACCCCTAGACTGATCTTATGATGTTTTTCTTATTAGTACATTTCTAAGTGGGGGAGATGATTAAGGAGAGATTAGAAAGGAATAATCTAGTAATTATACCATAGTCATATGAGGATTAAGATGGAGTTATGTCAACTATGGAAGGAAAACAAGAGTGGAAGGAACCAAATCGATAATACGGTGGCTATAGATGTAGATGTTGGACTAGCATCCCTGATGTGGAAACAAGTTAGAGGAATTAAATCCGAAATGACCTCAAGGTCATAACTATCAAAAGACAATTAATGATCTATAAATTTGGGCACCCAATTCTCTAAGTGGGGGAGGGTGTAGCACCCCATAAATTTATTACATAAGAACTCAATAATGGAAATAAATATTTCATAATATCGGAGAATTTAAACATACGTATCGTTATCGTATGTGCTAAAATGCATCGGAAAATTTCGTAAAAATTATAAATCGACCCCAAACATTATTAGTAATGTTTCACAAAGAAAATGGTGACAAGAAAAATCAGATTAGCCATGTTTAAAGTGTTTCATCACGACTTATTATTGTAATTCATGAATAAGTCAAAAAATCATTATCACACGTACTTGGATGAGTCAGAAAATTAAATAAAAATCATATACAGACTTCAAATAATATCCTCTAATGACCCATCAAGTAATTTGGGTCAATAAATTATTTGGGCTAGGTTTAAGAGTTATGTGACCGATTATCCAAATTAGGAAACAAGTCGAAAACCATTAACACGGGAACGACACAACCATAAATTAAATAAAATTTTGGGGAGACTTCTAACTTTATATATTAATGACCAATATCATAATTTGGCTAATGGACATCAATTGACCCAAAAATCAAATGAATCAAGAAAATACATAGAAATTCGCAACTTTAAATAAGCTGGAATAGGAAGAGGTAATTAGAGTTGAATGGAAGAGATCTAGCAATCTTGGCAACCAAATTCGTGTTTAACTATGGTGGGAGGTTTCATAAGCCTCATAACTGAATGGAAGTAGAAATTCTCAAAATAGGAAACTAATATGTCAAACCGCAACTTAGCTTTCCTTGTCACAATAGGACTCCTAAAAACCATGGTTGCTTAAATACTCCTCACCCAAACCCTAGGGACGAGCTTACAACTTGTTGGGGTCGTGTGGAGGAGTGCTGGGTGGCTGGGGAGCTATGGATCGACCACAAGAAGGACATCTTCTTCCCCCATTTGTTTGCCACGACTTGTGCAAACCATCCCCTTGGAGTTGACCAAAGGTGAGTCAATCCATAACAAAACCTTGCAAGGCTTATACCCCTGGAATGAGGGTCAAGTCTACTTCCTAACCCAACTAGAATGCTCAATTTTTGTGTAGTGTACACAGAGTATTAAGTGTTCTTCAAACAGTGGCCTGAACAAGGGATTTCTAAAGAATGTGAATTCATCAACCCAAAAGGTAGGTTTTCTCGGGCCAAATCTTAACAACTCTTATACCAATGTGTAGAGCATCAAGTCTAGTTTCATGTCTAATTGGTTTCATCGAAATCCAATGAGTAGACTTTGAATAATAAGCGTTTTGCAAAAGTTGCGCATATTAGGGTCTTCTCCCGTTTTAGGGTTGATTATCATGCATCCCGAGGCCGTTTAAAATTATGTAAAATCATAGTTCTCATCTGTCAAGTTCCCAACAACTTTCATGTTGAGACTTTTCCGAAGAGCCCTAGTTTAGGAGATATACGTGTTGCACGTTCAAACCCCCCTGTGTGCAGTTTTTTCTGCGTTTCAGTCTGACCCTGAACCGCGTCAAATCAGGTGGACGTGATTCAAGGGCCTGTGAAAAACGTCTGCGCATCCGGACGCGATTTAGGCGTTGACCATTCCATGCCTCGCGTGCGTCTGCACGTCACCTGGGAGTCCACGCTGCTCTGAACGTGGCGTCCGACCCCGACGCATTTCATAGGGTTTTTCCCGCCCACATTTTTTTAATGGTTTTCTGTAGACGCGTCCATGTCCCCCGCGCGATTCAGTCTTGAAGGCGGCCACCAGTGAGGATGCGATTTAGTATCTTTAAAGTTTCACCTGCTTTCACTGTGCACTGTATTTTTAAGTGCGTCCTCTGTGTTGGACCCATATTTTAAGGCATACTGGAGGTCTGTTAACATGATATTTAGTGTGTAATTCTCATGTCTTAGGTATGATCATTACATGATATCTGTTTAATGGCTTAAAATTGTTTAATATCCATTTAAAAAGCCTTAATATATGAACATTATTCTAAGTGCTTTCTTAATGACGTGACCATTCAGGTAACTTGTGATAACTCTTCTTACTATTCTAGCTTATTTAAATGATGATTATTATCTTAAAATCTTGCAAACCCATGTGTATTAAATGCATTGTTCTTTGCATGCCATCATGTTAAGTGCTTTCCGCAAGTTTGAAACCGATGGTTGTGAATTGAGACACGCGTACATCACTACACACTTGCACATCTAGGCAGCCCTTTTCTTGGGAATTTGGAAGTTCCCTACAGGTCATTCCGAATCGATAGACTAGTGACCTCTTCTCCAAGGCCTCCGTAAATCTCCTCTGACCATGGATTCCCACATGACCGACGAGTTGCTTGTACCATTGAAGTTCCCTGGAGATAGCATGCACTTCCTCTCTCTTGTTCTCGTGAGTGTGAATTACAATATGGACTAAAGTCATTAATGTAATGATTGAATTAAAGTATAAATCGTACCGTTATGCTGCCAAATTTATCTCCCGACCATTGTTCTTATGAAATCATGTTCAATTTACTTATAACTTGTTCTCATCATCATGAACATGACATTGTGCATACTTACTTATTGAAACTCTCATTGGCCATTATTAATGACTGTGGGTATCTACATTTAAAACATAAGTGAGATGCTGACCGGGCACGGCGAGTGTCCAATGGCTCCAATCTAGCCCCAATGACGGAGATTCATAAATATAGTGTTAACCATGGGGTATAATGATTATTGGCGTTGCATCTGCACTAGGAGTCATGTGTGCATGTTGAATGATAGATACAATAACCACACATACGTGTCCTGGTGTACATTCTTGATGGATCTTTTCTTGGTGTACATTAGTGTCTACAAGCCTAATTAGTGTTACATGATCGTGATCATGCGTTCTTGCTTTCTTGCGTGATATGGCCATCCTGCATTTATTGCAATTAGTGATATCTTGCATTCTTGACATCAAGTGAAACCTTGCGTGCTTGTGCAAAGTGATATATTGCTAGTTCTATCTGTCATCTGTTCATGATCTCGTTCTTTAATGATCACTCTATCTAGCTTGTTCCATGTATCATGTTTTAATGAGTTTTTTCGCACATGCATATCATGACATTCATCGTGCTTACCTAGTTCTAAATTGTTAATCACTTATATCATTGCCCGCACATTGAGATATAAATCCTACTGGGCTAGTTTGCTCATTCCCCTACTTTTACCCAATCTAGGTTACTATGGTTCAAGAGGAGGAGCAAGTCAAGGATGGGAATGCGTCCGAGTGATGAGCGTTCCAACTATGAGTCTACCTATAGTTAGTTATTTTGAGTGTTAGAACGTGTAGTAGGAAGTGAGGAATAAAATGTACTTTTCTTTTTATTGACCTTAGTCCTGTAATACTTCCCGTCTGGAATACAATGAGTTGAGTTTGAATACAAGATTAGTTGAGTTCAATATTTGGGCCCTAGGATGATCTATGTTGTTATACATTTAGTGCGTGCTAGCTAGAGGCTTATTTGCCGACTATTCATGTCTCGGATATCGACTCGAATTATTCCGCATTATTAATATCCGCTGTGTAATTCTCGAGACGTGACAGTTTAGTGGTATCAGAGCCTAGGAATGCCAAATAGGATATATGTCTCAGGATTAGGAGATACCTATGGAACCTAGGTCATAGAAATTAGTATAGTACCTAGTGAGGATGGGTGGAGACTGGGATTATGTTAAAATGAACAAAACACTCCTACCCATTGACTCTTATAATGAATCTAGAGACATTAATTGGTTTCCATCCTTTTCTCAGGAACCTTCATAACTCTTACACTCAGCTGCAATGGCTCGCAACCAGTGGCAAGCTATGCAAGAAACCGTGGCTAGATTGACTCAGGCTTTACAAAATGTGGTTCAGGCTGGAAATCAGGCTGCTGCTGCTACACGGAATGAGGGCGGTGATTTACACCACAACTTTAGGTGTTTGAACCCTCCTCGTTTCTCTGGATCCCCTGATTCGGACGAGGCATAGAACTGGCAGAAGAGATAAAAAGGATCTTCCAAGTCATGCAATGCACTAACAGGCAGAAGGTGGTACTGGCCACTTTTCAATTCACTAAGGATGGCGGAGCATGGTGGAAGGCCACATCAGCCCACCTGCCAAATGTAGCTGAGCTAGAGTGGGCAGGATTTCTGGAGATCTTTCGAGGAAAATAATTCTCTGAAAGAGTTAAGGAAAAGAAGGCAGCGGAATTTGCTGCACTGAAACAGAAAGAAATGTCTGTGGCTGAGTATGAGGCTCAGTTCGCGCGTCTTGCTGTATACGCCCCACACCTGGTGGGAACGGAAAGACTGAAGGCTAACCGTTTCATGGATGGGCTCAGGCCATGTTCATTGAAAAGCTCGGACCACACAACGTCCAAACCTACACTTAGATGATCCAAAGAGCTCAACTGGTAGAAGAGACTATGGCGAAGGTGGAAGGCATGAGGGTGAAGGACATCTCAAAGCTGACCTTTAGAAAAGGGGAGCAGTCGATACAACTAGAACTTTCCCAACAATAACAATAACAACAACAAAAGGAACCAGGGAAAGAATATGGCATGGAGAAAAAGATCAAGGTAGAAGAAACACCGACGGTGGAATATTGTAAATTTTGCAACAAGCCGGGGCACCAAGCAGACAAGTGCTGGAAGAAGGTCGGGTCTTGCCAGCGATGTGGGAGTCATGAACATCGTACACCGAACTGTCCCATGCTAAAAGACCAAGTTGGAAGGAACCAGAGAGTGGTAAAGCGTCAAGGATGCATGAATACAATAATGCAAGCGGAGCTCCCCGAAGGAGGTTTGATTGTTAAACCCCTAGACTGATCTTATGATGTTTTTTTTATTAGTACATTTCTAAGTGGGGGAGATCATTAAGGAGAGATTAGAAAGGAATAATCTAGTATATACCATAGTTCATCAGGAGGATTAAGATGGAGTTATGTCAACTGTGGAAGGAAAACAGGAGTGGAAGGAACCAATCGATAATACGGTGGCTATAGGTGTAGATGTTGGACTAGCATCCACGATGTGGAAAAAGTTAGAGGAATTAAATCCAAAACGACCTCAAGGTCATAACTATCAAAAGACAATTAATGATCTATGATTTGGGGACCAAATTCTCTTAAGTGGGGGAGGGTGTAGCACCCCAGAAATTTTAATTACATAAGAACTCAAATAAATGGAAATAATTAATTTCCATAATATCGGAGTATTTAAACATACGTATCGTTATCGTATGTGCTAAAATACATCGAAAAATTTCGTAAAAAATTATAAATCGACCCCAAACATTATTAGTAAATGTTTCACAAAGAAATTTGTGCCATGAAAAATCATATTAGCCATGTTTAAAGTGTTTCGCGACTTATTATCGTAATTCATGAATAAGTCGAAAAATCATTATCACACGTACTTGGATGAGTCAGAAAATTAAATAAAAATCATATACAGACTTCAAATAATATCCTCTAATGACCCATCAAGAAATTGGGTCAATAAAAATTATTTGGGCTAGGTTTAAGAGTTATTGTGGCCGATTATCCAAATTAGGAAACAAGTGAGAAAACCATTAACACGGGTATACAATGCAACCATAAATTAAATAAAAATGTTGGAGGGACTTCTAGAATTATATATTAATGACCCAATATCATAATTGGGCTAATGGACATCATTTGGCCCAAAAATCAAATGAGCGGAATGTGAAGATCAGATTGTAGATTTGTATTTCATTACTAATATGTGATGTAAATGTAATTGAACTTTGGTTATTTTGTACTTGGAAACTAGCTATATGTTTAATGGATTGTATGTTACTAGATCAAGGTTTTATCAGGCCCAGCACAGCTCGTGATATTTTGCATGAAAACCCATGCTTTATTATGTTCTAACTTTCTACAGTGTTTTTATATCCCTTGTTAACAGTCATACATGCAGTAATACACCTGTTATAAAATGAATGTATATGAATGAATTAAAATGCATACACATGACCCTTTCTATCTCGATTTCTTTTACATATGCACATGCTGAACCATCCAATATGGCGTAACTTGGCATGAAAACATCTCACAATACCTCTGGTATTTCATTTCAATTATATAATTAATTGCCCTATTTTTAAATGGACTTGTCTCGTTTCTCACGATGTTTTGGAAATAACGTTATCGACGCTCCACTGTTCAGAATTCCTCTAGAACGTCGGGCACTGTTATATATACACATTTTCTCTTTACTTGGACAAACTCTCCGTCAGATATTCCTTCTACCGGACTAGTGAATCCTTGATCAAGGTCTCTGTAAGAACTCCTCTGTCCATGGATTCCCACATGGTCGACGAGCTGGTTGTACCCTAACACCTATGATACCGTTTAAGGATCAGTAAGATCCAAACGGCTTTAGATTTCTCTCGCTCTTATCTTAAATCATACTGGACCTCTAGACCTGTGCATAATAGAGCCAGTGGAAGGTAGTGGAATTCCACCTGACTGCCAACACCAATCGCGCATGTTGTCCAAGTTACTATTGCCGTTACCGACGTAGTTTATGTGCATGACCCTAGTTCTTATCTATTACTCTACTCGCTCATCTATTCACACTCTCTCTACTATCTCGTCTATTTCATCCAGTACTCTCATCTATTTCTCGGTACTCTCTATTAGCCATTGACTGATTGTCTAAAGATAAACATATAACCAATGCTTGGCATATATAAAGGGCCCGGTCTGGTCCTAGGATGTGCACCAAAAGTGCTATTTGCCTGCGGGAGTTAAATGACTAGAGTGTTTGGCATTACACTCGAGTGCTATCTATCTCGACTATCTAAATGACAATCAAAAGTGCTATGCTATATATTCTCTCATTGTCTATTGACAACAAAGTTCTATACTATATACATTGTGATATTGCTATACTTTGTGCTATTTGTGCTATGGCCATTCTGCTATTTGTGCTATACTCGACGCTTGTACTATATTTGGAAACTCGTGCTATTTCAATCACATGCTATCGTGCTATCTCTTACATTACTTGACTCTCTCACTCTATCATTAGTTACTCTGCCTTTTTAATATATTAATCATTTAAAGCATGCTTGATCCTGAGATTTAAGTCCTACTGGACGTTATCGCTCACCCTGCGTTTTTGGTTATGTGTTCTCAGGTGAGACCGAGGAAGAGACTTACACTCAAGAGGATGGGAATGACCAACAGTGAAGTAAAGCATACCCTAGCGTCTTAGTAGTTGTTTGAGTTTAAGTTTAGACTTTTTAATTGGGCCCTATAGAATGGCTCTTATAATAGGGTTGTAACTACACATTGGAAATTATTAATGAGATGAATTTGCCTTGTATTTATTCTTGTCCAATGGTTTGATGTCTAGTACTCTCTCTGTAATGACCCGACCTCTTGGACCCCCGCCAAGGACCCTGAAGGTCGTGCCGCCACCCCGGATCCGAAGACCTGGAAGGGTTAGAATTTAGTCTAGTGAGATAAGCAATGAATTCAAATAACTATAACAAGAAAGTTCATACATGAATAAAGAAGTTATGTACAACATGTCCCAAATATAAGTACAGATACAGAAAGAAAGGTGCAGTCCTTAAGGGGCATACCCCGAGGACTTGTAAAAAGGCCACTCTCAACTCACACTGAACAAGAGCACTCATGCTCACAACTCACATTGCTCACAACGCACGGCGTACGAGCCGCCACCACGACCATCCGACAACAAACTCCTGCGACTGCGAGTCCCTACCTGAAGAGAGTATGGGGGTGAGCCTCGCGAACAAGGCTCAGTAGGGATAATCAGTCCCTTACCAGCCAGAGCAGCAGGAACTCCAAGAAAACGGAAGCAAACTACTCTAGAAAGTAGTAAAGCAAGAAACACCGACTACAGAGTACTACAAAATAGCGGAATAGAGTAACGCCATGACCCACAGCCAGGGTCGGGCCAGACACGACTCCCGTAGAACCAGCGGAGTCAAACACAATGCGGAAGCACCCTCGACATGAACACCGGAGCAACCACGTGAGACCAGAGTCTCACAACACAAGCACGAACATCCCAGACCTCCACGAGGTCGGGAAGGAACAACCAGGTGTCACCACAAGAGACAGCGAGCAACCACGTGAGAAGGAATGTCTCACCACAGGCACGACCACCTCAAATCTCACAAGGTTGAGGGCCCAAAAGCAGAACCACCCTGGACCTCGGACACACCACGAGGTCAAGGAACTACACACTCTGGTGCCACCACGAACGGCACCAAGGAACGGGTTACAGAACCAGTAGTCGGGTGCCTACCCAAGGCACCCCGAGAGAACACGCAGAGCGGAAACCAATAAACATGGCCCATGAGGCCAAACCAACAAAGCCCACAGAACTAGACATGGCTAGGCTACAACCACCGTGCAGGCTAGGGCGACGAGACTCACTTAGAAACAACGTGAGAAAATCCATCACAACAAGAGCAACCAAGCCACCACCATAGGCGGCTGCGAGGAGGACACACCATCCACACCTCTAGCTCGCCAGCCGCTGACTCCTGCCTACAACCTCCCTAGTAGAGTGAGGCTAGTGAGCCACAACTGAGAACAACCACAAACCACCACAGCCCAGCCGAGCTACGGCCCAACGCCTGACCTCCCTACGCGGCTCCGGAACCAACGCAGAGTGAGGTGTATCTGAGGTGGTTGAGGTGTTTTTCCGGTGCGGACCAGCTGGCACAAGCACGCACGGCACCCCTCCCGGAAACCCCCAAGAGGGACGTCGGCGAACCAAGGCACAAACCATGGCCAAAACATCGTCCCCATGCCATGAAAATTTAACTGGAGATACTGATGGATGTTAGGCATCGTCTACCCCTGAAAGCCCTAATTATCATCCATCCTACTTCGTGAATTAATTCTTTTATCTCTATTGTACACTGTACCATATTATTCATGAGTAAACTTGGTTGAAGCATGCCGAGATCATGTCCACTTTTAAATTTATATTTACTGGAAGTACTCTAGCATGTCTAGATCCGTTTAGAACTAGTTTCATGAATTTTCATCTCCTGTGCAATTAGTTATGAATTTTTTTAACAACCCTATGTCAAAACAAAGAAGGTTTAGACCGCAATCCAAGGCTTGTCCTTTTCCCGCACCTGAGAACACGACGGCCTGATAGGTCCCGTTCTCAGGGCTGATCGCGATAGAACCACCTGTCGCATTCTGAACACGACAGGCGCTGGCGTCGCGTTCAGGTAGCCTGCTCTGACCGACACGTCGTGTTCCTTGCATGACCCTGTCGCGACCCTTACAGGGGTACGTCGCGATCTGGGGTTTTTGCATGAAAACCCATGCTTTTATTATGCTCTAACATTCTACAGTGTTTATATCCCTGTAACAGTCATCACCAGTAATACACTGTTTAAAAATGAATGTATATTGAATGATTAAAATACATGCCATGTGTCACGCCCCACCAATTTAGTAGTGAAATAAATCGGGTAGACGTGAACAAGTACATAGTAGAGCAAAATGTACCGTAGTTGAATGATTTAGAGCATCTAATGAACAATATTGGAATAAACTCTTCATTTCATTGAAATTCACTAAGACTCTTACAACCACTAATTTGGAGCCAATACATAGGCTTACTGACATCATTACATTGAAAGAAATCTAAAGCAATAACTATTACTCTATAGTACTAGGGCAGCTTCATTAACTGACTCCAGGTTGCTCATCACTCTGGTCCCGTCCCATTGGTGTGTGTGACGTCATTGTCTGACTTACCTGAGACACCATAACAATAATGAAGGGTGAGAGGTAACGCCCCGTATGACTTAAATCTCAATAGTTAAGTAGGCTTTAAATGATTAATACTTTAAATGGCAGAGTCACTAATGATAGAGCGAGTCATGCAAAGTCGAGAAAGTAATACACAAGTAACATGGTTCAAATAGTAGATGAATCAAGTATAGCACAACGTTAGAGTCAAGTCATGATAGAAACGATAACAACAATAGCAAGTAACGTCACTGTCAAGAAATAGCAAGCGACATGTATAGCAAGGAGAGAGATAGTAATTGGCCATATTGAGAGTAAGTTGCACTTTGATTTGTTTTCATCAATCGAAATAGTATAGCACTTTTGATTCACTTTTGGTAATCGAGATAGTAATGGCACTTTGTTATCCGTAGATAGCCGAGAGAGAATATAACACTTTTGTCGTCAATAGACAACTAGAGAATATAGCATTTTGTTTTTGATTGTCATAGATTAATCTCGATAGTATGGCACTTGTATGTAATGTCGACATCCTGATCATTTAACTCCCGCGGCAAATGGCACTTTCGGGCGCTCTCCCCCAGGACCAGATCGGGCCCTATTACGTTGGCATTGGTTATGTTGTTTTATCTTTAGACAATCAATTAATGGCCAATAGAGAGTACCAAGAAATAGATAAGAGCACTAGATGAATAGATGAGATAGTACGTGAACGTGAATAGATGACGAGTAGAGTATAGATGAGAGCTAGTGGACATTGCACATGAAACGTCGAGTAACAGGCGATAGTAACAGTTGCACAACACACATGTTTGGTTTGGCAGCCAGGTGGAATACACAACCCTTCCGCTGGCCTTGTTATGCTCAGGTCCCAGGGTCTGGGATGTTTCTTGATAAGAGTGAACTTCTAATAGCCGTTTGGACCATATTGATCCTTAAAGGGTGTCATAGGTGTTAGGATACAACCAGCTCATCGACTATGTGGGAATCCATGACAGAGGAGACTTACGGAGACCTTGAACAAGGATCACTAGTCGGCAGAAGGAGAATCCTACAGAGAGTTTCGCCTAAGTCAAGAGAAAA
Organism: Colocasia esculenta; assembly: GCA_014218235.1. NCBI lineage: Eukaryota > Viridiplantae > Streptophyta > Magnoliopsida > Alismatales > Araceae > Colocasia > Colocasia esculenta. The sequence goes on from CM024756.1 coordinate 7,623,098, forward strand.
GTGTGTAGAGAAACAGTGCCCGACGTTCTACAGGAATTCTAGAATAGTGGAGCGTCGATAACGGTATTCCCAAACATCACAAGAAACATAGACAAGTATAGGGCAAATTTTAAGTGGAATATTGCAATAAATTACCAGATAATTTATGAGAGAAATTTCCATGCCAAGTCAAATTATATTGGATGGTTCAAGCGTTTGCATGTGACATAGAGAATCAAGGAATATGAAAGGGTCATGTGAATGTCTTTAATTAATTAAAATATGTTCAAGATTAACAGCTTCGTTTACTGCATTTAAGAGAGTTAACAGGGTAAAGGGTTACTGTAGAAAGTTAGGAATTTCAGAAATAGGGGGATTCATGCTAAAATCCCAGATCGTGACATACCCATATGAGGGTCGCGACACAGTCAAAGTGGAACGCGACAGGGTCTTCTGAGGATCGCGACAGGTCTATTAGGTCAGGCGACCAGAACGCGACGGCAGCCCCGTCACGTTTAGAATGCGACGAGGAGTGTTGTCGTGACAGCCCTGAGAATGCGATAGGCCGCGTTCTCAGGTACTGTACTGGAGTTCGAGTGGTGAAAAGGACAGTGCATAGGATTGCGGTCAACTTTCCTTATTTTGACATAGGGACGTTCAGAAATCATAACTATTGTCCCGTCGATGAAAAATCATGAAACACCACTTGCAAATAATCTAGACATGAGAGAGTACTTGTAGTAAATAGGAATTTGAAAACCACATGGTTTCGGCATGGTTCAAATAAGTGATTTACGAAGAATATGAAAACTATGTACAGTAGAGATCAATGATTTAATTCGAGCAATATGGTGGATGAGAATTAGGGCTTTTAGGGGCAAAAGATTCCTAATAATCATCAGTATCTCCAATAACAATTTCGAGGCATGGGATAGATTATTCTAGAAGATATGAATTAACATGAAGGTTCGGGGTCAAGAGGTTTGCAGGACTTCAAAATTCAATAGAAAAGTTTGGGTGCACGAAAAATTATGTAACGAAACGGCTTTTGTTCCTGATGCATGGAACAATCTACAGACGAATTTAATTTGATTTTGCTCGTGAGAATACCTATCTTTGACTCCTTTTCTCTTCTAGGGCTAGAACTTTGAAGAACGGGTGAGAGCTTGAGAGAGTCTTCTCCCCATGAGATCTCCCCCTCCTTGGCCTCTCCTCCTGGTCCAGCAACCCTGGCAATGAGCTAGGGCCGGCCATGGGGGATTTAGGAGAGTATTTAAGCATTCTGCCTTTCTATTTCCTAATAGGACTCTAACTCCTATTAATTCTGAGATTTTCTAATTCCTTTCTTCCTTCTAAGCTTGACAACTTCTAATTGGGTTAGGATGGGATCTAAATTCGTGGCCAAGCTATTAGGGTATTTTAGGAATCCAATTCTATCTTAAATTAGTATTTTAATGCTTAAATACCTCTTTTATATTAAGCAATATTTAAGTGACGAATTCAGGGTATTTTCCTATTATTCCCCTTTTAAAAATCCTAATTTTGGCCCACTAATTTGATATGGTCCATGTAACCCAGCCCATTATTTATTGAATTTTATCTTATGGGATTTCCCTTTTCAATTAGGGTATAATGGAGTTACGGATTTTATTATATTTTTCTTACTTGATTTTATTCATGGACTATGAGAGGTCCATTGTCCAATTCGATATGGGTCATCAATACCCGATGTTGGAGGTCTCTCTGACATGTTCATTTAATTTACGAGCCGTTATATTTCCGTGTTAATAGTTTTCCGACTTAGTTTCCAAATTTTGATAATTAGTCACGTTGTGACGTACGCTTGTCAATCGGATTTTTTCGTTGCATGAATTTCTTTGTGGAACACTTAGGGACAATATTTGGGGTTGATTTATAATTTTTACGTAATTTTGAGATGTGTTCTTGCACATACGATAATGGTATGTATGTTTCTATTATTTTGTTTTTATATAAATTTATTATTTTAAATTTTTAAATACTCAATTTTCCGAGTTGCTACATCCTCCCCCACTTAAAAAGAATTTGGTCCACCAAATTCCATGACTCCTTCAGTTACATGTGAATATTTATTGCAAAAGGCATTATCATTGTGAGTTCAGAGGTACCTTCCATGGTTCCCACTTCTCAATTTTGTAGAGAGTTGCACCAAAGCTTCCAGTGTACCTTACTGGTTTAATTCCTCATGACGTTGATTCTCAAATTGTGGGAAGTCACTCATCTTGTGGTTGGAGCTACCACATCGCAAACATTTTCCTTGTTTCCACCAGCATCCCCCGATTGTGGCCCCTCCTATTGCAGCGCTTGCATTGCCCCCGTGAATAACGGCTACTTGTATGTCATTCTTCTTATTCTTCTTTATTTTTTTCTCTTATCACCGTTTGGCTGGTTCCCTTTCATCATAGAACTGAGTTCTTCTATGTTAGTGGATGGTTCTTTTAGAAGAGGGCAGTCTCATAGCTGATGTCTCGAGTCGCCACAACGTAAGCATGCACCAATTCTTCGCCAACACTCCCTGGCCCAATGACCTGGCTTGTGACAATGATGGCAAATGATCTCGTCATTATGATTCGCTTGTTGGTTGACCATCTTTCCATGGTTATAACTTCTCTTTCCCATTCTGATTGGTCTCGATTTTAATCTCCTTAGTCGCTTCCAGAGCTCTTTCTAACAGTTGAGCGGCTTGCTGACATGGCCAGAACTAGCCTCTGGGTTGATCTCATGTCGGCGTCCATTTAGAGTCCCTTCAAGAATAAGGTGACATTAGGATGCTAAAGTAATATTAAGTTGATACATACAAATAATAGTGTATTCAGATCTTAACCATGGTTCTACCCATCCTCACATAGGTATGGTGGTTGACTTAGACATGTGTCATGGCAGTTCGTCCTAGAACACCCTATACCTAAGAGATTCAATGAGGACATCCTAGAACATCATAACCTACGATATCCAATTAAGACATCCTAGGCTCTGATACCAACTGTCACGCCCCACCAATTTAGCAGCGGAATAAATCGGGGAGATGTGAACAAAGTACATAGTAGAGTAAAATGTACCGCAGTTAGTACATAGTAGAGTAAAATGTACCGCAGTTGAATGATTCAGAGCATCTAATGAACAATAATTAGAATAAACTCTTCATTTCATTGAAATTCACTAAGACTCTTACAACCACTAATTCGGAGCCAATACATAGGGCTCATTGACATCATTACATTGAAAAGAAATCTAAAGCATAACTATTAGACTCTATAGTACTAGGGCAACTTCATGAACTGACTCTAGGGTGCTCATCACTCTGGTCCCGTCCCATTGGTGTGTGTGACGTCATTGTTTGACTTACCTGAGACACCTAACAAATAACGAAGGGTGAGCGATAATGCCCAGTAGGTCTTAAATTTCAATAGTCAAGTAGGATTTAAATGATTAATGCTTTAAATGGCAGAGTCACTAATGATAGAACGAGTCAAGCAAAGTCGATAAAGTAATAACACAAGTAACTGTAGACACTACTGATGGCGACATGTTATCCAAAAAGAGGGATAGATGAGGGTGGGGTGATCGTGATCGCCAGGCACGCGAGGGTGCCGAAGGAGATGCACGGCGAGGGGTGCGAGATGGAAGAAGTGATCGTGGGAATACCTTTTAGAGCGTACGGAGATTGCACGGGGATGTGGGTCCTTTCTTCCTCTACGAGTACAGCCGGCCCGTGGTAGAGGCGTTTCCTCGTTTGATTACCCTGACAAAATAGACAAAAAGAATAAAAGGGAATTAGCCACGGGCGTGTAGTATACAATCCTAAAAAAAAATGGAATAAACATAAATAAAGAATGGGAGGACTCACCGCATGGTGGCTTTTAAACCCCTAAAATGTAGGGGTGTGTGTGTATGCATGCATGTGTGTGCGTATAGAAAAGGAATAAGGAAGATCCACGTGGGGCCCGGATGAGATAGGAAAGAGTAGAGGGGGGTGCTTCCCCAAAAGTTGATGGCAGGCGGCGCGGCGCTGGACGGACGGGGTACGGAGGAGGAAGAGGAAGAAGCTTCCGCGTTCCGCCCCGATTGACGAGAGAAAGACAATGGCTCTAGACGCCTTGGTTCGGAGTTCGGTCGCCGGTCCGGCAGGACTCCACCGTGGGGAAGTAATGGGAAGAATCCGGCAGGGCTCGACCAGGGTAGAGGGGATTGGTTCAAATGGCTACCCTCGGGGGTCTATTTATAGGCAACACAGTTTTAAATCGCGTCCGACAAAGTGGACGCGACCTTCAGAGTGAAACGTATCTGGGCAGCAGACCGCGATTTGAAAAGCGTCGGGCAAGCGCACAGCGACTTGAATTGAATTGCGTCCGGGTGGCAGGCCGCGATTCATAAGTTGAATTGATGTGATAGGCGCATGATGACCGTAGCCCCACTACACTTTGGAATCACGTCGGTCAGGCCGCCGTGACTTGAAACGCGGTGGCCTGGCTCGACGCAATTACAACTTGCGTGATTCTGCGGCTCATAAATGTGATGTCTGCTAACGTGGAATTTCAGATTAGACCTTCTAAGCGCGACGACTTTCTGGGCTGATAGCCGGCTCTGAATCGCGTCTGGCCGTAGGATGCGACTATAAACTGAATTGTGTCTGCACAACACGATGCGATAAGCTTTCCTAATTTATTTATGAAAATACTGCCAAAATGAAATTAGAATCGCTTCGCCCATGGCAGACGCGTTCATGAAAGGGGCAGTTTTTGTAAATAACATAAGAATTCATTATCGCGTCGTGTAGGGCCCACGCGTTAAGATATAGTCACGGTCGTCTTTCCGTCGCGTTAAGGTTGCCCCATGAAGGCCATCACGTTAAGCCAAGGTATCCTGAATCGCGTCTGAGGTACTGGACGTTTTAGAGAGGCGGCTGCCATACCTGTCGCGACTTGAAAAATGATGCCTATAATTCCCGAGGGGCCCTGGCAATGGAGGGGAAGCACCGGGAAAGAAGGGGGTGATCCTGAATGATGGGGAAAACTACACTTTCAAGGCGAAAAGAGGGCCATTTTGTGGCCTTATGGCGCAATATGAAATTTGCATGCGGTGGAGCCAAATTCACGTGTCTACAGCTGCCACGCCTTGGCGTCTGCTTTGCAGAGGAGCAAAATGAAGAGACACGAAGTAGAGTGCAATGGAGTGAAATGGAGTGTAATGAAATGGAAAAAAATGAAGCGCATGAAGTGGATGCAACGGGAGCGGACTGAAAAGTAGATGCCAAGGTGAAAAATAGACATGCAGAGCAATAGGTGACTACCACCTGATAAGAGTCTTTCCCCAACACCCATGGATGTCACCACCAGGAAGAAGACCTAAAGAAACAAATGTTTATGACAAATGAAAGGGATAAGGAAGGAAAGGTGCCGCGTGGGGCCCAAAAGGAAAGAAAAGATCAACTTCCAGCGTCGGGGAAGTACCTAAGGACACAATCCGTTAGGTTTCACCATTGGGGCGTCTACCATTGCCGCAGGTGGATCTTGCGGAGAGAAGAAGATCAACTTCCAACGAAGGGAAGTACCTAAGGAACAATCCGTTAGGTTTCACCATTGGGGGCATCTGCCACTGCCGCAGGTAGATCTTTGGGGGAGAGGGAGAGCTCAACTTCCAGCAAAGGGGAAGTACCTAAGGACACAATCCATTAGGTTGTACCATCGGGGCGTCTGCCACTGCCTCAGGTGGATCTCTAGGAGTAAAGGCGAAAAATAAAAGGGATAAGTCCAACAAAGATTCTTAAGGAAAACGGCCCGGAGGCAACAACATAAGGAGTTAGGTATTCGACTGGAATGGAATATTTCAAGGTTGCTTTTGAATTTGAGGCGCGAATGGCCTCAAATTGCATTGCAAGAGTGGATTTCCACTGTGATTTCAATATGCATGTATGCTGAGCTAAAGAAAAATAAGATTAAAAAGGAGTAGAAAATAACCAAGGATAATATTGTTACACCGGTGAGTCAGAACTAGGGTTTTATACATGGGTCCGTCGTCCTCACATGCCAAGCGTAACAGCCTATCCATGCAGCTAAGGATCCTCTGGGATAATCATTATTTTTGATAGAGGGAACTCAAATCCCAGATTCCTCAGAGCCACAAGGTCCTTAGTATGCTCTAAGGGTATAACATATAGATAACTTGATGGTAGGGGGCAGCACGTTGCAGCCTGATGCAGCGCCAGATGAGGTAACTCGAATCCTGCGCTAAAAACTCATTAGCCAAGAAAACAACAAAACATCATGGAAAAACAACATTTATAGCATGGAGCATGACTAAATTAGCCAACAACAGAATAGCTCAAACAGTTTTTTTTTGTAAATCATGAGGATAAGTGTCCTTTGGCCAAGGAGTTGGGAGTTTAAGATAGGAGGAACCATGAAGGGGAAGAATTGCATCGATCTGACGCAGACACGATGCAATGTGCTTGCCATGTGCAATATCATCGAGAATTTTTTTGGAGTTTTGGAAGTATTTAATATTTTGTGGATTTTGGAGATATTTGAATTTTTCTTAGATTTTTGGAATATTTGCATTTTTTTGAGATTTTTCTGCATATATTTGTATTTTTGTTGGTTTTGAAAGTGTTTGATTTTTTTTGTGATTTTGGAAATATTTGAATTTTTTTAGATTTTGAAGTATTTGATTTTTGTGGATTTGGAAATATTCAATTTTTTTGGATTTTTTTTGAAAATATTTGATTTTTGTGATTTTGGAAATATTCAATTTTTTTGTGATTTTGGAACATTGCCATGCCATGGCGGCATTAAGTTATGAAAATTGACTGGCCGGGGGGGTCCTTGTTGCCTTCCGTTTCATTAAAGAATGCCCAGAGTAGGGCGTGCGTTTTAATGTGGCGCCCACGGGCTAATTGCACTTGTTTAACAGTGCACTATTAAAGCCATGCTTGAAAAGGTGACTAAGTCTGGCAGGGAGAAGGGAAGAAAGCTTGGAGGTAAGCTTGGTTTGGGTATTGAGGAATTGGTTTTGACTTCCTTCCTTTGGCACAGCCGTTAGAAGATTTAGTCTCCTTTAAGCACTGGGGCTTTTCTAATTATTTTGGAATCTTGAGTGATGACCACTTGATCGTAGGGACATGCGTATGACCGAGTCCATTTGCACCTCCGCGGGGACTTTGCCACTCTTTGCCATGCCTATTATGATCGATTGATTTTGATTTTTGCATGCATACGACCGGGTCCATTTGGATTTCCGCGGAGAGTTTGCCGCTCTTGACATGCATTTTGACTTTGATTTCTATTGGTCATTTGATTTGTCTATTTTTTGGGACGTCCTCTCTTATGACGGAGTGCTTTGGGTTGGTTGTCTTGCCCAGACTACCTCTACTACCCATATCTTAGCCGAGTAAGGGGAGAAACAGACATTTTATGCTTTTTAGGCATGGCCGTGACGATGACGGTGTCTACCAGAGCAAATTGGCTTTGGGCGCCGTGAAGTGTGTGCAAGTGCCCATGCTAAGGGCAAACCGTAATGACCGTGAGGGAATTTTTTATTCCTAGCTCGAGATTCTTATAATAGAAATGTTGCGACGCCATGACAATGCTGAATATTCATTTTTTTATTTTCAATATAATAAGAGTTTTGGGAAGGTAAAAGGAGGCGAATGCCCTGCGTTGGGGCGAGACTCGGGGTCTATGAGAATTTTATATTCTATTTGAAAATTTAAAAAGTCTAGTGGGGCTAAAGCCCAGAAAACAATGCGAGAAGGGTCGAAGGACCCGATTAAAGGTCGAGGAGAGAGTGGAAGAAAGGTTTTGGAGACTCCGGCGGGGCCGGGGGATTGGAGAAGAAGGAGGCGCGATGCCCTGAAAGAGGAAGAGATCCGGCGGAGTTGGAGGAGAGAAAGGAAAAGGCGGGCCACGAGGGTCCAGAAAGGAGGGTGCACAGCGTGGGCGCGAGATGAGAGGTGCCATGGGGGCACAGAGGGAGTTGTGCCACGTGGAGCACATGATGGAGATGTCCGCGTGGGGGACAGAGAGGAGTTGTGCCACGTGGGGCAGAGAGGAGAGGACAAGAGAGGGAAAAGAGGGACGGAGCTGCAAGGAAAAGGATTATACAAAAGATGCAAATAAAATACCTCCCGTGGGGAGGGAATGTAGAGAACCCACGGGAAGGTGTGAGAAGCACAAAGATGATTGAAATGAAAGAGAAAAAAGATGGAGGCCCCCTGGTCTTTTGCCTTGCCCGGCGTTTGGGCTACCGCTTGGGGATCGACGTTCTGACCCTCAAGTACTTCCTCATAAATTTTGCCCAGCGGGCAGATGGTCTTGCTCTCTCCAAGGGATTGAATGGCTCTCAATGATTGAGGGTTGTTCACTTCCGTAGGAGTTTCAAATGACAGTGGAAACCCCTTGGAATGTAGTTTTAATAAAAGGGTGGGAGTTCCATTGGTGGAGTTGGAAGCAACAATAAGGGGACCGTGCCCAAGATTGTATGACGTTGGTTGTGGGAAGGGGCACGTCCCCTTGGGTAATTGATTGTGCCAGAGATTTGGCTTTGGAATGAGTAAGCACAATCTATATAGTTGACCCCTTCACTAGAGTGGGAAGGTTCACAATAACGGTGTGAGTGGCCATGAGAGCTTGGAGGGAGATATCCCCTATGAGTGTTGTAAAATGACCCCGGTTGCCAACGGGTATGATTGGCATTGATTTAGAAGGCCTCTTGACGGCCATGATTGGAGAGGAGGACTCCCGCTCGGTAAATGTGCCCGGTATATTAACAATGACCAGCATGCGAGGAATAAAATCTTCATTTTGAAAAGCATGCCCGCCAGGGATTCCTTCTGCTGACGCTTGTAGCTTCTCAAATGTTTACACCCGCTCCGTTGGATGGGGGTGGATATGGTGGGTGTAATGGGAGGTTGTATGGCCTGTGGAGGCGCGATGGGTATGAGGGGGAAGATTTGCTCAGTTTGGTTGCCAATGTTGCTGGCGTAGTGGGAGGTGCAATGATTGGCGTAATGATGGGTGGAGGCTTGATAGTGGAGGTTTTGGTCATTGTGGATGGCAATGTGGGAGGAGTAGGTAATGGCATAAACCTGACCTCAGAGGTTCATCGTAGTAACACCAAGTCATTTCATAGGTGGGTTGGGCATTGGCAACTTCAGCCTGAGCAACAGGCTATGGTGAAGGTGAAGGTTGTTGTGGTGGAGGTTTGGGAATCAGCATGGGAGCCAGAGCAGGTGCAACGTAGGGCACGGGAGCTTCTTCATTAAAAATAGGGGCATCATAGGGCCGGTTGGAGGTTGTTGAGTCCGAAAAGGATGAATCAATGGATGCCTGGGCGGCGGTATGTTGTGGGTAAATGGGTGTTTGTGGAGGTGTATAGGGGGTGTACGTTGTAGGGTGGTGAGGTGGATGATGGATGGCGTCCACTGATCCATTCTTTCTTGGATTAATTTGATTAAACAGCTCTGCGATCGGGGAGTCCATTAAATGTGTTTGAATGTAACGTCTCCGGCCATAGAGCTCTTCCATCGTCTCGATTTGGTTCATGGCCAAGATGTGCCTGAACCTCAAAGTAGAGTTGGAAATGATTATTTTAACTTGCTCTGACTCTGAGAGCTCATGTTGCAGGTAGGTGGCCATTGACACCAACGGTCAGCAAATTGTACAAAGCCTCGTCAGCCCCCATCGTTCTCGGATGCTAGATCCGTGATAAACAGATAAGGGCTGACGCCTTCTTTGTACCTCTGAAGGGATGTTTTGTGCAGGGGGCGGAAGTCTCCTACCTCACTTGGTTCTAGGGAGTAGAACCATTCGAGTGCAGGTCGTCAAGAGATTTTCTAAATAAATATGCCAAGGTAATGGGGTCTTTCTGCCAACGCGAAGACTCATAGAAAACTCCTTGACATGGAGGTAGGGTTACCCGTGCCATTGTCAATCGGTACGTTGTCATCTCTGAAGGATGTATAAATTTGAGGGAGAGCCGGCATGGCTGTGACGGGGTACCCATAGGGATTGGAAAGCTTATTTATTTGACTCTCCAGATTGTTCAATTTCTGGAGAGAGCATGTTGGAGTAGAGTGGTTGCTGCTGGCAAATGAGGAGTACAATAGGGTTGGCGGTGAATTAGTAGGCCTTCCCAAGGTGTGGTCTGTACGGACCGCAGCACGGTGTAGCAACCTGAATTTTTGGAGAAATAAAAATTTATAAAATATTAAAATCTTGATAATTGGAAAATCAAATCATAGAAAACTAATTAAATTAATTATAAATCAAAAAAAGAGAATTATATAAAACCCATTAAATGAAAACAAGTGATGGGCTTGTTAAATGGACCCATTTGAAATTAGTCGGCCAAAATTGGATTTATAGAAAATAGAATAATGGGGAAATATCCTAAATTCGCAACTTAATTATTAACTAATTACAAAAGGGGAATTTAATACATTAAATAACAAATAGAGTTAGATTTGGAATCCTAAACCTACCCTAATTGATGGCCACGAATTTGGCTCTCTTCCCACCCAAACAGGAAGTGGAATGCTTAGAAGAAGGTAGGAAATAGGAAAACTCGGAATTAATAGGAATTAGACTTAAACTAGGAAAGGGAATGAGGAGAAGCTTAAATACTTCTCTTAAACTCTCATGGTCGGCCTAGCTCGTGCCAAGAGGTTGCTGGACCAGGAGGAGAGGCCAAGAAGAGGAGAATTCATGGAGAAGAGGGGTCTCCCAAGTTCTTCCCCGAGTTCTTCAAGTCTTACCCTAGAAGAGAAAACGTCAAAGGTAGGCATTCTCATGATCATAAACCATAAAGTTTTAACTGTAGCTTCTTCCCATCATCATGAGCAATACCCTCAAATTTCATGATTTATCATCGAGTTAATATTTACTTCTGATTTTTCGAAGTTCTGCACTTATCTTGACCCCGAACCCCCTTTATTAATCTTGTTCTCCTTCTACACTTGATCTCACGCCACAGAATTTTTATTGAAGATTCTGATGGATGTTAGTTTCAATTGCCCCTAAAAGCCCTAATTTCCATCCACCCTACCATGCGAATTAATTCGTTGATCCCAACTGTACACAGTTCTATGGTCGTCATGAATACTCTCTATTAAACCATGTTGAAACTTTCGGTGCTTTTCTGATTCTGATTTACTGGAAGTTCCCATGCATGTCTGGATCTGTTTAAACTGGTTTCACGCTTTATCATGCACCATAGAATTTGTTCTTAGTATTAGAACACCCTGTGTCAAAAAGAGGAAAGTCTGGTCCGCAATCCAAGGCATGTCTGACTCTTGTTGGACTCGGCACAGACCACCAGAACGCGACGGCCCGATAGGCCGCGTTCTGAGTCTGATTGTGACAGTCTGCCAGTCGCATTCTGAACACGATAGGCATCACCTTCACGATCGCTGTGCCTGGTCTAACAGTCCGTCGCGTTCTTTACAAGTCTTTGTCGCATTCTCAGTGCCTAATCAGACAAGCATGTCGCGATCCTTACAAGTTACTGTCGCGTTCTGATCCGACCCCGTAGCGATCCTTACAAGTGTCCGTCGCGATCATAGGATTTTTGCAGAAAACCCCTGATTGCAATGCTCTAATTGCCTAGTGTGCACCCTTTAATCTCAATTATACCGCAGTAATTGCACTTAATATGCATTGATTTTTGTATGTGATTTAAATACATACACACAACTAATTTCCGTCTATGATTTCATGTCACATGCACACACTTGAACCATCCAAATATAGCTTAAATGGCATGAACGTGTTACATAATTTCTGGTAATTTATGCAATTAAATTGCCTTATTTATAATGAGCTTGTTCTCGACTTCCACGTTGTTTTTGAAACACCGATCTCGACGCTCCACTGTTCTAGAATTCCTCTAGAACATCAAGCACTAGTTTTCTATATACACACTTTCTTGACTTGGACGAACTCTCCGTCGAATATTCCTTCTGCCGGACTAGTGAGTCTTTGTTCAAGGCCTCCGTAAGTCTCCTCTGTCCATGGATTCCAACATGGTCCACGAGCCGGTTGTACCCTAACACCTATTAACCCTTTAGGGATCGATATGATCCAAACGGCTATTAGAAGTTCGCTCTTATCATGAATCACGCCGGACCTCTAACCTATGCTTGACATGGCCAGTGGTAGGTCGTGAGTTCCACCTGACTGCCAACACTAAGTGTGTGGTGTGCAACTGTTACTATCGCCTGCTTACTCAACGTGTTACGTAAAATGTCCACTAGTTCTTATCTATACTCTACTATCGCTCATCTATTCACATTCACTCTACTATCTCGCCTGTTCATCTAGTGCTCTCATCTATTTCCTGGTACTCTATATTGGCCATTGACTGATTTTCTAAACATAAACAATATAACCAATGCCAACGCAATGAGGCCCGATCTGGTCATGGGGAAGCGCCTGAAAAGTACCATTGCCTATGGGAGTTAAATGATCAGGATGTCGGCATACATCCAAGTGCCCCTATCTAGATTAATCTAATGACAATCAAAGTGCTATATTCTCTCGTTGTCTGTTGCCAACAAAGTGCTATGCTATACTCATTGTGCTATTGCTATATTTTGTGCTATTTTGTGCTATGGCCATCTTGCTATTTTGTGCTATAATTGACGTTCGTGCTATTCTGAAAACCTTTGCTATTCGTTCACATGCTATCCTTCTATCTTTACTTGACTCTCACATTCTATCATTAGTACTCTGCCTTTAACGCATTAATTATTTAAAGCCTGCTTGAGCCTGAGATTTTGTCCTATTGGGCATTGTCGCTCACCCTACGTTACTTGTCGTTGTGTTCTCAGGTGAGACCGAAGTTGAACCATACACTCAAGAAGACGGAACGACCTGGAGTGATGTCATGAGTACCCTAGCGTCCTATTACTATGTTTAGCGTTGTAGTAGTTAGGTTTGAAGTTTAGTCTTTGCTTTATTTTCAATGTAATTGGGCCTATAGATTGGCTCTGATATTAGTGGTTGTAACAAACATTGGAAAGTTATTAATCATAAAGATTTACTTAGTGTTATTCATTGTGCAATGGTTTGATGTCTAGTACTTGCTCTATACCTTTACTTGCAACTGCCTCACGTTCCAATATTCCGCATCAGGGCGTGACAGTTTTGTAGTATCAGAGCCTAGGTATTTTTTAAGTATAAGATGATCTAGGTTGACCAGCCTCGACTAGAGTCAATTATCCTACCTATGTGGTTGTGGTTAGAGCCAAGGGTAACTAGCTAAATAAACTCACACACGCACGAATTAAATCTCACATCGGTATCATAACAGTAAGCTATTTTTGTAGGAACAAGCAATCGAGATGGCTGTTGAATGTGCTCAATGAGGGGCATGCAATAGACCATTCAAGAACTGACTTATGCAATCATGCAAGCTACCCAAGGCGGCGGAAACTGTGACAGTGCAGGCGAGCTTCATAGTAACTTAGAAGTCTGAACCCACCTAGGTTCAGTGGATCCACGGATCCGGATGAAGCCGAGCACTGGCTGAAGGAAACGAGAAAGAATTTTCCGTGTATGCAATGTGCAGCAAGGGATAAGTTGTACTAGCTAGTTTCCAACTGGAAAGGACGCCCGCGCTTAGTGGGAGTTAGTGGAAGCTACTAGAGAGAACGGGCAATTCACTTGGAACGAGTTTAAAGAAGCTTTCAACTCCAAGTACTTCTCCGAGCATTTCCAAAAAGGAAGGCGGCGGAATTCGCTGCTCTTAAACAGAGGAGCCTGACTGTGGCCGAGTATGAAGCCCAGTTCTCAAGACTAGTGCGCTATGCTGCACATCTGGTGAATACTGAAGAATGAAGGCTAAACGCTTTCTCAACGGCCTTAAGCCACAATACATCACACAACTAGCACCTCTCGACATCCAAACCTATGCCGAGATGGTGTAAAGCACAGTTGCTGGAAGATGCTACGGACTTCACCGACTGTATCAAAGGGAAGTTCGTGAAGAAGGAATTGACCTCGGGTCAATCATCTGCTAGGCCAACAATGGCAAGAAGCATCCCCTCAACCTCACAGAGGGTCTTAGCCAAGAAGGAAACCCAAAGTGATAGTCCCATACACTCCAGCAAAGAGCAACTACAAGCATTGTGACAAGCCAAGTCACACTACTGATGAGTGTTGGAGGAAAGTCGGCGCATGTCTACGCTGCAAAAGTCACGAGCACTGCATCCCCAAGTGCCCGCTACTAAAAGAGAATGAGAGGCGCCCTAATGCGCCAAGGAAATAGGGCCGACTGCAAGCCCTGCATGATGAGGAACCTGCTATGGAAGGTGGCATGGTAGAAGGTACCCTTCAAGTTTTCTCATTTTCAGCATTTGTTTTATTTGATACTAGAGCCACTCATTCATTAATACCTTAAATTTTGTTGATACTCTGAATACCAAACCTATATCCATGGGTTGTGAGTTCTCTATCACAACGCCACTGGGGGAAAAGGAGAAATTGAACAAATACTTTCCCTCCGCCGATGTAATGATCGGAGACCATAACCTAAAGCCGACCTGGTGTGTATGCCCATGGAAGGCTATGATGTAATTTTGAGAGCCGACTAGTTGTCCGCTTATGGGGCAAGTGTCGACTGTAAGAAAGGGAAGGTTACCTTTAGTGACTTTCCTAAATTGGCATTCTCCGGGATTAGACATAAGAGACGGATGTCTCTAGTCTGTGTTATAAAAGCCCACAACATGATAAGGAAAGGTTGCATTGCTTTACTTGTGGCTGTAGTAGTTGAAAAGAAGGTTCTAAGATAGAAGACATTCACATAGTTCAGGATTACCCCGATGTGTTTCTGGAAGATTTGCCAGGAATTCCCCTGAACGAGATGTCAACTTCGCCATTGATCTGATTCCTAGAGCCGCACCGATATCACATCAACCATACCGGATGTCACTTGCCGAGTTAAAGGAATTGAAGGCACAACTGATAGAGCTACTAGAAAAGGGGTTCATCAGACCAAGTACGTCCCTATGAGGAGCGCCTGTGCTGTTCGTCAAGAAGAAGGATGGATCGATGAGGCTGTGCATCGACTATCGACAACTCAATCAACTCACCATCAAGAACAAGTACCCTTTGCCCAGAGTCGATGAACTGTTCGACCAATATCAGGAGCACAATATTTCCCAAGATCGATCTTCGATCTGGCTATCACCAAATGAGGATCAAAGAGGACGATATCTTCAAGACAGCTTTCAGGAGCAAGTACGGGCACTATGAATTCGTTGTTATGCCTTTTGGGCTAACCAATGCTCCTGCAGCCTTTATACAACTCATGAACAGCATATATTTGCCCTACCTCGACAAGTTCATAGTTGTCTTCATCGACGATGTCCTTATTTATTCAAAGACCAAAGAAGAGCATGAAGAACACCTGAAGATAGCACTACAAGTTTTGCGAGACAACAAACTGTAACGCAAAGCTTAGCAGTGTGAATTCTGTCTCGAGGAAGTGTCCTTCTTGGGCCATGTCATCTCAATGGACGACATCTCCGTTGATCCCTCCAAAGTTGATGCTATACTCAACTGGGAGAGACCAACCAACGTCACCGAAATCAGAAGTTTCCTAGGACTGGTGGCTACTACAGGTGGTTCATCAAGGACTCTCTAGATAGCCATTGCTCTCACCCATCTAACATGAAAGGAGAATCCCTACTCCTGGAGTAAAGAGTGTGAGAAAAGTTTCCAAACTCTTAAAGACCGTCTTACCTCAGCACTTGTTCTCGCTCTGCCAATAGAGGGAGAAGGTTTCTCTATCTACACCGATGCCTCGAGGATTGGGCTAGGGTGTGTACTGATGCAAAGGAGAAAGTCATCACCTACTCTTCTCGACAACTAAAGACTCATGAAGTCAACTACCCCGTGCATGATCTGGAGTTGGCTGCCGTGGTCTTCGCCTTGAAGATCTGGAGACACTATTTGTATGGAGAGAAATTCACTGTCTACTCAGATCATAAAAGTCTGAAGTATTTATTCTCCCAGAATGAACTCAACATGAGACAGAGAAGATGGCTGGAATACCTCAAAGACTTCGACTTCAACATTCAATACAATCTAGGCAAGGGAAACGCCGTGGCTGATGCTCTTAGTAGAAAGCCGATGGCATCTGTTTCAGTCTAGTCCTTGGCGAGATGCACTACTAAACAATTCGCAAGGTTAGACTTAAATATTGAACATAGGGATGATCGAGTCTTGTTTCCAATATCAAGATTCAATCTGATCTGCTCGAGGAGATCAAAGCCCAACAAGATAGTGATCCGTTCTTAGTTCGCATCAAGGAAACTCTAGCCGAAAGGCCGGACTTTGCCATGACTGAGGATGGAAGGCTAGTATTTCAAGGGAGGACATGCATCCCCGACAATGGAACTGAAGAGGAAGCTAATGGATGAAGCTCACAAGGCAAGTACATTATTCATCCTAGAGGTACCAAAATGTATCAAGATATGAAGAAAACGTTTTGGCGCCGAACATGAAGAAGAGGTAGCTGAACATGCCGCTCACTGCCTTACTTGCCAATAAGTGAAAGTAGAGCATATGCGCCCTGCTGGTGTGCTCAGACCATTAGATATCCCAAATGGAAGTGGGAAAGCATTGGTATGGACTTCATCATGGGTTTACCAAGACTCGTGGTGGACTTGACGCCATATGGTTATTGTACCCGACTAATCAAATCTGCCCACTTCCTAGCCATAAAGAGTAAGTGGTCGGTAGAGGTACTAGCTGCCCTATATGTCAAGGAGATAGTGAGACTGCACGGAGTTCCATCATCCATAGTCTCGGATCGAGATCCGAGATTCACATCTCATTTTTGGAAAGGACTGCAAGGTGCACTGGGTACTAAACTCAACTTTAGTACCGCATTCCATCTACAAACTGAATGAACCAATCAAATTGTTGAAGACATGTTGAGAGCCTGCATTATAGATTTCCAAGGTTATTGGAACGAGCACCTACCTCTAATTGAGTTTGACTATAACAACAGTTATCAGGCAAGCATTAAAATGGTGCCGTTCGAAGCACTCTACGAAAGAAACTGTAGATCACTTGCATGCTGGAATGAGGCTGGAGAACAACAATGGCTAGGCCAAGAGATGGTACAGAATACCACAAGAGACATTCAGGTAATCAGAGACCGGCTCAAGATTGCTCAATCCAGGCAGAAGAGCTACGCCGACAAAAGGAGGCGAGATCTAGAATTTCAAGTGGGTGATCATGTATTTCTAAAAGTGTCACCTACTCGTGGCATTGAAAGATTCGGTGTAAAGGGAAAGCTCAGCCCAAGATTCATCGGTCCTTTTGAAGTGCTGGAAAGGATTGGTGAGATTGCATACCGACTGGCATTGCCACCGATCTGGCATTTGTACACAATGTGTTCCATGTCTCCATGCTCAGGAAGTATGTCTATGACCCTACACACATCATCCGCCACGACAAGTTGGTATTGAACAAAGATGTGACGTACGAAAGAAGCTAGTCAAGATACTGAATGGCAGGTTCAACAGCTGAGGACCGTCCCATCCACATGGTTAAAGTCTTATGGAATAACCGCGGAGTGGAAGAAGCCACATGGGAACCGGAAGGAGTAATCAGACGGAACTACCCCGATTATTTCGGTAAGACATTCCTCCCTTATGATCATATGAATTTGGGGACCAATTCTTTTAAGAGGGGGAGGATGTAGCAACCTGAATTTTTGGAGAAATTGAAATTATCAAAATTATTAAAATCTTCATAATCGAAAATCAAATAACAGAAAACTAATTAATTAATTAGAAAATGAAGAAAAGACAATTAAATAAAACCCATTAAATGAAAACAAGTGATAGGCTTTGTTAAATGGACCCATTAGAAATTAGTGGGCCAAAATTGGATTTATAGAAAAGAGAATAATGGGGAAATATCCTAAATTTGCAACTTAATTATTAACTAATTAGAAAAGGGGAATTTAATACATTAAATAAACAATAGAGTTAGATTTGGAATCCTAACCTACCCTAATTGATTGGCCATGAATTTGGCTCTCTTCCCACCCCAAACAGGAATGAATGCTTAGAAGGAAGTAGGAAATAGAAAAACTCAGAATTATAGGAATTATACTTAAACTATGAAGAGAATGAGGAGAAGCTTAAATACTTCTCTTAAACTCTCATGGATGGCCCTAGCTCGTGCCAAGAGGTTGTTGGACCAGGAGGAGAGGCCAAGAGGAGGAGAATTCATGGAGAAGAGGGGTCTCCCAAGTTATTCCCCGAGTTCTTCAAGTCTTAACCCTAGAAGAGGAAAACGATCAAGGTAGGCATTCTCATGAGCATAAACCAAAGTTTTAACTGTATGTTCTTCCCTCATCATGAGCAATACCCTCAAGTTTCATGATTATCATCGAGTTAATATTTACTTCTTGATTTTCGAAGTTCTGCACTTATCTTGACCCCGAACCCCCTTATTAAATCTTGTTCTCCTTCTACACTTATCCACGCCACAGAATTTTTATTGAAGATTCTGATGGATGTTAGGTTTCAATTTCCCTTGAAAGCCCTAATTTTCATCCACCCTACCATGCGAATTAATTCGTTGATCCCAACTATACACAGTTCTATGTTCGTTATGAATACTCTCTATTAACCATGATGAAACTTTCGTTGCTTTCCGATTCTGATTTACTGGAAGTTTCCATGCATGTCTGGATCTGTTTAAAATTGGTTTCACAATTTTTCATGCACTATACAATTTGTTCTTAGTATTAGAACAACCCTGTGTCAAAAAGAGGAAAGTATGGTCCGCAATCCAAGGCATGTCTGACTCCTATCAGACTTGGGCACAGACCACCAGAACGCGATGGCCTCATAGACCACGTTCTGAGGTCTGATTGCGACAGTCTTTCGGTCGCGTTCTGAACGCGACAGGCATCGCCATCGCGATCGCTGTGCCTGGTCTGAACTGTTTGTCGTGTTCCTTACAGGTTCTGTCGTGTTCTTAGTGCCTGATCAGACAATCTTGTCGCGATCCTACAAGTTACTTTCGCGTTCTGATCCGACACCGTCACGATCCTAACAAGGTACTTTCGCGTTCTGATCCGACCCCGTCACGATCCTTACAAGTGTCCATCGCAATCATAGGATTTTTTGCAGAAAACCCTGATTGCAATGCTCTAAATTGCCTAGTGTGCTTATAACCCTTTAATCTTCATTATACCGCAGTAATTGAACTTAATATCAATTGAATATTTGTATGTGATTAAATATATCACACTTCTAATTTCCATCTATGATTTCATGTCACATGCACTTACTTGAACCATCCAAATATGGCTTAAATGACATGACCATGTTACATAATTTATCTGGTAATTTATGCAATTAAATTGCTTTATTTATAAATGAGCTTGTTCTCGACTTCCCGCGTTGTTTTGAACACCGATCTCGATGCTCCACTGTTCTGGAATTCCTCTAGAACGTCGAGCACTTGTTTCTATATACAACACTTTTTCTTGACCTGGATGAACTCTCCATCGGATATTCCTTCTGCCGGACTAGTGAGTCTTTGTTCATGGCCTCCGTAAGTCTCCTCTATCCATGGTTCCCACATGGTCGACGAGCCAGTTGTACCATAACACCTATTACCCCTTTAGGGATCGATATGATCCAACGGCTATTAGAGTTCGCTCTTATCATGAATCATGTAGGACCTCTGGACCTGTGCTTGACTGGCCGTGGTAGAGTCGTGAGTTCCACCTGATTGCCAACACCAAGTGTGCGTGTTGTGCAACTATTACTATCGCCTGCTTACTCGACGTGTTACGTACAATGTCCACTATTTCTCATCTATACTCTACTCGCTCATCTATTCACATTTACTCTACTATCTCGTCTATTCATCTAGTGCTCTCATCTATTTCCTTGGTACTCTATATTGGTCGTTGACTGATTGTCTAAAGATAAACAATATAACCAATGCCAACGCAATGGGCCCGATCTGGTTCTGGGGAGAGCACCCGAAATGCCATTTGCCCATGGGAGTTAAATGATCAGGATGTTGGCATTACATCCAAGTGCCATACTATCTAGATTAATATAATGACAATCAAAAGTGCTATATTCTCTCGTTGTCTGTTGACAACAAAGTGCTATGCTATACTCATTGTGCTATTGCTATATTTTTTGCTATTTGTGCTATGGCCGTCTTGCTATTTTGTGCTATAATTGACATTCGTGCTATATCTGAAAACCTTTACTATTTCATTCACATGCTATCTTGCTATCTTTTACTTGACTCTCACGTTCTATCATTAGTTACTCTGCCTTTAACGCATTAATTATTTAAAGCCTACTTGAGCCTGAGATTTAGTCCTACTGGGCATTGTCTCTCACCCTGCGTTATTTGTCGTTGTGTTCTCAGGTGAGACCAAGGATGAACCATACACTCAAGAAGACGGGAACGACCTGGAGTGATGTAATGAGTACCCTAGCGTCCTATTACTATGTTTAGCGTTGTAGTAGTTAGGTTTGAAGTTTAGTCTTTACTTTATTTTCAATGTAATTGGGCCCTATAGATTGGGTCTCATATTAGTGGTTGTAACTAGACACTGGAAAGTTATTAATGAGAAAGATTTGCTTTAGTGTTATTCATTGTGCAATGGTTTGATGTCTGGTACTTGATCTATACCTTTACTTGCAACTGCCTCGCATTCCGATATTCTGCGTCGGGGCGTGACAACGGGTGTGCAAATGGCCAGGGGGCCGAGGTGATGAAGAATGTACAGGGGTATGTGGCGAAGTAGCCGAAATATGCTAAGGCAGGTGCCTGGGAGAAAGTGAAGGAGAAGGAGATGGAGAAGGAGAAAGAGAAGGAGTCACACCCTTAACCAAAGATTGGATTAAATTGAGCTGTAGAGGGGTGAGTTGATCGAGTGCATGCAGGATGGTTTAGACTTTGGAGTCTTGGTGGGGGGAAGGCTCTTGCCAGGTTTTGATTGGAGTGAGGTATGGAGGGACATCAAATAGGCTAGTGCGCGGTGTGTGCACGTAACTATAGGAGGTGGAAGGTTGTCCC
The DNA here is from genome assembly GCA_014218235.1 of Colocasia esculenta. Taxonomy (NCBI): domain Eukaryota; kingdom Viridiplantae; phylum Streptophyta; class Magnoliopsida; order Alismatales; family Araceae; genus Colocasia; species Colocasia esculenta. The sequence goes on from CM024756.1 coordinate 7,644,190, forward strand.
TCACGGTGGTGAGATGGACGGACATGGGATTGAAAAGACTGGACGCTTGAATTATCCTCATAGTCCATATAAAAATTAGCATGATAGTATGGGTCCATTTTTAAATAGACAAGCAAATCAAGTTGAATAAAGATTAATCAATCAATGTGGTTCAAACAAGTTATAATGCTTAGCGCTGTTTTTAAGAGTTTCACAATTAATTAATGGATTGAAAAATCATTGTGTCACTCCAGGTGAGATCCTAGTTGGGTAGAGTATGAACTTCGGGGTACAACTAGAATCACCTTCACCACGCAATGGATATCTAACCCGGGTCAATGAAGTGGTACCGCTAGCTCAGTCCGCCGTGAGGGATCCACGGGTACGGAGTCTTACGGATTCTGGGAGAAGGTTTGCTAGTCCAAAGAGACAGAATGCCCAATGGAGAGCTTGCTTCACCGGAAGGGTGTGTGGAGCCTAGGATATGAGGGAAGGAGGTCCCCCGACCAATGGAAAAATGCCCCGCATGCGACAGTTTATAGCAAAAATGGCAGCAAAGGGGGCGCGTTTCTGTCAGTCAGTCAAATCGCATCCGGTACAGCGACTGCGATATTACTAAATCGTGTCCAGTCACCAGGCCGTGGATCTGGAAGCCGCTAAAGGCTGCCAGAGTCGCTGTCGGTCCCTGTGGACGGACTGTCAGACCGAAATGCGTCGGCTTTTATCGCCGTGACAAAAACCCAAAAAGCATCCGAATTGCCGGCCGCATTATCAAATAGTCAATCACGTCCTTTGTGTAGGATGCGATTCCAAACAGGCACCCAAGAGCAGAAAAGAAAGCAGGAAAGAAAGCAGTAAATGCAGGATATGTGTACAAGGAAAAGGAAATAAATGCGTCGGCCTTGGCCACCACGACAAGAACAGTGACGCGTTGACCTTGGACGACGTGACACGCAGGTCGTAACGCGTCGGCTTTGGCCACCGCGATACGATGCTGAGATGCGTCTGGTCAACCGGCCGCGTTCTCACACAGAATTGTGTCCTCTATATTGGACACGATTCCAACGGCAACCCGAGGACAGAAAAAAAAAGGAAATGAGCAGGAAATATACAAGGAAAAATAAGAAAAAAAGAAACTAAACACACTGCATGCTTTGTATATGTATAAAAATGGTAAAAGAAGGAGGGGCACACGAGGGTGCCAAAGAAAGTGCCATGTGGGGCACAAAGGAGGAGGGTAATCAAATGGAAAAACGCAAAAGAGGTCCCAGCGTGATCGCCAATTTGTAGACACCGCCGATGGATGACGTGTAATCCACAAAGAGGGATAGATGAGGGGGGGATGATCGTGAACGCCAGACATGCGGGGTGCCGAATGGAGACACACAGCAAGGGGTGCGAGATGGAAGAAGTGATCGCGAGGAATACCTTTTGGAGCGTGCGGGGATTGCATGGGAATGTGGGTCCTTTCTTCCTCTACGAGCACGGCCAGACGTGGTAGAGGGCGTTTCCTCATTTGATTACCCTGACAAAATAGACAAAAAAGAATAAAAGGGAATTATCCTTGGGCATGTAGTATACAATCCTAAAAAAAATGGAATAACATAAATAAAGAATGGGAGGACTCACCGCGTGGTGGCTTTTAAACCCCTAAAATGTAGGTGTGTGTGTGTATGCATGCATGTGTGTGTGTATAAAAAAGGAATAAAGAAGGGCCACGTGGGGCCCGGACGAGACAGGAAAGAGTAGAGGGGGGTGCTTCCCCAAAAGTTGATGGCGCGGCGGCGTGACTAACTGGTACAGAGGAGGAAGAGAAAGAAGCTTTCTCATTCCACCCTAATTGACGAAAGGAAGACGACGGCTCCAGACGCCTTGGTTCGGAGTTGGGTCACCGGTCCGGCAGGGCTCCACCATGGGGAAGTCGTGGGAAGAATCTGGCAGGGCTCTGCCGGGCTAGAGGTAGATTGGTTCAAATGGCTACCCTAGGGGGTCTATTTATAGGCAACACATGTTTAAATTGCGTCAGACACAGCTGATGTGACCTTCAGAGTGAAACGCGTCTGGGCGGCAGACCGTGATTTGAAAAGCGTTGGGCAAGCGCACCGCGACTTGAATTGAATTGCGTCCGGGCGGCAGGCCGCGATTCATTAGTCTAATTGATGTGATAGGCGCATGATGACTGTAGCCCCAGCTACACTTTGGAATCGTGTCAGGTCAGGCCGTCAACTTGAAACGCGGCGGCCTGGCTCGACGCGATTACAACTTGCATGATTCCGAGGCAGTCGCTAATAATGCACTATCTGCTAACATGAGATTTTTGATTTGACCTTCTAAATCGTGTCTACTGACAAGGACGCGATTACATGATTTTCTCTTGATTACGAGCCTAGCGCGACGACTTTCTGGGCTATAGCTGGCTCTGAATCGCGTCCAATCAACAGGATGCGACTATAAACTGAATTGTGTCTGCACGACACGACGCGATAAGGTTTCCTAATTTATTAATGTACATATTGTCAAAATGAAATTAGAATCGCGTCGCCCATGGCAGACGCTTTCATGAAAGGGGCAGTTTTCATAAATAAAATAAGAATTCATTGTCGTATCGTGCAAGGCCGACGTGTTAAGATATAGTCGCAGCCGTCTTTCCTGTCGCGTTAAGGTTGCTCCCATGAAGGCCGTCGCGTTAAGCCAAGGTATCATGAATCGCATTCGGGGTACTGGACTCGTTTAGAGAGGCGGATGTCGTACCTGTCGCGACTTAAAAAATGATGCCTATAATTCCCGAGGGGCCCTGTAAATGGAGGGGAAGCTCCGGGAAAGAAGGGGGTGATCCAGAATGATGGGGAAAACTACTCTTTCAAGGCAAAAAGAGGGCCATTTGTGGCGTTATGGCACAATATGAAATTTGCCCGCGGTGGAGCCAAATTCGTGTGTCTACAGTGACATGGTTCAAATAGTAGATGAATCAAGTATAGCACGACGATTAGAGTCAAGTCATGATAGAAACGATAACAACAATAGCATGTAACGTCATTGTCAAGAAATAGCAAGCGACATGTATAGCAAGGAGATAGATAGTAATTGGCCATATAGAGAGTAAATTACACTTTGATTGATTTTCATCAATTGAAATAGTATAGCACTTTTGATTCACTTTTGTTAATCGAGATAGTAATGGCACTTTGGTTATCCGTAGATAGCCGAGAGAGAATATATCACTTTTGTCGTCAATAGACAACGAGAGAATATAGCACTTTGTTTTTTATTGTCATAGATTAATCTTGATAGTATGACACTTGGATGTAATGCCGACATCCTGATCATTAACTTTTGTGGGCAAATGGCACTTTCGGGTGCTCTCCCCAGGACCAGACGGGCCTATTGCACAGGCATTGGTTATGTTGTTTAATCTTTAGACCATCAATTAATGGCCAATAGAGAGTACCAAGAAATAGATATGAGCACTAGATGAATCGATGAGATAGTAGAGTGAACGAGAATAGATGAGCGAGTAGAGTATAGATGAGAGCTAGTGGACATTGCACATGAAACGTCGAGTAACAGGCGATAGTAACTGTAAGGCCCTCAAATTTTGTTGCATTATTTGTATTGTATATAAATACTTCATGTTTGTGTATGTACGTATGTAAATATCTACGTAAGTACTAGTTAGTATACTTATGCATGCATGTGTATAAATTAGATGTGAATAATATATGAATGGTATGATGGTAGCATGTACGTGATAGTATACATAATGCATGTATATATGTATAGGTTATGCATGGTTTCCTGCATGTTTTGAGTTCTGGCCGAAGGCCAACTTGGCGTCAATATCATGGATGTTTGTGTGTGTAGGCGTCAACCATATGGACGCCAACACTAAATCCAGCGTCCAGCGATGTGGACGTCAATATCACTGGCTTGCATGCGTTGCAGAGCAGGAAATCCCGGGAACAAGCTACCCCAACCATTGGGGAGCTGTCCCCAACGGTCTGAAAGGCTTTCTTGTCAAGCCTGCGTGAAAGGAGAGCCCCCTCTCCTATTTACCAGCCTTTTGAAACCTCAACAGCCCTCTCTTGGCTCTCTTTGCAAGATGAGAGATAAAGGAGAAGAAAAACCCTAGAGAAAACTGTGAGAAAACCCCACCCTTTGCAAGCTTAAATCCGACTTCTGAAGCTGTTCCTGGCCATCTACCATGACAAGGAGCTAGCTGAAGTGAAGGAGGAGACTTCCCCGACCTCATCTTGGAGTCATCTTCGTCCTAGAACCCAGCTTGAAGACTTCTCGGGAGCTTCTTCTAATCCGTTTGGAGTATTTTCTAGAGGCAAGTAACCTACCCCTATCGTCCATATAGATGTCTAGTAGGGTTTTATGATTTTTACACATTTTTCCTCGTGTCCTGGATCCCCCATTCACCCCGTTATTTGGAGTTCGGTCTGTGTTTCTGCACAGACAGGAACTTGGCGTCAATGCCTTGACGCCAAGATTCCCCATGTGCGTCCAGCGATCTTGCCGTCCACTCCTGGAACGGCCAGAGACCGCCGTTAAGTTCGTCTGGGCAGAACAGTGAACTGTTCTCTCCTTATATATGATTACTTTCGATGTGTTTTGCGATGAGGATATATTGTAAACCTATTATGCTACGTAATGTGAATGTTGGAATGTGTGGGAGAATGGTTGGACATTTATTTTGTGGATGGTTGAGTTATTATTTATTTAAAATGCATATGGAAGAATGGCCATGTATGTTCACCCATGATCCTAATAATCCGTGGGAAATTAGGATGCCCTAATCCTGTTGAATCATGTCTATATACGTCAGTCTCTGTTCTGAATTTTCTGGAATTTTCCCATGTCAATGTGATTTACTGAAAATTTATACTTGGGAAATAGAAAACATGTGTAGGATTGCTAAATTACCAGTAAATCGTGTGTTGTGTAATAAATCCGGGAAAATTTCCTGTGGTATTGTGTATATTGGGTTCAGGGTTATGATCTGTTAAAACTGAATTTTTATGTTATACACCATGATAAATTGAATTTCGAATAATACGGGAATTTATGTTAAATTTTCTGCAATTGCATTTTGGATCAGAAAAATGTGAAAATTTTCATGTGGGGTCCTAAACCCGAAATCAGCATGTGGTTAAATTCTCAGGTCATTTGGACAACTATACAATGTAATATAAATTTTCCATGCAAAAATGTGAAATTAATGCATGCCATTGTGAAATGATTTAATTTCTGTGTAACCCAACCTGATTGTGAAGCTTCCTGAATGTTAATTTCTGTCATCTGTAGTGGCATGATTAGGAAAAATAGAGTCATGTTGTGAATGAGAGAATGAATGAGATATGAGTGTGAAATGTATAAATGTGTTAAAAACCGATATGTGTAATGTGTAAAACTGTGCCAAGTGTGATACTGCTTCCATAGAGGGCTGTGGAACCGTACCATGGAAAAGTCCCCATGGGAAGGTTCAATGTGTTGTGATCCTAAGGGCATTAGGATGAAATCCTGGAGGTGGACAAGTACCACTGGTTAGGGTGGAGACTTGTTCTCCCGTCTGCGCAGTCCAAGAGTCGTCACTGTATTGCCTAGGTGGCGTCTATGTGTATGTGATGTGATGTGTCCTTCTTATGGTGTTTGGACTATGTGTCACGGCACTAAAGTGTAAAATGTGAAATGTGATTGTGATCATGTGCAAATTGTGTAGTGTGAACATGTGTAAATGTGCAATGTGTAAAAAGTGAAGTATGTGAATTAGAAATTGTGTAAAAAGGTGAAACCAAAATGTGAGGATGTGAAATGAAATCCATGTTATGATGATCTGAAATCATGTTAGAACAGCAACATAAATGTGGTTATGATCATGTCCTATATGTGTACAATGCGTAGAATCCATGCTAGGGACAATCCTTACTTATGTGTAAACCATTCCATGTATGTTTACTCTCACGTTGTGGTTTGAATGAGAACATAGCTTTCATGTGTTAGATTGTAAAGTGTTAAACCATGTCAAAACAGCAAGCTTAAAGCATGTAAAATGGTTATGTGCATGTGTAAGAATGAGTAGTAACCATGTTAGCAATGTTTTCTTTCATGTATGTAAGCTACTCATGCTAGATTGCCTTCATGTTTTAGCTTAATTGAAAGTAGAACTTTCATGTGTTGGAATGATTAGAGAGCATGTGATAGGAGATTTTAAATTAGGAAATCTGAAAGCATGAATCATGTGTTCATTAATAGAATTACCATGATAGGTTGTTAATTTCAATGTCACGCATGCTACATGGTGTCTTGTAAATGGTATGTAAAACCTGCTATGATATGTGCATGTGTGATAGATGTAGTGTTATTTGCTGAGTCTTTTAGACTCATTACTTGCTTCGGCGTACAGGTGTAGTAGGGACACACCTTTGGAGGAGCCGTGGAGAGCGACTCCGAGCGCGGGATTAGCTAGCTTGGTGGAGTTTAGTTGTGACATTTTGATATTGATGTATGTAATTGAGGCATTGTATTAGAACAATCATGTAAACTTGGACAAACTATGTATTTTATCTTAGCACTTTTTTTATATGGATTATGTGGACTTCAGTTCTTTAAATGTTAATGCAATCATGTATGTTAAATGTGGATGATGAATGAAATGAAGACAGTGGTTCTTTTGTTTCCGCTACTCTGTTCTTATATTCACGTGTATCTCAGCTGAATGTTATTGTTGGGTAAATGTCCCACTGTGGCAACGTTCACTATACCGACGTGGGTTGGTATAACCGTACCGGTATAATGAGGGTCGCTACAGAGATTGGTATCAGAGCAACCGTTTGAGATTGCACATGAATATACATAGTCATCATCCCCATTACATGCTAAGTCTACATAGGATGTCCACATGTGTAGAAAACACTAATAAGAAGTGAAATGAGATAAGAAAATGGTTAGAAACTTAGTAACCTAGCTAATGGTGGCTGAAATTTATTACAGCCATGGCTTCGAGAGGTAGGCGTGGCGGAGCGCCGGCCCGTGAGGACGAGCCGAGACGTGACGAGCGGGCGGAGCAGCAGGCCCCGGCACCGCAAGGTCCTGTACTTCCCCCACCGCCGCCTGTGGATTATGGAGTATTCATGCAAGGTCTGGTGCAAGCCATGCAGACGCAGGCTCATACTCAGGCAGCACTCCAGGCACAGTTGGAGGCTCAGGTAAGACTAATAAAATGATTAATAGTCTGTTTTATTTGATTATGCGATATTATGTTGATTGTGTATTGCTTGCTGTGTACTGTAGCAGGCTCAAGTACCAGCTCAGGACCATGGTGGACCTTCTACCATGGAAAGATTCAAGAGGATGCTGCCACCCTCTTTTAAGGGGGAGAGCGACCCATTGTTGGCAGAAAGCTGGATGAGGGAGATAGAAAAGATCTTCCGAGCCATCAGGTGTGCAGATGAGGATAAGGTCACATTAGCCACCTACATGCTACAGGTATGCTTTAGTTTATATGCTTGTATGTTCTGTTAAGCTAGATTTGTTAGATGGTGCTTATGAACGGTGTACTGCAGGAAAGAGCTGATGTATGGTGGGCTTCATTGCTGCGTACCCGGTTTGAGGACGGAGCTATTGATGTTGCTTGGGACGAGTTCGTGAGGCTCTTTCGGGCCAAGTTCGTCCCCGAGCATGTTCAAGATCGGATGGAGCAGGAGTTCCTCTCTTTGGCTCAAGGCTCCATGACCGTGCTAGAATATGAGGCAAGATTTTCTGAACTCTCTAAATATGCACCTCATATCGTGGCAGATGAGCGCAGGAAGACAAAGAAATTCGTGATGGGCCTGAAGCCATCACTGAGGACGAGGCTCGTGGCGTTTGACCACCGCACTTTGGACGAGGCCCTCAGCGCTGCTTGTAGGCAGGAGGGTGAGATGGAGCAATACCTTGAAGAGAAGAAGGCTTCGCAAAAGAGACCTGCAGCTACGTTCCAGCGACAGGACAAGAAGAAAGCGGTGTACCAGACACAGCAGCGATCAGTGGCAGTCGGCAGTTCTCAGGTACCTTCTGTACGTTCCCCTGGTGTGAAGAAAGAGTGTCCCCACTGTGGGAAGACACATGGTGGTACCGAATGTTGGATGATTACGGGAAAGTGCTTGAAGTGCGGAAGCAGCGACCACAAGATCAAGGATTGCCCAAGACTTCAGCAGGGAGTCCAGCGCGAACGCCAGCCCCAGCGGCAGCGGCAGCAGCGCCAGCTACAGGAAGACCAGGAAGGCCTCGAGCCCCAGCTCGAGTGTTTGCTTTAGCACGCGAGGACGCCGAGCAGGCGGAGCATGTCACCGAAGGTACGGTTTTACTTTTAGGTGTGCACGCTCGGGTTTTGTTTGATACGGGTGCTACTCACTCGTTCATTTCCGAGCGGTTCGCTAGGCAGTTAGCCCTAGAGTCAGGTGTAAGTCTGAGGATTTAGAGGTCCCTTTGTCTGTGCACACCCCTGCGGGTACGGTATCGACTAGGAAGTGCATTCCGTCGCTACCTGTGTGCATTGAGGATAGAGTCCTAGAAGGGTGTTTCTTCTTGCTAAAGATGAAGGACTATGATGCTATTCTTGGTCTGGATTGGCTAGAGGAGCACTATGCGTTAGTGGATTGTCGTCGGAAGAGGATTGTTTTCCGCATTCCTGGTGAGATGAGTTCTCTCACCCTTGCCAAGGAACTTGGCGGGAAAGTTGTCATCTCTGCCATGAAGGCGATGCGCATGGTAAACAAGGGTTGTGACGCTTTTCTTGCCAGCGTGGTACTAGTGCCAGAGGCTGATGAGTCACCTACTCTTGCAGAGATTGAGGTAGTGCAGGATTTTCCAGATGTCTTTCCTGATGACTTGTCTGGATTGCCACCGGATAGAGAGATAGAGTTTACCATAGAGTTGCTTCCGGGCACCTCTCCTATCTCGAAGGCTCCATATCGGATGGCACCTGCGGAGTTAGCCGAGTTGAGGAGGCAGTTGCAAGAGTTGCTAGATAAGGGATTTATTCGCCCGAGTGTTTCCCCTTGGGGCGCACCTGTATTATTCGTCAAGAAGAAAGACGGGTCACTTAGGTTATGCATTGACTACAGAAAGCTGAACCAAGTGACTGTGAAGAACAGGTATCCCTTACCTCGTATTGATGATTTGTTTGACCAGTTGCGAGATGCATCAGTCTTTTCTAAGATTGATTTGCGATCTGGTTATCATCAGTTGAGGATTCGGAGTGAGGATGTGTCCAAGACGGCGTTTAGAACCCGTTATGGACATTATGAGTTTTTGGTCCTTCCTTTCGGATTGACCAATGCCCCTGCAGCGTTCATGGATCTCATGAACAGGGTGTTTAGGCCTTATTTAGATAGCTTTGTCGTAGTGTTTATTGATGATGTGTTGGTCTACTCTCCGACGAGGCCACACACCGTCAGCATTTGAGGGTAGTGTTAGAGGTTCTTCGTGAGCACAAGCTGTACGCTAAGTTCAGCAAGTGCGATTTTTGGTTGCGCGAGGTTCATTTCCTCGGGCATGTTATCTCCGGTGCTGGTGTAGCAGTGGATCCAGCAAAGGTCCAGGCAGTTATGGATTGGAGATTCCCAAGACCCCTTCGGAGATTCGTAGTTTTATTGGTTTAGCTGGTTACTATCGGCGATTTATTGAGGGATTTTCATCCATCGCCGCCCCATTGACTCTACAGCTCAAGAAAGGGAGTGAAGTTTGTTTGGTCCGAGAAGTGTGAGAGTAGTTTTCAATTGTTGAAGACTAAGCTCACGACAGCCCCGTGTTAGTCTTACCGAGCGGTGTAGAGGGTTTTGCTATCTACACGGATGCGTCTCGGATTGGTTTAGGCTGTGTGCTAATGCAGCAGGAAAGGGTAGTGGCTTATGCTTCTCGTCAGTTGAAGGAGCATGAGAAGAACTATCCGACTCATGACTTGGAGCTCGCAGCAGTGGTTCATGCACTAAAGATCTGGAGGCACTATCTTTATGGTGTCAGATTTGAGGTGTTTACCGACCACAAGAGCTTGAAGTATCTTTTCTCCCAAAAGGAACTAAACCTGAGGCAGAGAAGATGGATTGAGTTCTTGAAGGACTATGACTTCGACCTTCAGTATCACCCTGGGAAGGCGAATGTCGTAGCGGATGCTCTGAGTAGAAAGAGGCCATCTCTCCAGTAGGATTGGAAGATGTTGGAGGATGCGGCTTGCGCGTTGACTGAGTTAGAGCCATCGCTATGCCAGGCTTTTGTAGCTCAGTTATCTCTTAGGTCCTCGGTTTGGATGAGGTGATCGAGCAACAGAAAGCCGACCCTAGACTCTTAGAGTTAGTGGGCAAGGCAGGCATTGCACGTGATGAGGACGGTGTGATTAGATTCCATCACCGTGTTTGTGTCCCTGATTTGGTAGATGTCCGTGAGCATGTGTTAGCGGAGGCTCACAGATCGCGATTCTCTATTCATCCAGGTAACACTAAGATGTACCAGGATTTGAAGAGATCCTTTTGGTGGTCTGGCATGAAGAGGGATGTAGCGGATTATGTGTCTAGGTGTTTGGTGTGTCAGCAAGTAAAAGGCCGAGCGACAGCGACCATCCGGCCTTATGCAAAGGATGGAGATCCAGTGTGGAAGTGGGAAGCTGTCACTATGGACTTTGTTTCGGGTTTGCCTCGATCTAGAAAGGGCAATGACTCGATTTGGGTAGTTGTAGATAGATTCTCGAAGACTGCTCATTTCTTGCCTATGAAGAAGAAGCAGTCAGTAGAGAGTTTAGCTAGATTGTATGTTAGCAGTATCATTAGATTGCATGGTGTGCCGAAGTCGATCATTTCGGATCGAGATCCGAGATTCACTTCGAGGTTGTGGAAGGGTCTTCAGGATGCTTTGGTTCGGAGCTGAAGCTCAGTTCGGCGTTTCATCCCCAGACTGATGGACAGTCCGAGAGGACTATCCAGACGCTCGAGGATATGTTGAGAGCGTGTGTTTTGGATTGGAAGGATGATTGGGAGCGTCATTTACCTCTTGTGGAGTTCGCATACAACAACAGCTTTCATGCGAGTATTGGTATGGCTCCATTTGAGGCGTTGTATGGTCGCCCTGCAGATCTCCTTTATGTTGGGAGGAGACCGGTGATAGGCAGCTGATCGGTCCGGAGTTAGTTCAGGAGACTTCGGATAAGATCCAGCTTATCAGGAAGAGGCTTGTTGCGGCTCAGGATAGGCAGAAGAGCTATGCCGACAACAGGAGGAAGGATCTTGAGTTCGAGGTGGGTGATCATGTCTTCTTAAAGATATCACCTACTCGAGGTGTCGTCAGATTGGGCAGGCATGGTAAGCTGAGCCCTAGATTTATTGGCCCGATATGAGATTCTCAGACGTTTGGGCAGCGTGGCATATGAGCTAGCATTACCCCCAGCTTTGGCTAGTGTTCATCCCGTCTTCCACGTTTCGATGCTCAGAAAGTATGTCCGAGATCCGTCTCATGTGATTAGTCATGAGCCAGTGGAGATTCAGCCAGATCTGTCGTATGTCGAGCAACCAGTAGCTATTCTTGACCGGAAGGTTCAGCATCTCCGGAACAAGAGTATTGCGTCGGTGAAAGTTCTCTGGCGGAACTTCTCACGAGAGGAGGCTACTTGGGAGCTTGAGGATGCGATGAAGAAGAAGTATCCCCTTTTGTTTGAGTAGTGTCGTTCGTCTTCAGAGGACGAAGTTTCTTTAAGGGGGAGAGGGTGTAAGGCCCTCGAATTTTGTTGCATTATTTGTATTGCATGTAAATAATTCATGTTTGTGTATGTACGTATGTAAATCTACGTAAGTATATTATTATACTTATGTATGCATGTGTAAATTAGATGTAAATAATGTATGAATGGTAATGGTAGCATGTACATGATAGTATACATAATGCATGTATATAGGTATAAGTGTGCATGGTTTTCTGCATGTTTTGAGTTCTGGCCGAAGGCCAGCTTGGCGTCAATATCAATGGACGTTTGTGTTGTGTAGGCGTCAACCATATGGACGCCAACACTAAATCCAGCGTCCAGCGATGTGGACGTCAATATCATTCTTGCTGCGTTGCAGCGTGCCGGAAATCCCAGGAACAAGCTACCCAACCATTGGGGAGCTGTCCCCAACGGTCTGAAAGGCTTTCTTGTCAAGCCTGCGTGAAAGGAGAGCCCCCTCTCCTATTTACCAAGCCTTTTGCAACCCAACAAGCCCTCTCTTGGCTCTCTTTGCAAGAGAGATAAAGAGAAGAAAAACCCTAGAGAAAACTGTGAGAAAACCCCACCCTTGCAAGCTTAAATCTGACCTTCTGAAGCTGTTCCTGCCGGCCATCTACCACGACAAGGAGCTAGCTGAAGTGAAGAGGAGACTTCCCCGACCTCATCTTGGAGTCATCTTCATCCTAGAACCCCGGATGAGACTTCTCGGGAGCTTCTTGGGACTGCCCAAGGAGAGCTTCACCCATTTAATCCTTCTGGAGTATTTTCTAGAGGCAAGTAACCTACCCCTATCGTCCATGTAGATGTCTAGTAGGGTTTTATGATTTTTACACATTTTTGTATTTTTCCTGTCGTCCTGGATCCCCCATTCCCCCGTTATTTGGAGTTCGGTCTGTGTTTCTGCACAGACAGGAACTTGGCGTCAATGCCTTGACGCCAAGATTCCCCGTGTGCGTCCAGCGATCTTGCCGTCCACTCCTGGAACGGCCAGAGACCGCCGTTAAGTTCGTCTGGGCAGAACAGTGAACAGTGAACTGTTCTCCTCCTTATATATGATTACTTTCGATGTGTTTTGCGATGAGGATATATTGTAAACCTATTATCTACAATATGATGTGGAATGTGTGGGAGAATGGTTGGACATTTATTTTGTGGATGGTTGAGTTATTATTTATTTAAAATGCATATGGAAGAATGGCCATGTATGTTCACCCATGATCCTAATAATCCGTGGGAAATTAGGATGCCCTAATCCTGTTGAATCATGTCTATATACGTCAGTCTCTGTTCTGAATTTTCTGGAATTTTCCCATGTCAATGTGATTTACTGAAAATTTATACTTGGGAAATAGAAAACATGTGTAGGATTGCTAAATTCCAGTAAATCGTGTGTTGTTAATAAATCCGGGAAAATTTCCTGTGGTATTGTGTATATTGGGTTCAGGTTATATCTGTTAAAACTGAATTTTTATGTTATACACCATGATAAATTGAATTTGAATAATATGGGAATTTATGTTAAATTTTCTGAAATTGCATTTTGATCAGAAAAATGTGAAAATTTTCATGTGGGGTCCAAACCCGAATCAGCATGTGGTTAAATTCTCAGGTCGTTGGACAACTATACAATGTAATATAAATTTTCCATGCAAAAATGTGAAATTAATGCATGCCATTGTGAAATGATTTAATTTCTGTGTAACCCAACCTGATTATGAAGCTTCCTGAATGTTAATTTCTGTCATCTGTAGTGGCATGATTAGGAAAAAAAGAGTCTGTTGTGAATGAGAGAATGAATGAGATATGAGCGTCATGTGTAAAATGTGTGTAAAAACGATATGTGTAATGTGTAAAACTGTGCCAAGTGTGATACTGCTTCCATAGAGGGCTGTGGAACCGTACCATGAAAAGTCCCCATGGAAGGTTCAATGTGTTGTGATCCTGCAGGGCATTAGGATGAAATCCTGGAGGTGGACAAGTACCACTGGTTAGGGTGGAGACTTGTTCTCCCGGTCTGCGCAGTCCAAGAGTCGTCACTGTATTGCCTAGGTGGCGTCTATGTGTGTGATGTGATGTGTCCTTCTTATGGTGGTTTGGACTATGTGTCACGGCACTAAAGTGTAAAATGTGAAATGTGATTGTGATCATGTGCAAATTGTGTAGTGTGAACATGTGTAAATGTGCAATGTGTAAAAAGTGAAGTATGTGAATTAGAATTGTGTAAAAAGGTGAAACCAAAATGTGAGGATGTGAAACTGAAATCCATGTTATGATGATCTGAAATCATGTTAGAACAGCAACATAAATGTGGTTATGATCATGTCCTATATGTGTACAATGCGTAGAATCCATGCTAGGGACAATCCTTACTTATGTGTAAACCATTCCACGTATGTTACTCTCACGTTGTGGTTTGAATGAGAACATAGCTTTCATGTGTTAGATTGTAAAGTGTTAAACCATGTCAAAACAGCAAGCTTAAAGCATGTAAAATGGTTATGTGCATGTGTAAGAATGAGTAGTAACCATGTTAGCAGTGTTTTCTTTCATGTATGTAAGCTACTCATGCTAGATTGCCTTCATGTTTTAGCTTAATTGAAAGTAGAACTTTCATGTGTTGGAATGATTAGAGAGCATGTGATAGGAGATTTTAATTTAGGAAATCTGAAAGCATGAATCATGTGTTCATTAATAGAATTACCATGATAGGTTGTTAATTTCAATGTCACGCATGCTACATGTGGTGTCTTGTAAATGGTATGTAAAAACCTGCTATGATATGTGCATGTGTGATAGATGTAGTGTTATTTGCTGAGTCTTTTAGACTCATTACTTGCTTGCGGCGTACAGGTGTAGTAGGTGACACACCTTTGGAGGAGGCCGTGGAGAGCGACTCCGAGCGCGGGGAGTACTAGCTTGGTGGAGTTTATTTGTGACATTTTGATATTGATGTATGTATGATGTAATTGAGGCATTGTATTAGAACATCATGTAATGAACTTGGACAAACTATGTATTTAATCTTAGCACTTTTTTTTTATATGATTATGTGGACTTCAGTTCTTTAAATGTTAATGCAATCATGTATGTTAAATGTGGATGATGAATGAATGAATGAAGACAGTGGTTCTTTTGTTTCCGCTACTCTGTTCTTATATTCACGTGTATCTCAGCTGAATGTTATTGTTGGGTAAATGTCCCACTGTGGCAACGTTCACTATACCGACGTGGGTTGGTATAACTGTACCGGTATAATGAGGGTCGCTACAGTAACAGTTGCACAACACACACGTTTGGTGTTGGCAGTCAGGTGGAATACACAACCCTTCTGCTGGCCTTGTTATGCTCAAGTCTAGAGGTCCGACGTGTTTCGAGATAAGAGTGAACTTCTAATAGCCGGTTGGACCATATTGATCCCTAAAGGGTGTCATAGGTGTTAGGATACAACCAGCTCATCGACCATGTGGGAATCCATGGACAGAGGAGACTTGCGGAGGCCTTGAACAAGGATTCACTAGTCCGGCAGAAGGAGTATCCGACGGAGAGTTCGTCCAAGTCATGAGAAGAGTGTGTAGAGAAACAAGTGTCTGACATTCTAGAGGAATTCTAGAACAGTGGAGCATCGG
The DNA here is from genome assembly GCA_014218235.1 of Colocasia esculenta. Lineage (NCBI taxonomy): Eukaryota > Viridiplantae > Streptophyta > Magnoliopsida > Alismatales > Araceae > Colocasia > Colocasia esculenta. The sequence goes on from CM024756.1 coordinate 7,659,526, forward strand.
TAACGGTATTCCAAAAAATTGCGAGAAACGTAGACAAGTATAGGGCAAATTTTAAGTGGAATATTGCAATAAATTACCGGATAATTTATGAGAGAAATTCCATGCCAAGTCAAATTATATTGGACAGTTCAAGCGTGTGTTTGTGACATAGAGAATCAAGGAATATGAAAGGGTCATGTGACTTTAATTAATTAAATATGTTCAAGATTAACAGCTTTGTTTACTATGTTTAAGAGAGTTAACAGGGTAAAGGGTTACTGTAGAATGTCAGGAATTTCATAAATAGGGGGTTTCAAGCCCAGATCGCGACATACCCATATGAGGGTCGCGACAGGGTCAAAGTGGAACGCGACAGGGTCAAAGTGGAACGCGACAGGGTCTTCTGAGGATCGCGATAGGTCTATTCGGTCAGGCGGCCAAAACGTAACGGCAGGCCCGGTCGCATTCAGAACATGGCGGGGAGTGCTGTCATGACAGCCCTGAGAATGCGACCTATCAGGCCGTCGTGTTCTCAGGTACTGTACCTGAGTTCAAGCGGGGAAAAGACAGTGCATAGGATTGCGGTCCAACTTTCCTTATTTTGACACAGGGACGTTCAGAAAATCATAACTAATTTTACCGTTGATGAAAAATCATGAAACCAGTTGAAACTTAATCTAGACATGTGAGAGTACTTATAGTAAATTGGAATTTGAAAACCAACATAGTTTCGGCATGGTTCAAACAAGTGTATTTACGAAGAACATGAAACTGTGTACAGTAGAGATCAACGATTTAATTCGAGCAATATGGTGGATGAGAATTAGGGCTTTTTAGGGCAAAAGATTCCTAACAATCATCAGTATATCCAATAAAAATTTCGAGGCATGGGATAGAGTATTCAAGAAGATATGAATTAAACATGAAGGTTCGGGGTCAAGAGGTTTGCAGGACTTCAAAATTCAATAAGAAAAGTTTGGGTGCACGAAAAATTATGAAACGAAAGGGGTTTTGTTCCTGATGCATGGAACAATCTACAGACGAATTTGATTTGATTTTGCTCGTGAAATGCCTACCTTTGACTCCTTTTCTCTTCTAGGGCTAGAACTTTGAAGAACGGGGATGAGAGCTTGAGATAGTCTTCTCCCCACAAGATCTCCTACTCCTTGGCCTCTCCTCCTGGTCCAACAACCCTTGGCAACAAGCTAAGGCCGGCCATGCGGGATTTAGGAGAGTATTTAAGCATTCTCCCTTTCTATTTCCTAATAGGACTCTAACTCCTATTAATTCCGAGATTTCCTAATTCCTTTCTTCCTTCTAAGCTTGACAACTTCTAATTGGGTTAGGATGGGATCTAAATTCATGGCCAAGCTATTAGGGTAAGTTTAGGAATCCAATTCCATCTTAAATTAGCTATTTTAATGCTTAAATACATCTTTTCTATTTAAGCAATATTTAAGTTACGAATTTAGGATATTTTTCTATTATTCCTCTTTTAAAAATCCTATTTTTGGCCCACTAAATTTGATATGGTCCATGTAACCAAGCCCATTATTTATTGAATTTTATCTTATGGGATTTCCCTTTTCAATTAGGGTATAATAGAGTAACGGATTTTATTATATTTTTCTTACTTGATTTTATTCATGGACTATGAGAGGTCTATTGGTCCAATTTCGATAATGGGTCATCAATACCCGATGTTGGAGGTCTCTCTGACATGTTCATTTAATTTACGAGCCCGTTATATTTCCGTGTTGATAGTTTTCGACTTAGTTTCCAAATTTGGATAATTAGTCACGTTGTGACTATGAGAGGTCCATTGGTCCAATTTTGTTGCATGAATTTCTTCGTGGAACACTTAGGGATAATATTTGGGGTTGATTTATAATTTTTAGGGAAATTTTAGATGTGTTCTTACACATACGATAATGGTATATATGTTTCTATTATTCTGTTTTTATAGAAATTTATTATTTCAAATTTTTAAATACTGAATTTTCCGGGTTGCTACAACATGACCTCTTTCTATCTATGATTTCTTTTACACATGCACACACTTGAACCATCCAATATGGCATAACTTGGCATGAAAAGATCTCATAATACCTCTAGTATTTCATTTCAATTATATATTAATTGCCCTATTTTTAAATGGACTTATCTTTGTTTCTCGCGATGTTTTGGAATACCGTTATCGACGCTCCACTATTCTAGATTTCCTCTAGAACGTCGGGCACTTGTTTCTATATACACATTTTCTTTCTCCGTCAGATATTCCTTCTGCCGGACTAGTGATCCTTGTTCAAGGCCTCCGTAAGGATTCCCACAAGGTCGAAGAGTTGGTTGTACCCTAACACCTATGATACCCTTTAGGGATCAGTAAGATCCAAATGGCTTTAGATTGCTCTCGCTCTTATCTTGAATCACGCCAGACCTCTAGACCTGTGCATAATAAGGCCAGTGGAAGGTAGTGAATTCCACCTAACTGCCAACACCAATCGCGCATGTTGTGCAACTGTTACTATTGCCGTCACTCGACGTTTCATGTGCATTGACCCTTAGTTCTCATCTATTGCTCTACTCGCTCATCTATTCACACTCTCTCTACTATCTCGTCTATTTCATTTAGTTATCTCATCTATTTCTCGGTACTCTCTATGGCTATTGACTGATTGTCTAAAGATAAACAATATAACCAATACCTAGTAACAATACTTGTTCTTCACTGTTACCTGATTCAGCTGCCGATAATCAATGCACATCCTGAGGCTGCCATACTTCTTCCTCAAAAACAAGACAGGCGCTCCCCACAGCGAACGGCTCGGACGAATGAAGCCCAACTCAAATAGCTCATTAAGTTGACGCTTCAACTTCCGTAGCTCCGTCGGCTCCATCGGGTACGGTGACTTGGACATAGGCATCGTCCCCGAAAGCAAGTCAAGGGAGAAATCTACCTCCTGCTCCGGAGGCAAACCAGGTAGATCCTCCGGAAACACGTCAGCAAACTCACAAAGAACAGGCACATCTGAAACATATAGCTCACCAGAATCCGAGAAACTCACAGAAGGAAGGAAAGCTACACAACCATCTCGGATAAGGTGCCGAGCTCAACAGAAAGAGACAAAGGGTCGGAGGGTAGACCGTGTACCTCGAAAACAAAGCACAGGTGCTCCAGGTATCTTGAACCGCAAGGTCTTCCGCTGACAGTCCATAAGTATAGAATGTGCCTCCAACCAATCCATGCCAAGAATGGCATCAAAGTCGTGGATCTGTAAGGTGAGCAATCTGGTAGGTAGAAGGTGGCTCTGTACCTCGATGGTGACACCCTCTAGGTAACCCAAAGTACGAATGTAGTCACACGTCGGAAGCTCAACAGCTAGGTCATAGGTCCACTCCGAAGCAAACTCAGTCAAGGTACTAAAGAACTCCTTTGAAGCAAAATAGTGCGTGGCACTCGGATCAATCAAAACACGAGCAACTCTACCAAGGATAGGAACCATACCGACGACCAAATTAGAGGCCTCCACCTCTTCTCTAGTGATGTTCATCACCCGACCGTGACCACATCCCCACTGAGGCTGCTGCTGGCGCTGCTGCGGCTGTTGAAACTGTCCCTGGTGGTGCTACTGACATTGCACCTGCTGGGGTGGAGGGTACTGTGCCTAAGGTGCCTGCTGAGTGTACTAGGTCGGTGCTAACTACTGCTGCCCCTGCCTCAATGGATACTCTCGCATGAAGTGACCTTGCTACCTATACTGAAAGCAACCTATGCTCTGCTAGCTCTGCTCTGCTCCCTGTTGCACAGACTACTCCACTGGCTGCTCCGGCTGACGTCGTTGCTGTTGTGACTGCTAGTAATGCCACCTACCCCCTCAAGAGAACAACTTCCTTAACTTCAAGGTCAGGCCAGCGCCGCCTGTCCCCGAGGAAGAAGAAGAGACTCTCCCTCGACTGCCTGAAGGGTGCTGGTATGGGGTAGACCTCGCCGAGCCTCCTCCCTGCTGTGGCTAGAACCGACACTCCCTCTACAAGGCGTAGCAGAGGTGACCAACCATGGCCCACCTCAACTCCAAGCGTAGCCCCTAATGAACCGCTCAATGTGAGCCTGCTCACTAGTGGCCACGTGAGGGATGTGTCGAAGAAGCTGCATGAACCTCTAGTGGTATTGCGCCACAGTTAACTCTCCCTGCGTCAACTCGTGGAACTGGTCCTTCCTCTCACGGAAAGCGTAGTTAGGGAAGTACTCACTGTGAAAGGTCTCTAAGAACAGCTCCCAAGAAATCTGGTCCAGCCTCCTACCTTGAAAACTAGTCAGCCTCACTGTCCTCCACCACTCGTAGGCTGACCCCTTCAGCTGATATACTGCCAATCTGACTTGATCCTGATCTACACAATCCATAGTCTTGAAGGTGCACTCGAGCTCATGGACCCAACTCTCTGCCTTGTCTGGATCATAGTCACCATAGAACATCAGAGGCCGAAGATGGATAAACCTCTCTAGAAGTGCCGTGCGGTCCTCAGGTGCTACCGCTGCAACTATAGTTTACTGTTGTACCACTGGTGGTACCTCTGGCTTGGCCGGTGCTGCCTGAAGGGTCAGTGGTGGCTGCTCCTCTGCTGCCATCTCTGCCAACTGCTGACCTCCTGTCGACATCTGCTGGTATTGCCAAGGTGCCTGGAACATCGTCCTCCACCACTGCTCTAAAACCTCTGGTGGGGGTGGGGGTGGAAACCACTGCTGTTTCTGCACTCCCTGCTACAACTGGATGCTCTGCGATAATGGAACACCAGGCTGCTCAAACTGCTGAGGCTGAGCATCAACCGGCACATGCTCGGCTGCAACCAACTCATCCGATGCAGCATCCTAATGCTCCATCAGCTCTCGAGCCTATCTGCATCTACATGGAGGCATGTCTTGCGACACAAACTAACATTCAAGTTAACATAAATTACCCAACGTCTAGCAATGTTACTTGTACTTCCTATGGGACTTGCGTTGTCACTTAGTTCCATTATAAGTCTTGATAGACCCCTTGCTCTGATACCACTGTAATGGCCCCGATGCCCAGACCCCCAGCTCCCACCATGGATCTGACCATTAGCACCGCCGCCCATGGGACCGAAGACCTGGAAGGGCTAACGGATCAGTCTAACAAGATATGTAACGGAGGTAAGTAACAACTAAATGCACTAAAAAAAAGTACCAACAAGTGAAGGAAAGAGTCCAACACAGTGTACAAGTCTAGTACAGTCCCAAAGTAAACAAAGTACAAGTGCAGAAGTAAAAGGGATAATAGGTCTCTTAATGGCATACCCCGAGGGTGAAGTAAACAAAGTACTGGGGACACTGCTCATGGAAGACGTCGTCTACTACTGCCCCGTTTCCTCAGCCCACGGCGGAGGGTGCTGATGTGAACTCTCACTTGAAAAGGAGGGAATGAGCTTCACGGAGAAGCCCAGTAGGGACTACCAATCTCCCACTAGTTCTAACAGCATAATAAATATTTATAAGTGCAACAATTAAATAAAGTGAGTAAATCTATTCTACTAACAAAGTAAGTGCAGAAGCGTAAAGAAGCTACATGATCTACGGTCTAAACTAACGTCGGGACCGGAAAACCCGTGTAAACCACGGCACTGGGAAGAACCCAAGGCTGTAAACACAGGGAGTAAACAACTTCCTAGACAGAGACACTAGCCATAGAAACACTACACTAGTCGACTGGTCAGGTGCGCCATGCACCTTACCCTCAACCGATAGTCCATGTCTAACACCTCCCGTCAGAGTGAGACACGGAACTAAAGTAACCACAACTGCCGTAGTCTAGCCGGACTACGATCCCACGCCTGGCCCCTCTAAATGGTTCTGGAACCACGTAGAGTGAGGCAGTGAGAAAGGACTAGCTTATCTGCACCGGAAGAGCACCAAACCACCTGGGCATCCCAGATTAAGCTAAGAGATCTCTACAAACGACTCTATGCTGTTGTCCCCACTATTTTCCCCTCTGCTACCAGAGTCTGTGAATTGAGCTCGCCGCCGCCCAGAGAACTCCCCCAAACAGCCACACGGGGACCGGGGGTCCACGTAACAGTAACAACCTATCTCGCAGACAAGCCCTCAAGTGCCTAGCACTGGCGAAGGACTAGGGTAGACTATGCTAGGAACAGCACAAGTGCCAAGAAACAGAGTCACAGCGGAAGGGAAAACTCCGAACAGGTCGCCAAGCCCTTCTCTGTCTGAGAAGGTGATGCACAGGTTGTCGCTACCTGAAGGTGACACCTTATCTGTCGTGACCTGGGTCAAAAAGCGACAGGGAAACTGTCGCTATCCGGTCGTGACAAGGGCGTTGTCGCAACCACAGACAGTTGTCCAGATGACCACCTAAGACCTCCCACAACACATGGTGGAAACCCGATGAGAAGGCGACACCCACCCTATCGTGACCAGAACGTGACAGGGTGGGCGTCGCTTTCTCACACCAGAAGGTGACGTATCGGGCTGTCGCGATCTGTGTGCGACAGCAAACGTGTCGAGACCATAGACTTACACACCCGAGAGCATCCCTTCCATGTCATGCACCACAAATTCGAACAAACCACGGGGAGGGGAGCATGGAGGACGGTTTATACATCCAAATAGAATTCAAACCACCCTTAAAAACACCCATGCATGTCAAGGAAAGGTTCTACACTCAATAGTCTCACATGCAAGCATGGAATCCTCAACAACCATACCCCATCTAAAGCACAAATCAACCACCACAAGAGCCATCCAAGCATTCGACACGAACCACAGTATACATGTACAACCTAGCATGATCTCTAAGGCTCGAAGAAGGGCGGTTTGGAGCCCTAACATGATAGAACTAGGGGGAGGTTAAGGCATCCCTACTTCAAAATGAAGAGCCAAACCGTTGGGGTCTTCTCGTGTGCATGGCCACCTTCTCCTCACTCCAAGCTCCATGAAGACTCCGTCCACGAGCAAGGATCATCCTCCTACAAGCTGATGGAGAGGATCACATAAGGAAGAATGCCACAGTCGGAGAAGAGCACCACCGAGAAGGGGAAACCCCAACCCAAACACAAGGCAACACACACCTCACAAGCCACCTAACTCTCCCCCAAGCTCTCCACGGAGCAACTGCAAGCAGAGGGGTCGGAGGAGAAGAGAACCAGCTGAAGAAGGGGAAGAAGGGGTTGTTTTGTGTCCTGTGTCCATTTAAGCCTAGGAGTTGAGAACGCGACAGCTTGCCTATCACGTTCACTTACTAAATGTGACGACCAATATGTCGCTATCTCAAAGTCCTGGTCAACCTGACCAATGGAAATGCCATGTGTCAAGCCTGCAGACCTGACACCTAGAACGTGACACCTGAACTGTCGCCTTCCTGTTGTCAGGGGTTGACACTTGTCCCAATCTCCAGACAGAAAACGACAAAACTGTATGCTACGGTCAGAGGGATGAACTTGACAACATGCCTGTTGCATTTACAACCAGAACATGACAGCCACCTTGTCACCTTCAGAAGCGACGACCCGATGCGTCGCGACCTTGAACAGAAGGTGGTTGACCCACAAGAGGCCCACAAGAGAGGGATGTCACATATGGATTAGAGGAAGAAAGAATGTGGCAGATTATGGTATGATGATAGTTAGATGGTTTAAGAAATGTGCAGTAAGAGTTTATGTGAAAATGTACAGTAAGTGATTCAGATGAACAGAGGATTTTTATTATAAAGGTATTTTCTGAGTTTGATGTGAAAGCTACATCAGATCAGTTAAAGAATAGTAAGTAGATTAAAGTATGGTAGAGTAGAGTAGAAAGAGCAGGAAATGTATGGAAATTGGAATTGTTAAAGTCAGTATATTGTAAAATATAGAAAGGAAAAGTGTGATCAGTTGAGCAGTGAAGAAATTTTGGGTCAGATGGCACCTGTTGAGAAAGATTTCAGTAAAGTTGAAGGTAGAATATGTGCAGAGTTAGTTGAGCAATTTTATTTCTCGATAACAGAATACAGTGTCACAGCAATGAGAATGGAAATTGTGAAGAGTTATGGATTTAATTTGCTGAGTCAGTCAGAGAATATTGAAATAAGAAAAATATGTAAAGAGTAAAGCATGTCAGCTACAGTATGACGAGACTCAAAATTCAGTGTGGCACATATAAAGTTGAAGCATTAGGAAAGCAGCTCAGGAATTCAGGTATTTTCTTTATGTGGTAATTAATTGGGTAAGATGATTTGATAGTAAGTGAGGTCAGCTCAGTTAGGGTTAGAGTAGTAGTGGAAATAAAGAGAATTAAAATATTCATGAAGGCAAATTTTATGGAATATTTTGGCAAGTATTTAATGTAATCAGAGTGGCGCAGCAGAAGCATAGTAGATTCAAGACTCCCATGTCATCAGAAGTTTTATTGTTTGAAAAAGGAATTTGAGGTTTTTGTAAAGTTAATTGAAGAGGCAGTGGTTCTTAACAAGATATGAGTTTAAAGCAGTATAACCGGATTGATATACAGAGGTAGGAAATTCAGATATGGTTTTTCGATTTTCTTCAAGGAACTGACAGTTGAGAATATGAGTAAAGGTAAGGCAGAGCAACAGTTGGCAGTGGTAGGCCGATAATGGAATAGCGCCAAGAAATCAAGAATTTGAAAATGATTTAATCTGGCAGAGCACCTAAGGGTGGAAGTTTATGGTAAAGAGTATTAAGTAAGTGAAGTGGCACATAAAGGAATGTTGCAAACACAGCCAGGAAAATGTGGAAGCAGGTTGAGTCCAAAGAGATATAGCGCCAACAGTAAGGTAGAATCACCTATAGTTGAAAGGTAAAGAGAGTCAAATTGGCAATTAAGCAGAGCAGTTGTCAAAAGAATTAAAGAGAAAGGGAAGTAGAACTGGTACAGAAATGAACAGATTAAGTCAATTAGTGCATAATGATTTGAAAGGCAAGTGCAGAGAAAGTGTATCCTACTTGTTCTATATATGGTTTTATTTCTTTTTATGTGATAGTCCGACTTTCCGTGGTTTTGTTCTGAATGTCCAGGACGACATTCCTTTTTAGGTGATAGTAATGTAATGTTGCGACCATTCGGATCCGGTTTAACGGGTTGTGTGTGTGGTGCTCATGACCAATGTGGGGTTATAGAGCCTTGTTCATGGCCTTTGTACCTTGCGTGGGCATTGTGGGCCTTATCTCTCAGCCCATTAAGCCCGCAAGTTTTTTGGTGAAGAAGGTGATGGAGTGTGTCGTCGCATTTTGAACGCGACGCCTTCCTACATTGCGATTCACCAACCGCCATTCCGGTGCAGAACATGATTGGTGATGGTCAGGTCTATCGCGTTTAAGGTGTTTTAAATGCGGAATCTACCTCCGTTATGATTTTGATTGTTCATTAATTGTTTTGTTTTGGCAGACAGAGCAAAGGAGCTCTGTCCGGCGGTGGGGGAGGTTGTTGTGGCGTTCCCTGTGCGATTCTGGCTTCCAGGTGGTTCATACGACACAGTTTCCATGCAAGAAGGGTGTCCGGAGAGTGGATGAGCCGGTGGTGTGGTGTTCTTTGTGTTTTGCTGGCTCTCCGAGTTGGTAGGAATAATGATTCACTTCATCTATGATCTAATTTGTATCATTTTCCATTACTTGTATTCAGTACTTATTACCTTCTTGTACCTCAATTATCTTTGACTCATGTAAACTTTTATATTCCTTGATTTTGGTGGATAAATCCTACTGGACAAGAGTGCTCATACCTACTTTTTCTCAGGTAATCTACAGTTCTAGAAGACGGGATATCGGGATTTGTGTGCTGAGAGATCAACCTTTGCAAGCATCTACCTTTGAGTTCTAAATTGAGAATTATGTAATACCTGTAGAATGACAGCTAATTAATTTTTATTTAGTGAAGCCCCGAGCAATTTTCTACTCAAATAGTTCAAAATTTACTCTTGATTTCTTATTCGTTCACGTTTCGGCATTTATAGATATGTTAAATGTTGGGACTTGACAACCCATACCTACTTGGGTCCTGCAGTAGAGCAAGAGTTAGATTGCAACAATGAACTTTTTGAATCCAAGAGGATTTTCTCTTTGGTATAGATGCACTTTTGTCATTAATGAAACTATGAGCAGCATTAGTTCCATAACACAATTATTCTTTGTTTAATGCACCTATGTTTTCATGAAATGTTTAATTTATGTTCACATGGAGTTTATGAGCTTTTTCAACAGAATCATGATTTTTAGTTACATGTGCATGATGTGAAAACTTTTGCAAGTAACTCAAGCATGATTATGCACACTTTTAATTTTAAGCAAGGAGTGACTCTTGGTACTCAGCGGAGAAGCTTTCTCACGCATAGTGATAGTTTCCAAACAAGCATGACTTGTCCTTCCACATTTCACCATTTTATATACCAAGAGATCCAGATATATAACTCATCATGATTCCATTTTAGCATTCAATTTCAATCAACAAGAAGTTTTTATTTAGCAGGGAATCTCTCAAAAGTATTTACCTGGTGAGATTTTCATTTTATTTCATTCTCTCCACTACTTTCCTTGTAGCCTTAGTCATGAAGCCTTCATCTTGAAATTGACTACAAGGGTCCCTGCATCCAGCATTCAAGCAGCACATTTCAGAACCCAAACTTCTTTGGGTCCTAAGGATTTTCTATGAATCTGCAACAGTGATTTTTGAATCCAAAATGATTTTATATTGGGTGCATTTTTCTGAAGACTAGAAACATTAGAATCTTGGTTTCTAATCTTAGAGTTATAGGTATAGAATGCACCACTGACATATTGAACATTTTGTTTTCTATTTTTTAGATCTTTATCATTGAGATTTTTAACATGAAATTCAGAAGTGATCTTTTGTGCAACAGTTCTATTTTCATATACATGGAATTTCTAAGTGTTTTCAGTATGAACATGATCTTTATTCTTATGTACATTAACATGAAACATGGGAGCATGCACAAGATTAGCAATTCTATACCAACATTCCCTAGAAATATGCCCAAATTTATGACATGTGAAGCACTGGACTAGTTTGGCATATTTATGGAAATGTTGATCTCTATTCCAGCAAAATTTGGCTAAATGACCAGGTTTATTGCAGTTATAGAAAATGAGATCATTTCTTACCTGGTACTTACATTGGCATGTATGCATTTGCTGGAATCTCCTTTTCCTATGAGGAGGATTACCATGAGGAGAATGAGGTACCTTTTGGTGGCTCTTGGCATGATGTGAATATTGAACTTTCTTTGAAGCTGTCCTGACTTACGAAGAAGGTAAAGGTATCATGTACAATGGTTTTTGTTTTTCTGTTTTCATTTTCTGGTTTCTCACAGAAACAGGATTCTTCTTCTTAGCAGTATTTTTGCCATTTTTCTCATTTTGTTTTTGAATATTTTTCTGAACATGAACTTTCACTAATTTTTCGTTAGAGATATCCAAGTTCTTGTTCGCAGCAACTTTAACAAATATTATTTTGGTTTCTTTTCATTTTTCTTATTTTTCAAAGAAGCAAGACTTGTGTTTGTAGTATTCTTCAATTCATTTTGAAGCTTCCGTTTTTCAACTTTTAATGCAACAACTTCTTTTTCTAAATTTTGAAGTTTCTTTAGCATGACATCTAAACCATTTTTCATCTTGTTCTTTTCATTTTCAAATTGAGCAATTTGTTTTTCCAAATTAGCAATTTTATTAATTAAATTGCTACAGTCATTGTCCAATGGTTTGTCATGCAACAAGCATTCAATCTTCCTTTTCAAATGACTATTTTCTTCAACAAGTTGTTTGCATCTTTCATTCATTTGATGATCATGAGCCATGTTGGAAATCTGTTTGTTTAATTGATTATTGTCAAATTTGAAGTTCTCATTGAGATCAATCAATTTTTCATTTTCATTTTCCAGATTAATGACTTTTGATTTCAATAGCTCAGGTTATCTTTTAATCCACTCAATTTGTTTTCACAAATTTTAATTTTATCTTTCAGACTATTTTTTCAGAATTCAGTTTTGAACTTCATTTTTCAAATTCTAATTTTCTTCTGAATGATCTTATCATTGTTCTGGAGCAATTCAAGTGTATTTTTTAATTTTTCATTTTCTTTGTGGTAATGTTTTAAAGTATTTTTCAAATCTTTATTCTTAGTGTTCAGTTTGTATTAAGATTTTGTATCTTCTTACATAATTCAATCAATTCAACATAAGACATGCCTTCATCTGCATCAGAATCAGAGTTAGAATACATAAATGGGTCTGGAATTGATTTACTTGACCTTGTAGACCCATTTGAGCTCTTGTGTTCTGAAGAGGATGAAGAATGCTCTGAGCTCATAGAATGTGCTGTGAGAGCCAAAGTCTTTTGGATTGTTGATTTTTTGGATTCATTGAAGCTCTTCTTTTCCATTAAGTACTTGTAAAGTTCTTTTGCTCCTTTTCTTTGTGAGTCCTCTGAAAAATCCGATGAAAATGAGCTTGGGGATTTCTTTGAAATTATAATAGGAAATTCATGCAGATTAAAGCAATTATTTCACAGAAGGAAATTCATGCTGTGAAAATACCTTCATATGATCTATATATATGGGTGTCCAAGTATGGAGGGTCATGCTTGAAGGATCACCCCGATATAGAACATATCCTGACCATCGGATCTGACTTTTCTCTCGTCTGTTGACAGGCACTTCATAGCTGTCGACAGTACTGCTCAGATCTGGTTTCCAGAACCATGGTGTTGCTGGAAGGCCTTATCTGTCGACAGGTGATTTGTTGGCTGTCGACAGGCAATCTGTATTTGTCGATAGGTACATTTCATATGTCGACAACTATTGCATAGATTGTGCTTCCAGTAGCTTGTTTGTTCTGCATGGGTCTATCTGTCGGGCCCCCTTTCCTTCAAACTTCTTTTAAATACATCCAACGGGGGAAACACACCTCTTCACACCTACATCAAAAGACATTATAAGTGAGATATAATGAATACATAGGTGTTCATCAAAGCATTTGCATACTTGATCATTTCATTCATGTCTTTGTCATATTTATCATGTTTCCAACATTAAGACAACATCAATTATGTCACACATCATCAAAAACATTTATGCACATGTCATCATACACATTATAACCCAACATTCTCCCCCTTTTTGATGATGACAAAATTTGCAATTGATGTTTCTCCCCCTTTCGACAACATTCAAAAAGATAGTTCATGCACACATGGATAAGAATGAAGCAAAGAACTATGTTTTCATTCATTGAACTTTAAGTACACACAGTGACAACAAGGACATACATTACATGAAATAAATAAAAGCAAAAAAAGGGATATGACTTGACTAACTGAACTAACAAACTCATGACCCAATCCTAGTGCAAAAAAAAACAAACAGATTATCCCACACTAAATCTTAGACTCTCTAAACATCGTCATTCCCAGGAGCAGTGGGATGACGGGACTCGTGAAACTCAGTGGAGAGTCGGGTGAGCCGATGCTGAATTTGCACTTGAGTGTGAGCAAGTGCATCCATTCTGGTGTTAACTTGTGCATTCAGCTGATCAAAGCAGGCATTTAGTTGATCAAAGCCAGTAGTGATGCTTTGCTGCATTTGGGCCATCTGACCGGCTATAAAATCTCGAAGAGATGGTGCTTGAGCCGGTGGTGCTTGTTCTTCAAGAGCATCTTCATCACCTCCCTGAGCATCCATGGGCTCTGGTTGGGAGTCTTCACCATCTCCATCTCTTCAGCTGATTCCTCTTCAACATCCTGCTCCTTACCTTTCAGAGTCTTGGTGACTCTCCCATCAATTAGCTTGTAACCCATCCTATGGGCCGCAGTAAGATCAAATGCACTATGGGACTTGAGAGTTATGCACTCATCATCAGAAACGGGAATGCTAATGAAGGATAAGCGTGAGGTAATGGGGTAGGCATATGGCATAGACCTCTTGGGAATAGTGAAGCATTGTTTGATGAGGTCTACCATGAGTTGAGGGAGGTTGATTAGCTCTGTGTTGAGGAAAAAGAAGAAGAGGGACTTGTGGACTTCAGTGACAAGTCGGTTGGGCTTCTGAACCGCCCAGAAAAGCTGTTGTCGACAGGCGCTAGACAGCTGTCGACAGCTACTGGGCAGTTGTGTCCCAGAACAGAATTTTTGAGGAATTTGTGTGGGGAATAAGTTTTCAAATGGGATTTCAAGGTTGATAACAGGTTTATACCCATTACAAAGTTTCATAAACACTAGTATTAAGACACATAATAATTCTACAATGGTTAAGAGATAATACTCCAGGAATCTCAAGTTATGGCATTTAGAATACACCGTTCAAAAATAGATGAAACTGAGATAACCCCTTTGAATAAAACATTGAAGAAAATCATATACCTTAGTGGGTGATGTTCAGTTGGTAAATGAGGGCAATGTCTACATGAACAATTGACAATAGACAACCCATTGCCTTGATTTCAAATCATGTAGGCTTCACTCTATTTCTAGCATTGAACAATTTCATTTATCAAGTTAAAGTGGGAAAAGTGGTAATTAGGATCATTTTCACCTTTTGACGTGAAGGTAGACATTGTGATGCCCGTACCACAAGTTACTCAGTGTGAGTGACCATCATACCATTGTGCAGAGATAGTGAAAGGACTTTTTGATGCGAAGATAGACATTTGTGATGCCTGAACGAGCGGCATTGTTGACTGTGCATTTTCGTTGTCCAGAGTTCCTCGCACAAGTCAATATGCACACTTCCTCTAAACTGTCTCACAAATATAAAATAGAAAAAATGAACTCATACAGTGGTGAGAACAGGTCATATCCACGGAGAGGCTGAATAAAGCTTGAATTAAAACTACTTTGACTTGAAACCATTCACATTTTCACCAAAATCCTATTGCATTAAACTCAATTGTGTAAACAACACCAATCAAATCCCCCACACTTGACAGATTAAACTTAATGAAAGAATAAGTAGAATGGAGAACCAAAGAGTTGGTATCACTGTACCCTCTCAATTGAGGGATCAAACAAGTAAACAAAAATCTTTTAAAAGAAAACTTTCAAATCAATGTACCCCTATAGCTCACGGGTTGAACAATCAACATTCTCAACTCTCCACAAACATCAAATCAGAATGAGATAGTGAAAAAGAACTCAACCAGAAATAAAAGGGGAAGACAGCAGAACCATCTCGTCCAACCCAACAGTCGATTCTCCTAAGGAAAAATCTGAACTAAAAGAGATGAACAAGAAATCCGAACTCCCACCAGTCTGAACCAGATGAAAAGAAGAACCACAATCTCCAACCAGCAGCAATAACACTCCACTATCAACTCCCTCAAATGCTAAATCACTACCCAATCATTCACAAAAGAACGGAACAGAAATGGAACATGGATGCTCAAGATGAACACAACCAGAAAAAAAATGGAAACAAGTTGCAGTCGAACTCCGGATCTGATCACAGAAGAAGATGCCAGCCATCGTCCTCCTCACCGCAGCTTGCAGTATACAGAAGAAATAAGGAACAATCTCCCCTGTCCAACCATCTAAAGCCTCCAAGAATCCTCCAAACTGCCGAACTAATCAATCTCAATCTCACAAAAGAAAGGTACAAAAATAAAATGTCAACAAGGAAAAATTCCAACAACTTCAACTCGGATGCCCTGAAGACATCAAATTCTACAAATTTCTACTGACCATGCTCTTGAACTGGAAGAACAGAAATAGGAAAATAACTAGGAAAACCTCAAAAAAATAATCCGAAACAATGCTGCTTACAGAAAGAAACTAAAACTCCACATAAATCGAACTATGCTTAACAGAAATATAAAGAAAAATACGATCTCCTCCGGAAGAACAACACAAGCCAAGAACATATCCATCTCTTCAAACTCTCATATCAACCAAGAAAAGAAAACAATAGCTCTCCCTCCCAGATGCTCTGTAAAACTGCTCAAAGAAAAATTACAGAAAAAAAAATGGCAAGGAATTAAACTAAAATCTGAATAAGAGAACCCCCAACCATCTCAACTTGTCTCCCTCACTGCTCTGCTTAAAAGGAAAAATACCGGAAAGAAAACTAAAAAAAAATTCCTACCAAATTCTAACCAGAGAGCCCCCGGAGAAGAGGACCTCGGGTCCTTTTATAGATGCCCGGGCGCCTCCCGGATCACCAACGCAGCAGCACCAGGATTGCCATCCGCAGCAGCACCAGCTCTCACCTGGATCGTCAGCTCTGCTTCACACCTTAACATCCTCATCGCACGGGCTCCATCCGCATGTACAGCACCGCTTCAGCCGTATCCGTACAGCTGGCTGCCTCCATCGCTGCACACGGGATCCATCAAATCCGCTTCCAGCTCAGCACCGCCTCAGCCGCTGCGCATGAACCCAGCCCAACACACATGCCGGATGCGCATTGGAGCCCCAGCACCGTCAGCTGTTGCGTCGCTCCGCACTTCTCTTGCACACACCTCCAGCAGGTCCATAGTTGCTTCCAGCTTCTTCGTGAAGCTTCCAATGGATGAGACAAAGAAATAGAAATGGAAAAAAAGTTAGGATAATATCGGATAAAAAAATGGTTAAAAATGGGAATGGATTGTGGCAGTCAGTTTAGTTGGGATATTATTTATTTATTGGGGTGGAGTGGGGGGGGTATGATGGGATTGGATATGGAAGTTTTATTTAACTAAAATTTATTAAATTTGATTTATTATAAACTAATTTCTACAAGAATTATTAAAATATAATAAGACCAAAAAAATTTTATTTACGTTGTACCTACTTTTATTAGTTAAACTAAAAGACATCGTTTTTATTAAATGAAAATCGAACAAGTGTATTCTACCAAAATTATTTAACTAATATGCTCGAAAACCTATTAATGGATGAAAATGAGAATTAAAATCAAATTGCACATTATTTATGGACAAAGACGGTCTAAAGTTAACTATATGTATGAAATTTAACCCGAAAAATTGTGCAGTTATCACTCCCCCCTACTTGAACATTGCTAGTCCCTTAGCAATGAAAATTACTCCAAATGTAGGACTAGAAGGTACAATGTCTCATGCGAAACAATCATCAAGTAAAAGATTGATGTAAAGACATGTCTTTCCTAATTGTAAAGACTTATGGCAAGAAATTACTGCACAAATGGTAGCTCACTTAAGAGTTCACATCAGTCCTATGAAGCTCTGCTTCGACAGTATTTGAGATTAAATTAATTCGAGGGAGAAGAAAAGAATTGTGGAATAAGATCTTTACTCAGTCAGATCAGGTTGTTTCTCTCAGTTCCATTCTGCCCAACTTCCTTGAGGATTATTTCTCTGAGTTGAGGACTTTGCCTCTTATTTGCACTTTGTGCACTCTGAATTTCTTTATTTCTTTTTCATCCACAATGCTGCACAACCCATCACTTTTCAAGAGTAGCGAGTCCAACTTTACTCAAATCCGGGGCATTTTCATGGATAAAATTTTTTCTTTTGCTTTTGCTTTCTTTTCTTTCCTCTTTATGGAATGATGAACAGTCAGGTTCCTTGATCACATGCCTTGACATCCTTCGCAATTCACTTAGGGGGACGGGAGAAAACCAATCACCTCTCTCCTACTAGCGTTGACAAATTTGCTACATTCGGGTTCAGCTAGTCTAAGTGGCGGTGTAGTGTGTGTATGAAACTTCCTGCCATAAATCCTTACATAAGGTAGACAGGTAATACATGTAATCCTTATTAGGGGCTATCTAACATGGATACTTGCAAGGGAATGACAACCACAAAATTTTAATGGTTAAAGATCATACACCTAGTCTTGGGATGCGCGAAGCCACGCATTTATTAAGGATGATGAAACATTGTGAAATTTTATTTGCATATGTACAAGCTCAAGAAATGAAGCAAAGGTTAGGGTGATGCCTATGAATGCATGTTTATTCTACCCTTCTCAATTTATTTACAGGAAAGAAAAGTAAGATAGAGAATTACCTGATAAAAGAAATCTGTACACTTGGGTTGCCTCCCAAGAGCGCTAAGTTTATCGTCTTCAGCCGGATGCCATTAGGCTTCATTTGGCTCAGCTAGCTTGGTAGAATCCATTTTTAAAGAAGATGAATTTTCAAAGAAATGTTTTAACCTCTGCCCATTAACAGTGAATGATTGTCCAATTTTAGGGTCAAGAATGATGACAGCACCATTGTCATAAGCTTTGATAACAGTGTAAGGACCATCCCATCGGGACTTCAATTTTCCACGAAGCTAGAATTGAATAGCCAGACCTTATCATGCACTTGAAAAAAATTTCTATGAATGTGTTGTCATGGAATGCTTTGCCTTTGGCTTTATAAAATTTTTGGCTTTGGCTTTGGATTATTCTTGCCTTAAACCCTAGAGCACAGGGTTGGTCTACCGCTTTTTCACACAAGATTCTTCCAAGGAGTCTACACTAGACAACTCTCTCCTTGATCATGGTGCCCAGATGCCTTAAAAATATTGATACTAACCCGCTCATCCCCAATTGATATATCCATCATCCCGGTAGCACAATTAATGTTAGCTCTGGCTGTGGCCAAAAAAGGTCTACCAAGGATGATGGTGGACTGAGTTAAATCTTGAGGAGTGTTCATGTCCAGAATGATGAAATCCGCAGGGAAGTAACAATCATTGATTTTCACAATAATGTCCTCAACTAAGCCTTAGGAGTGGTGACAAAACGATCGGCTAGTTGAAGGACAACAGAAGTGGGTTTCAACTCTCCTAGCTTGAATTCTCAAAAATGGCAGAAGCTAGGAGATTGACACTGGCTCCCAAATCCAAAGATTGCTTTCAAAAGTGACTCCATCGATGGTGCAAGGAATTAGTGGAGTGTCTAGATCTTTGAGCTTTTTAGGGAGTTTATTAAGATAATGGCACTCACCGTTTCAGGAAGAATGATTGTTTCAGTATTATTTCTCATCTCACATTTTGGAGTGCACATTTCTTTTAAGATCTTGGCATAAGCAGGCACATGCTTGATGGCATCAAGAAGAGGAATGTTGATGTGAACTTGTTTAAAAAGTTCCAAGAGTTCATCATTACCAGTTGGTTTGTTTTTAGATTTTGGCTTTAAAGCTTCAGGAAAATGGACTCTCGGAATGTAACAACTTGGGTCTTCATTCATCTTGATTTTGTCTAGAGGTTCTTCAATTATTTTCTCTTTTCCCTGGATTTTTCTTTTTCAGCATTTTCTTCCATCTCTTCTTCAATTTCATTTTCATTTTCATTTTCTTTATCCTCATGCAATGTTGACATGTGAGGGTGAGGATTTGTTCTGATTCTTCCACTTCTTACGGTAGACATAGTTTTCACATTTTCCACTGGGGGCCCCTAGCTTGGGCATGAGGATGATCCTATTGTATAGGTTGATTTTGATTTTGTGGTGCAGGAATGTTTTGGACAAAAGCTTCTTGTGGGTTTTATGGTGGAGGACCATTTGGTCTAGCAGGTGGTGGTCTGTACCCCTGAGCTTGATGGTATTGTTGGTTCTGATAGAATCCGGGAGGGTTGTTTCTGGGTTTGCTACAGTTTGACTTGGCAATTGCCCTGCTTCCCTCCTTTGACATACATCAGCAATTTGAGACTCTATCCTTGCCAAATTTTGTTGAAAATTTTGGTTTTGAGTTTGATATTGAGTTTGTTGTTCTTGCACAGTTTGGCATAGAGTCGCCATCATGTTTTGGAGTTGATTCATTTTATCATCCCAATTAGGCTGAGGAGGTGGTGGTTGATATGAAGGTTGGTGGAAATTTGTGTGAGCAAATTGATTTGAGTTTTGATTTCCTTGGACGTGTGGAGGTTTAGAGTAAGAAGATTGGCCAAATCCCGAATTCTGATTGGGATAGGATTGACCGTACAAGGATTGCTTAAAGGCAGGTTGAGAAACTTGTTCAGATTGATTTTTCCAAGAAAAATTTAGGTGATTTCTCCAACCAGGATTGTATGTGTTAGAATATGGATCATAGGAGGGTTTGGAGAAACCTTTAGCAGCTTGAACTTGTTCTTGAATAAAAGGAGGTAATTGGGCAGTAGTGGGACAAGCATTGGTAGAGTGAGCTGGGCTAGCACACGTGGCACAAGTTTCAGGTTGTTGAGAAAAATTGGGTGTGGCTTGCCCAGTGAAAGATAGTAGTTGATCAAACTTTTGTTCCAACTTCTGCTCCAATCTCTGATCAAGTCTAGCTATCAGATCTTCTACCCTAGTATCTGATTCTCCTCTCCCTCTTACTTCATACAACCCTGCCTTCTTTAGAGGTCCTAGAGCCCTCTCATAAGAGTGAAGTGACGCATGATTAATAGAATTCTCACTCAATGTCTCAAACAATTATATGCCTCATCCTCGCTCTTCGTCATGAATGCTCCTCCACACGAGGCATCGACCATCTGCCTATTCGATTCTGCCAGACCTTCATAAAAAGCTTGAACAATTTGCCACCTTGATAGACCATGATGGGGGCATTTTCTAAGCAACTCCTTTAATCTTTCCCATGATTCGTGCATTAATTCTCCCGGGTGTTGGGAGAATCCAGTGATTGCTCTTCTCATTGTATTTGTTCGGCCAATGGGGTAAATTTCTTCAAAAATTCCTGCTACATTTTTGGCCAAGTTGTAATGGTTCTCTGTATGGTCCCAACCAATGCTTGGCCTTGTCTTTCAAAGAGATGGAAATAGGGTCAGTCTCAATGCATTTTTAGTGAAATTTTGGATCCTTACAGTGGAACAAATCTCTAGGAACTCATCTATATGCCTATAAGGGTCTTCATTGAGATTGCCATAAAAGGATGGCAACATCTGAATAGTTCCTGGCTTGATCTCAAAATGATTTGCAGGAATTTCTGGCCTAATGCAAGTGGCAGGTTGATAGTCAGAAGGAATGAAGTATTCCTTCATTTGTCTAGGTGCAGCCTCTTCTATATTTCTAACAACTTGGTTCTGGTTTTGATTGGCCATCCTATGAAAGAATCTTTCAATCTCGTCTATAGGTTGAGACAAATCTATGTTCTGGGAGCGTCTACCAAGCATGCACAGATGAAAGCCTTCTATTTATGATTTTTTGAATTTTATTGAATTTTTGAATTTTTATGATCAAACACAAACAATCAAACACTTTCAAAACAAATTATCCTAAACTCTAAGTGTTCCTTGGACTTATGTTTTTTCTCAAAATTAGATTTATGCTGCTTAAGTCCAATCCTAACTCTTCTTGTACTGGCCAGGTAAGAGGTGGAGTAGAGGGAGGCCCCCCTTGCTCTCGCAAGGGCCCAATTAATAACCTCTAGCTCACTTAAGCGTAAGCTTGTTAACCTATAATCCTAGACACCAGACTTAAAGAGAAGTTTTGAATTCAAGAAAGGATAAATCTAATGATGAACCCTAGGGCCTAGTCTACTAATTTTTATTAAATGTTTAGGATAATGCAAAAATGTGAAAATGTTTGTGATTTTGGGCAAAGGAAAGGGTGATGAAATCCCTCACCTTATCTTTTTATTTTCTAATGGTTGGCGCCCTTAAGCAGTCCATTTTCAAATGTGAATTGCACAGATCAAGTTTCAAACAAGAGATTATCTAATGCTAAGTCTAATGCATGAATCGAGCGATGGAAGTCTTACCTTTCCCCCGCACTCTTCAATGCAAGAAAAGAGATGACAATTAAAATGACAATTAAGATGATGAATGTCCTAAATATGAGATTCTAATCTTGAGAAATGAAATTTTTATTTACAAACAAACGGCTAACATGAAAGAGCGATTTGGAATTTTTTAAGATTTTTGATCTTTTAAATTATTTTGGTTTTTTTTTAATTAAATGAAATGAAACTAAAAAAATATAAGGTGCTACTATAAACTAATTCAAATCACTCAAACCACCAAAAGGCCAATTATTACATGCCAACAAGAAGGAAATCTCTGTACATGCACAGAGAGTACATGAAAACCTCACTACAAGCTTCTCTGACACTCCTCTATCTAAAATTCAGAATTAAAAGTAAATTAGGAAAAGAAATCAGCACGCTCTCCTCCTCCAATGGGTTTCAAGGTCAAGCCCAATCTCCATGTTCCACTCCTTGTGCAAATCTGA